>OZ025255.1:5677237-5819903 GCA_964019135.1 Arenicola marina
ATAGGGCGCTATGTTCACACGAGCCAGGCAGCAGGTACCGGGGTAACAGGGCCAGGGTACCGGGGTAACAGGGCCAGGGTACCGGGGTAACAGGGCCAGGGTACCGGGGTAGCAGGGCCAGGGTACCGGGGTAGCAGGGCCAGGGTACCGGGGTAGCAGAGCCAGGGTACCGGGGTAGCAGGGCCAGGGTACCGGGCTAGCAGGGCCAGGGTACCGGGGTAGCAGAGCCAGGGTACCGGGGTAGCAGGGCCAGGGTACCGGGGTAGCAGGGCCAGGGTACCGGGGTAGCAGGGCCAGGGTACCGGGGTAGCAGGGCCAGGGTACCGGGCTAGCAGGGCCAGGGTACCGGGGTAGCAGAGCCAGGGTACCGGGGTAGCAGGGCCAGGGTACCGGGGTAGCAGGGCCAGGGTACCGGGGTAACAGGGCCAGGGTACCGGGGTAGCAGGGCCAGGGTACCGGGGTAGCAGGGACAGGATACCGGGGTAACAGGGCCAGGGTACCGGGGTAGCAGGGCCAGGGTACCGGGGTAGCAGGGCCAGGATACCTGGGTAACAGGGCCAGGGTACCGGGGTAGCAGGGCCAGGGTACCGGGGTAGCAGGGACAGGATACCTGGGTAACAGGGCCAGGGTACCGGGGTAGCAGGGCCAGGGTACCGGGGTAGCAGGGACAGGATACCGGGGTAGCAGGGCCAGGGTACCGGGGTAGCAGGGCCAGGGTACCGGGGTAGCAGGGACAGGATACCTGGGTAACAGGGCCAGGGTACCGGGGTAGCAGGGCCAGGGCTAGCCGGGGTAGCAGGGCCAGGGTACCGGGGTAGCAGGGCCAGGGTACCGGGGTAGCAGGGACAGGATACCTGGGTAACAGGGCCAGGGTACCGGGGTAGCAGGGACAGGATACCTGGGTAACAGGGCCAGGGTACCGGGGTAGCAGGGCCAGGGTACCGGGGTAGCAGGGCCAGGGTACCGGGGTAGCAGAGCCAGGGTACCGGGGTAGCAGGGCCAGGGTACCGGGGTAGCAGGGACAGGATACCTGGGTAACAGGGCCAGGGTACCGGGGTAGCAGAGCCAGGGTACCGGGGTAGCAGGGCCAGGGTACCGGGGTAGCAGGGACAGGATACCGGGGTAGCAGGGACAGGATACCTGGGTAACAGGGCCAGGGTACCGGGGTAGCAGGGCCAGGGTACCGGGGTAGCAGGGCCAGGGTACCGGGGTAGCAGGGCCAGGGTACCGGGGTAGCAGGGACAGGATACCTGGGTAACAGGGCCAGGGTACCGGGGTAGCAGGGCCAGGGTACCGGGGTAGCAGGGCCAGGGTACCGGGGTAGCAGAGCCAGGGTACCGGGGTAGCAGGGCCAGGGTACCGGGCTAGCAGGGCCAGGGTACCGGGGTAGCAGAGCCAGGGTACCGGGGTAGCAGGGCCAGGGTACCGGGGTAGCAGGGACAGGATACCGGGGTAGCAGGGCCAGGGTACCGGGGTAGCAGGGCCAGGGTACCGGGGTAGCAGGGACAGGATACCTGGGTAACAGGGCCAGGGTACCGGGGTAGCAGGGCCAGGGTACCGGGGTAGCAGGGACAGGATACCGGGGTAGCAGGGCCAGGGTACCGGGGTAGCAGGGACAGGATACCTGGGTAACAGGGCCAGGGTACCGGGGTAGCAGGGCCAGGGCTAGCCGGGGTAGCAGGGCCAGGGTACCGGGGTAGCAGGGACAGGATACCTGGGTAACAGGGCCATGGTACCGGGGGGCCAGGCCACACCAGTTTCCGGCCACAAACACCACGACAGCTAGGCACGACGGCATGGATGGCGACAGGCGGGTACGAGTGCGTCATTCAGACATTTCGTACTCGACCTTGTAACAACGTCACTTGCTCATGTTGTCGGCGAAAGTATTCAACCGGTCGGTTTATTGGGTGCTTCTCCTTCCAACACCCCCCGCCCCCACCTCCGCCCCACCTACACCACTGTGTTGTCTGATACCAGTTGGATGACAGAACATAGTCCTTATGTTGCACCGGAAGACTTGGGTTGATTCATGGCTGGCCGGCCCCGTCCAGCCGGGGCGATCACTTCACGTCGCCGGGTGGTAGGGAGATGTAACCAGGGCCACCGCTGCCCCCCCCCCCCGGGCTGGACGCACAGGGCACCCTCCCGACAGACGCCCGCATGGACCGCAAGTGTGGGCAGGAGGAAAAGAGGGTAAGGATGCAGGGGGGCTGGGTCCGGCGCCCAGGTCACCTCTTATAATTACCAAAGCCACTCAAGCGCGATGGGCAGCATCGCAGCACTCACCCTCAGCGCCCGCCCCCCCCCCCCCCCGTCTCCGCCCCTACCTTACCTCCACCCCCGTCACTTTGCCTTACACGCCCGGCCGCCGTACTATACCCTCCCCTTCCAGTCCCCCTGCACATCGCCCCCCACCCAACCCCCCACCTCACCCTACACACCCCTCCCAATCACACCCTTTCAATTTATTTATTGCCACGATCCAAAATTATTTCATG
The DNA here is from genome assembly GCA_964019135.1 of Arenicola marina. Lineage (NCBI taxonomy): Eukaryota > Metazoa > Annelida > Polychaeta > Arenicolidae > Arenicola > Arenicola marina. The sequence continues at coordinate 5,679,739 of OZ025255.1, forward strand.
TCTTCTCGTGTATCAGTTTTCAAGTCTGTCCCAACCCGTGCATACATGTTACTTATACCCCCGCCCCCCCCCACCCCGCCCTCCACCCATATACAGGTCACTGTTTGCCCCCCCCCACCCATCTCCCCGTTCATCCCCTACCCTGCCGATTGCCCCTACTGTTCGCCACCCCCACCCCCACCCCCCAGCCTCTCGCGTCCAGCCATGGGTTATTATTTATCAGTACCTATCTGGTATTCTGTGACGGGCTGTGACTTATGTACGTGACCTGTAATAGATCTCCTATCTTCCACCTGACACCCCCCCCACCCCGCCTTGCCGTCCTCCCTACATACTATACAGCCACCCCCGCCCCCCCTGGCCGTTCTCCCACACTACACACAAGCAATACGTCCCCCCCTAAAAAAACTCACTACAGCTAGCTTTTGCCGATTTGTTGTGTGAAAAAGGCCCTGGCCACAAAGGGCGCTAGGCGGTAGGGCGAGGCGGCCTGACAGCAGTAGGCTCCGGGGTGAGTGGCCCCACTTCGCCATGACGTCTGCCTCACTGGTGACAAGGATCTGACGGGGTGGAGGGGGGAGGGGAGGGGGTGGATGGAAGGAGCCGACCCCCACATCCGCCCGACCCCCGACCAGCCCTGCTCAGTCGTGAAGACCTTATAGAAAAGGTGATTTTCTCTGTGTCGCCTTTCTCAAGTGCTTCACATGCAATGCCCACCTGGTTACTTGGTTGGGGTTGGAGTATATTCGGTGGAGGGCGCCCCACACCCCTCCCCATCCCATTACCTACCCCCACCACGGCACAATGCATTGTTCACCCCCCCCCCCCACTCCTTCCCACCCCATTACCTACCCCCACCTCTCACAAAACATCGTCCACCCCCTCCTCCCCATCGTATGACCCACCCCCACCGCCTGCCGACCCCACTGCCCTAACGATAACTCCCCCGAGCCAGAGCGGTGGGAACAACTCTATTGAGAACAGCCAAATGGCAGTATTAGACAGGGTTGCCCCCCTAGCGCCATGGCGAATGGCAGGGTATTGACAAGGTGCGGGTGGATGAGTGCCTCCCCCACCCCACCCCGGGGACCGGGGCTGCTAGAGGGGGCGGGGTGCCCACGCCCGCACTTGGCTTGTTTATCAAACAGCCCTGGGTACTTACGTCCTCCCTCGCGGGCCAAGTCCCTCCACACCTAACTAAACAGTTCAACAATAGTACGAAGGGGCTGCGCAAAAAAGTGTGGCCCCTGCACGCCTCTGGTGTGTCACTGCTGGCAATGGGAGGGCAGACCCCAATCACGGCCGCTAATTACCAAGGCTTTAATCAGGGGGACATCACAGCCCCGGGCCCTACAAGAGACGCCCCTCCCCTCTCCCTCCGCCCCGCCACCCCGCCAACCCTGCCCTTACCATATCGCTCTCAGCCACAACTCAGTCCACCGCTATTCCGCTGCCGTTATATCTCGGCCGGGGGGGGGGGGGTGGGGGGGGGGTGAGCTCTGGCCGCTGATTGATACATACGCTGTGTCACTGCTGCTCAGGTCATAGAAAGTGCTATAAGAGACAAATAAAACCGTGTTTCACAGATAAAATACCACTTTATCCCGGGTGTTTAGAGCTGTGAATGAAGGAGGGTGCTGTTAACTGGGGGGCCACACGCTGCCTGGCTCACGGAGCCGATGGCGTCGGGGGGGGGGTGGGGGCGGCGGGTAGATGGTTAGGGGCGGGGGCGCTCCACTTGAGTAAGGTTGTAAAAGTTCTCCGGGGCTGAAAGAAGCGCCAATAAAAACGTCCCAATTGAAACATGAGAGACTGCCCGGCGGAGGGCGGGTGGACGGGTGGATGAATGAGGGGGCGGGGATGGCCGAATGGCCAGCTCCACGCCCAGCCATCACTCTCCCACCCCTATAGATGTCCAGTGGTATCCGTGTAGCTGTGGTTCCGTGGCTGGGTGTGTAACTTACCTCTATATCTGTGGGTCGCTGGAGGATGTGTTGCCGTCAGGGTTTAACCGGTGAGTCCCGATGTGTCTGTGTGCCGTTGGGGGCCGTGGTAACCACTACTACATGGGTAACTCCAGCTGACTTGTATATGCAATAATCCCTGAGTGTTGTGGGCCCCACCGGCTACTCGGACGTGTTATAACCTCATGGGACACGTTGCCAGTACAACACCTCAAGCACCCTCTCAAGGAAGGGTGAGGGTGAGGGGGGAGGTGGGAAGGTGGGGGGTGGCGTCAATCAGTCACTCAGTCTCTGGCGCCCGTCTCGATGTGCTGGGATAAGTATCACACCGACCCGGCCGTGCTCCTTCCCGACAGCGCCTCGCTCTCTCTCTCTCTCTCTACCCCCACCGCTCGCCCTCTCCCTCTCCCTCTCCCCCCCCGCTCCCTCCGACCTCTGCCAGCAGCCGAGCGGCCTAGTATCATTGGGCAGTCCGGAGTCACTTAACAGGATGGCCCGGGGGTCTCCGCCCCGACTCTGGAATCCGGACTCCACCGTCTGTCGGAGTGTTGTTAGGCGGTGGCTGGTCGTTGAGTAGTCACTCAGCCTGGCCCCTGGCTGCAGCCCGGAGCCCGTACAGCGGTAAGTTATAGCGGGACGCCAGCCGCTGTGGCTGTGGCTGTGGCTGTGGCGGTGGCTGCAGTACGCCACCACACCAGGCTAGGCAGATAGAGTGAAGACTTGCTTGCGGCGACTGGTACAGCAGGGGTAACACTGGGAGTTGCGGCAGCCCACACCAACACACAACACTTCCACACGGTCCCCGACTCCTTGAAGCAGTCAGTCGTCAGGCAAAGCAAGCGATGGTGAAAGCAAGCGCCAAGCCCTGGTCCTCTATGTCAAACTTGTGGCCGGCCAAACGTTGAGGGCGAGGCTGCAGCTTGCAGCGCTTGCCGACACTTTTATAACGCCTCACCTGCCCATCATAGCCGGTTATTATAATCCGTGTGTGTATCTACTACGATAGAGGGAGAGAGAGCAAGACGTGAGGGCGTGAGGCGCCAACCGTCGCCCCCGGGTATGGAGGGAGTGGGGGTGGGGATGGGGGGTACCGCTGGGGGGGCCCCCATGGACAGGCGCGCGGGTACCCACCGTCAGCCGCGGCGCCCAGCGCGAAGCTCCTAACTAGCCAATCACAGGTCGCCCTGGTAGGATCTGCTGCCTCACGGGGCCAACGCTGTAGCGTGTTGAACGGGGGGCTTTCTGTGACCACCCCCACCCCCCACCCCACGCCTCTCGTGTCAGTCACACTACCTCCCCACCCGAAGTTATACACATAACTCTTAGATCTACAATAACTTCTCGATGTAACAAACGCGTGAGAAAATCGATTAAAACTTGTGATTCTGGAATAATGATTTTTCTCTGATCCGGCATAGGAGTGAAAAACTATACCTCTTTCTTCCCTCCTACTTTCTCCGTATCCACCCTCCCTCCTCCGCCATCGCCAACCCACAGCTCGTAAGGTGGGGGGGGGGGGGGGGGGGTGCGTGGTCGCCCGGTTCTCGAGTCCCGCCCCCAGTACGCCCCGATGAGCCGTCAATCCTCCGCCCCACAGCTGTCAATCAAACTTTCAAACTCAATCAATCCTGACGCCAGGGCCCGCGTCAGTCGTCCGGAAACCAGACGGAGCGGGTCGTGATGCCAGCAACTGAGACTGTTATAAACGTTTATCAACGTTTACAGTGGCGGGATAGCAGTTACACCACCCAGTACTTGACTTGGCGTGAGTCTCAGTGTCTGATTAATTTCCATTCGTACGAGGAATTAATAGAGTAGGCCAGTAGTAGACAGCCACCCCCGTCACACGGCCAAACCACCACTCTATTAACATCACCCCACCACCACAATCCCACCCTTATCACCCTTAAACCGCCACCCCAACACCAATATCCCCACCCCTACCCCACCCCCACCGCAAGGAACCAGTCTACGTCTCAGTGTCATTGGACACGCTTCCGTCTCACGACAAACCTGTCTCATCCACTCGACGCTACAGGGGAGCACTGACACATAAACGCAGAGTTAGGACAAGTAAATCCAATATAAATATCTACATGTTACTGTTATTCCGATATCAATTAGTACTAATGGCTGAAAAACAATATATAGGTACATAGTTCAAAGGCGCATTCAAGATTTTGAAATGGGGCATGGGACTCCATATTGGATGAGTCGAGCAATGTTTCCGAACAGCTTGGGGGAAGTTAAAGCTGAAAAGACCAAGCTTACACGTGACACGTGTGATGAAAACTGTCCAATAAGTCAGCATGGTCTTCGCTAAACAGGCAAACGGGACGGGCGATGATGGGGGGGAGGGGCATCATATTCGCCAGTGTAATTATTTATAAGTCTGCATAACCAGGACATTAGCAGCGTTAGCCAATCAGCGACCGCTCCTGTAACCTTTAAACCAATGACGGGCCTCCACACATGTCCTTCAGCCCGCCTGAAGTACGCGGCAACCAATCAGCAGGCTCGTTACATATGGCATTGTCTCCATACATTCTAACATGTGGAAACTTGTGGATCGCTTTCTTCACACTACTGTACATAATCCAATGTCTGCACAGTTATAGTATGGTGTCCAGATTGCATAAACTAAAAGAGCATGCTGCACGCTGCCTGTCTGTTACGGCCGTGCCAGAAATACATCACAGATTTAAATCTCAGCAGATCAGACTTACAAGATACATATAACACGCTTTACTGTCGACGAGGACGAAGAACAGGAAACAAGAAACTTGACTGGTTTAATTCGCCATTTGCAGAAAAAAGCGTCATTTTGAACCGCGGGACGCTAAATTCCTGTATGTTTCTAATTTCTTGTTAACCTTGATATATGACATATTACGCACCACGCAACTGCGTTGAACTCACCATTTCGGTTCTGAATGAAATGAAATAAATAAATTCGCTCCTGATTCTCTTCCGGCCTAATGACATATGGCACTAATTGTCGAAACTCTTACTAATAAAGCAAGAACAATTAAAGATTTAAATTCAGTACTAAATTTATTTGCTTCCAGAGGCCATGCATATACATTGCTTAGGGTGACATCAAATAGATTATTTGCAAAATTATTGTTGTTTGTATTTAGAAACGCTTTGGTGCATAAGGTGTGGGATAATTTGACTGAAAGAAGAACGTGATATTCTCGCCGTCGCCACTGGGCCCGCATTTGATTTTTGAATAATACAAGATATCTTGTCGATGTAAAGTTGCGTCAAGTGTCTCACTCGAAATAAATGTCTGACTAATATTGCTGCATTAAAACACGCTGCAAAGATGACTTTTTTCCAATTGGCCCTGGCGGCTGTTGTGGGTCACACCCTACATATTAAAACCATGTCAAACATGCTTCATATTTTGCAGACTTTGACGTTCAGACTCTTTAAGGTTGTGATGTCTTCATCATCTCTCCCCTGTAGAGGTTGTGTTTCTGTGATAGATGGTCCTCGGCCACAGATTGTTGTCAACCCACCCCGCTATTTTTACGCACTTCATCATTTGAGAGACCTACGTCTTAATTTCAAACAGGGGCTAAAGAGCGGCTATAGACGAATCTTTGTCTCCCGTGTATGCCGTGCCGAAAGTAAAATATGAGGGATCTAATTTTTTGTTAGCTTTCCTTTGTATTCATTTTATCTGCGATGGTCGGTGATATTTTTCTACTTAAATATAGAAGGCCGCTGGTTTTCTGTCTGCCCAGTGTGGTGTGGTGTGGCTGTCGCCACCCCCCCCCCCCCCCACCCACCCACCCAGACCCGCCCAGCCCCGCGCTAGCAGCTCCCGGTTTATGTGAACACATATTTTTGGCTGTCGAATAACACAGCGCGCTAGGGCGCCTCCTGTTTCGGGTCCGTAGCTGAAAGCACTTTACACAATGGCAGTCAACAGCCGACTGACCCGCAAAGGTCGCCCGCTTGTCGCGAAACGGTTGCAATGCCCTCCCAAAACTAACAAGTAGTTTTCTTCGGCAAACTTTGGCAAATAAAATAGATACCTCGGACCCTTCCCCGGGCATGAAGGTACACTTCCATCGCGGTCTGGGCCGGATAGAAAACTAGTCCCCCCTGACAAATGCCCACATTTTCACACCCGATCTTCTGTCAACACAGCCGAGCCGGCGTCCCTCTCCGCGCGGTGGCGCTCCGAAATGTCGTACCCTGGCGGCCGACCAGGTAACCCAAGACTGGTGCTCTATACAAGACCAGCGAGTAGATCCCAATCTAAATAAGACATTTAACTGAGGCGATACGGCCTAAAGGCGAGGGCGGAGGGCGACGGGCAGGTCCCGCGTAACTTAGCGGCGGGCCCGCCGGTGGCATGCATGCGCAGGCGGGTTGGCCGCAGACCCGGGGCCGCAGACCCGGGGCCACAGACCCGGGGCCGCAGACACGGGGCCACAGACCTGGCCCTGGGGGTGATAGGTAGGTGTATATCCATGGGGGCTTGCGCAACCCGTGCCGTGTGCTGGGCCGCAGACCCGGGGCCACAGACCCGGGGCCGCAGACCCGGGGCCGCAGACCCGGGGCCACAGACCCGGGGCCACAGACCCGGGGCCGCAGACCCGGGGCCGCAGACACGGGGCCACAGACCTGGCCCTGGGGGTGATAGGTAGGTGTATATCCATGGGGGCTTGCGCAACCCGTGCCGTGTGCTACCTGTGGCGGGGATGGTGAGGCGGGGCCCCCACTGGTACCGCCGCGCATGCCCACAGCGCCACCGTGGGAAATATATTAACCAGACAAATACAGTTTGGTTTGGTTCGGCCAGCGTGTCGTTGTCGTTGGTGTCACGGATCCGACAGTCCGGCTCTGAGACTCAATCTGGATCCGACGCTGGCTTAGCCGGACAGGGACTCCGGCACCCAAGCGCGGAGAATCCAAGATGTTGAAAGGTTGGGTCGGGGGTTGGGTGTGGGGGGGCGTTGTCGGGCATATTCGGTGGGGTGAGTTTTTTCCTAAAAACGACTCAGGAAAGTGGAGTGGCTCACACCAAACACTTAACCCGTGCAACACTACCCTCCACCTCCCCCTCCCCCTCCCCCTCCCCCTTGGATCCCATCCTACCTGGCCGCAAGCCCTCCCGTTCTAACCCCTGGTTACCCAACATAAGCGGCGGATCCAGGTGGCGGGGGGGGCACATGGGGCACGTGCCCCCCTTTCCCTCGAAAATAGGAAAAAACAGGCACGTGTCATCACAGTTACTATTCTTTCTGTACAATCTCACCTGCACCACCCCACCCGGTCACCAGCTTTTCTCTGGATAGTGCCCCCCCCCCCCCACCCCCTCTCCTTTCGTAAATTCCTGGATCCACAGAATATAGTGGGAAAGTATGTCTTGCTTGACATCCGGTCGCGTGGTTGAAAGTTACGTGCACTACGTCACGGGTTTGTGTGTACGGTCCACTTCTTTATTGCATACTTTTATAAATGCTGAGCAATAGATTTTAGTGCCATTAACGTATAAACTTTGCGATACTCAGGGCATATACTATTACAATGCTGGGTCCTGACATGATTTTGGTGAGGAAACGATGTTTGAATCGTTTTAACACATAATGTGACACATCAGTGACAGGCGCCATGTTGTCTTCATGACGCTTTGGGAAAACATGGATCTACAATCATATAATAATAAAACGTTTACTAGAATTCCTGAGGGAAGCTTACTGGGGCGCTCAGCTTTCTTATGGAATGCCGTGAGATCATGACAGAGTAAAACTTAGAACTCAGAGATGGATCAGGCCGGGATCATCGTGTCGTCTGCTCTAATAAAAAGCGCGGGAATCCTTCCATCAGTGGCATGGGGCGACACTGTTACAATCGTTTAAATTATCCGTATTGTGCACCAAAACAGGCGTACAGCAACATTCATTTCATTTCATTTCAGTCGCATTCAGATCCTAAATATGAGTAGAAGGCTAATGCGAGAATTTTCGGTTTCATAGAAGCCAAGCAAGTCAAAGCACCTGCTACACTGTCACTCTTAAATGGATGGCGTGCTAAGAAATCAGGTAACACGTACAACAGGAGAAAAATAAAATTAAAAAAACGTATTGGCAAGAAAAAAATAGATACAGACGAGATAGGTGGAATTTAATTTTTGTTTGTTGGGTGAAAGTCCGGAAATAAGAGCTGTAATGTTTGTGTTTAAAGCTGCGTGGACGGCGGGGGTGACAGGCAAGCCCCGGGGTACGCAGTCGCCTTGACGACAGACACCCCAGCGAGAATAGCGCTGGCAGCCACACGAAGGCATCCACACGAAGGGCTCTGCCTTAGCGGTGGAGGCGCCGGAAAGGGTGCCGAGGGTGAGCCGGGGGGGGGGGGGGGGGGGGGCAGCCGCAGTTACTTACATATGAGGCCAGTGAGAAAGTGGTTGGGCATGCCGCGGCCTGGGAACTCGTTGATTAGACGGCAGCGGTGTGAATGATGACTTTCCCCTGTGTAATTTGTGTGACAAGGGCCAACAAATTGTCACATGCGCCCATTATGACAGGTGATGTATGTGTTGTGTGTGTGTTATATCTGCCTCAGTCGGCGTCTTGTTTTTATACCTGGGGTATGATTAAAGGTTACCTCACTGTCACCTTGTCATAATGCAAAGGAAGCGAATATTACCCACGGCAGTTAAAGCGGTATCCGCGTCTGTCGATAGATGGCGCTTGCTGCTGACCTCGCCGTATTTGCCGCGGGGCTGTCATGCGATCTGCTGAGTCACCCAACATACTCCGCATCTTCTCTAAAGTTACGTAGCTCAAGTTTTCGTTTCAGTGATTGAATTGTTAAAATCTCGGTCTGAAGTATAATGCCTTCTCTTATCGTCTTCTTGAACAACTTTGAAAGTTATCAACGGTCAAATCTGTACATTTTTATTGCGTACTCCTTGCGGGTAGAGATTTATGGAAGAAGTAAAATAGGGCCTGGGGGGCAACGTACCTCATGGTTTGACAGAGCTATCAACGGGTTGGTGATAGAGACAAATAAGAAGAATGTGTTTTAGTAATAGGTTACGGGTATTTATTTCATGAAATCGCTAAAATCGCATTAAACAAAGTTGCCAAACTGAGATCCTGTCTGTTTATTTCAAAGAGCATTGTATGTAAGCGCCATTTGCAAATTATTCGTGATCGATGTCACAAGATTGACAGGTGAGCTTTAATAATGTATATTCGGCATATCTGTCGTCGCGGGGTGTACTTTTATTCATGGTTAAGTTCTACCGTTGAGTTCCAGCCAATGAAAAGCCGAATCTCAGTATAAAGAGTTCTCCTTCTCTTTAAATTCAGATAGGAAGTTATACATTTCGCTCAGAATATGACTCCCCCTACCATTCGACCCCGGGATTCCACCACTAACCCTCTCATATAAGCGGGTAAACAAGAGATAATACTGGGAGCCTACAGCGGGTGTCAAACGTAATCTAATCGCGATTTGCATTGAAAGCTTACATCTTTAAATTAAATTGGCGAGTTCGTTTCGGGCGCCATTTTGGCGCTCTTAAGAGGACTCTTAACGATTGTCTCCATAAAAAAAACATGATTGGAGTCATAATCGCAGCTATTTATATTAGCGATGATCACGCGCTCTTGTGACACAGTAGGTGTCATTTGCGGTTTGAATATAATTAGAGTATCGCCTGTTGATTGGTCAATCGCGGACACGCCTCCAAAAAGGGCTGCCGCCTGGCTAAGCGGCGAAATCATGGCTGGCGGTCACTTCCAAATTTTATTGTGAGCTACAGACAAGACGGAAAATTCTGTAATTTGGAGGATAGACACTTCGGTATTATACGAATCGGCAAAGCAGCGTTAGAGACCAGGCTGGCGGCTTCCTTTAAGTTGTTTTGGCATGGAACCAACACTTTATTGCCAGATTCCAACAGCGAAAGTTCTAACTATATAGTTTGGAGGATTGGAGTGAGTTTGAGTCAGATACCGAACGAAATTTCATGATTATAACTTAGTATATATATTGGTATTGCCAGTATTAGTGTGACAGTATGAACAATTATTTTTGAAATGATGAACGTATTTTATGTCATGATAGACGGCAACATATGGGACACCACGTGACCAAAGGGGGACTGGCGGTTGGTAAGGACCCATTTAAATCATGTGTTTTATCTTTCTTTCAAACAGCTCCAGTGTTGCCTAAGTAATTGGCTTTTCCAAAAGTGCTGGCGAGATAATTTGACCCAATGTATAGTTTGTGTTTCTGTTGAATCAGTGTCATTACAGACTCTCAGACAGGACGCTTCCATGTTCACAGCAAACAAAAACACACTTTGGCAAAGTTTACAACATGTCATGACTGTACCGCGGTAATTACCACAAACTGCATATAATTTTAATTTCTGCAAAACTTATGCCCGGGCGGACAATGGTTGGGCTGCGGGGTGCGTGCGCTATGCGTGGTGGACCACCCGGCTGGGAAGGGGGGGGGACCGGAGGGTTGGGGTGACGGGACGGCGGGGGGGGGGGGGGGGTGATGGGATGGGGGTGGGGGTGAAAAGGGCACGAAATGGCGTCCGGACAGTCGTGGTTGTTCCGCTTAGCTTCTTCAGTGACGACCGCTCCAGCCCAAGAGGACATTGCGTGATATGCTATATACCCCCCCCCCCGCCATTCCACCCCCCACCCCGTGTCACCGTCACACAACGCTTATTACAGTCCTTAAAGCAATCCAGGGTGAGTTTTGCATATCAGCCCACGATGATTGTACAGCTGTTTTGTCCTCTACACTTTTGTAGGCAACAGGACATTAAAACATACGCATCGCAGATTTTCTTCAGTCTCATTTGCGCACAAAACGCAGCTAACGAGGCAGAGATATATTGGGTGTAACTAAGGAATTATTGTCCGATGTGTAAGTTCATAAACGAACGACATCAACAGTAATAGCGATTGTGCCAGGAGTTTATACTCGAAGTATTGGACAAATTATCTTGGTTTTACAGCTTCATCGTTTAAATGCCTTTACAACGCATTTAAACCCAATATCTTAGTTACGCCCAATAATAACAGGTTATGACTAGGCAACAACAGCGAATTATTCATAGGAAGTGTCATACGAAAAGAGAGTCCGGTAAAGGAGTCTCCAAGTGTAATTAGTACGGTAAGAGTGTCATTCACGAGAGAGAGGCCGGTATTAAAGGAGGCTCCAAGTGTAATTAGTACGGTAAGAGTGTCATTCACCAGAGAGAGGCCGGTATTAAAGAAGGCTCCAAGTGTAATTAGTACGGTAAGAGTGTCATTCACCAGAGAGAGGCCGGTAAAGGAGGCTCCAAGTGTAATTAGTACGGTAAGAGTGTCATTCACCAGAGAAAGGCCGGTATTAAAGGAGGCTCCAAGTGTAATTAGTACGGTAAGAGTGTCATTCACCAGAGAGAGGCCGGTATTAAAGGAGGCTCCAAGTGTAATTAGTACGGTAAGAGTGTCATTCACCAGAGAGAGGCCGGTATTAAAGAAGGCTCCAAGTGTAATTAGTACGGTAAGAGTGTCATTCACCAGAGAGAGGCCGGTAAAGGAGGCTCCAAGTGTAATTAGTACGGTAAGAGTGTCATTCACCAGAGAGAGGCCGGTATTAAAGGAGACTCGAAATGTAATTAGTACGGTAAGAGTGTCATTCACCAGAGAGAGGCCGGTATTAAAGGAGGCTCCAAGTGTAATTAGTACGGTAAGAGTGTCATTCACCAGAGAGAGGCCGGTAAAGGAGGCTCCAAGTGTAATTAGTACGGTAAGAGTGTCATTCACCAGAGAGAGGCCGGTATTAAAGGAGGCTCCAAGTGTAATTAGTACGGTAAGAGTGTCATTCACCAGAGAGAGGCCGGTATTAAAGGAGGCTCCAAGTGTAATTAGTACGGTAAGAGTGTCATTCACCAGAGAGAGGCCGGTAAAGGAGGCTCCAAGTGTAATTAGTACGGTAAGAGTGTCATTCACCAGAGAGAGGCCGGTAAAGGAGACTCCAAGTGTAATTAGTACGGTAAGAGTGTCATTCACCAGATAGAGGCCGGTAAAGGAGACTCCAAGTGTAAATAGTACGGTAAGAGTGTCATTCACCAGAGAGAGGCCGGTAAAGGAGGCTCCAAGTGTAATTAGTACGGTAAGAGTGTCATTCACCAGAGAGAGGCCGGTATTAAAGGAGACTCCAAGTGTAATTAGAATGGTAAGAGTGTCATTCACCAGAGAGAGGCCGGTATTAAAGGAGGCTCCATGTGTAATTAGTACGGTAAGAGTATCATTCACCAGAAAGAGGCCGGTAAAGGAGGCTCCAAGTGTAATTAGTACGGTAAGAGTGTCATTCACCAGAGAGAGGCCGGTATTAAAAGAGGCTCCAAGTGTAATTAGTACGGTAAGAGTGTCATTCACCAGATAGAGGCCGGTATTAAAGGAGACTCCAAGTGTAATTAGTACGGTAAGAGTGTCATTCACCAGATAGAGGCCGGTAAAGGAGACTCCAAGTGTAAATAGTACGGTAAGAGTGTCATTCACCAGAGAGAGGCCGGTAAAGGAGGCTCCAAGTGTAATTAGTACGGTAAGAGTGTCATTCACCAGAGAAAGGCCGGTATTAAAGGAGGCTCCAAGTGTAATTAGTACGGTAAGAGTGTCATTCACCAGATAGAGGCCGGTAAAGGAGACTCCAAGTGTAAATAGTACGGTAAGAGTGTCATTCACCAGAGAGAGGCCGGTAAAGGAGGCTCCAAGTGTAATTAGTACGGTAAGAGTGTCATTCACCAGAGAGAGGCCGGTAAAGGAGGCCCCAAGTGTAATTAGTACGGTAAGAGTGTCATTCACCAGAGAGAGGCCGGTAAAGGAATGGGGCTATTAGTGTAATTAGTACGGTAACCAGAGAGAGGCCGGTAAAGGAGACTCCAAGTGTAATTCGTACGGTAAGAGTGTCATTCACCAGATAGAGGCCGGTAAAGGAGACTCCAAGTGTAAATAGTACGGTAAGAGTGTCATTCACCAGAGAGAGGCCGGTATTAAAGGAGGCTCCAAGTGTAATTAGTACGGTAAGAGTGTCATTCACCAGAGAGAGGCCGGTATTAAAGGAGACTCCAAGTGTAATTAGTACGGTAAGAGTGTCATTCACCAGATAGAGGCCGGTAAAGGAGACTCCAAGTGTAAATAGTACGGTAAGAGTGTCATTCACCAGAGAGAGGCCGGTAAAGGAGGCTCCAAGTGTAATTAGTACGGTAAGAGTGTCATTCACCAGAGAGAGCCGGTAAAGGAGGCCCCAAGTGTAATTAGTACGGTAAGAGTGTCATTCACCAGAGAGAGGCCGGTAAAGGAATGGGGCTCCTAGTGTAATTAGTACGGTAACCAGAGAGAGGCCGGTAAAGGAGACTCCAAGTGTAATTCGTACGGTAAGAGTGTCATTCACCAGAGAGAGGCCGGTAAAGGAGACTCCAAGTGTAACTAGTACGGTAAGAGTGTCATTCACTAGAGAGAGGCCGGTATTAAAGGAGGCTCCAAGTGTAATTGGTACGGTAAGAGTGTCATTCACCAGAGAGAGGCCGGTATTAAAGGAGGCTCCAAGTGTAATTAGTACGGTAAGAGTGTCATTCACCAGAGAGAGGCCGGTATTAAAGGAGGCTCCAAATGTAATTAGTACGGTAAGAGTGTCATTCACCAGAGAGAGGCCGGTAAAGGAGGCTCCAAGTGTAATTAGTACGGTAAGAGTGTCATTCACCAGAGAGAGGCCGGTAAAGGAGGCGCCAAGTGTAATTAGTACGGTAAGAGTGTCATTCACCAGAGAGAGGCCGATATTAAAGGAGGCTCCAAGTGTAATTAGTGCGGTAAGAGTGTCATTCACCAGAGAGAGGCCGGTATTAAAGGAGGCTCCAAGTGTAATTAGTACGGTAAGAGTGTCATACATCAGAGAGAGACCGGTATTAAAGGAGGCTCCAAGTGTAATTAGTACGGTAAGAGTGTCATTCATCAGAGAGAGGCCGGTATTAAAGGAGGCTCCAAGTGTAATTAGTACGGTAAGAGTGTCATACATCAGAGAGAGGCCGGTATTAAAGGAGGCTCCAAGTGTAATTAGTACGGTAAGAGTGTCATTCATCAGAGAGAGGCCGGTATTAAAGGAGGCTCCAAGTGTAATTAGTACGGTAAGAGTGTCATTCACCAGAGAGAGGCCGGTAAACGAGACTCCAAGTGTAATTAGTACGGTAAGAGTGTCATTCACCAGAGAGAGGCCGGTATTTAAGGAGGCTCCAAGTGTAATTAGTACGGTAAGAGTGTCATACACCAGAGAGAGGCCGGTATTAAAGGAGGCTCCAAGTGTAATTAGTACGGTAAGAGTGTCATTCACCAGAGAGAGGCCGGTATTAAAGGAGGCTCCAAGTGTAATTAGTGCGGTAAGAGTGTCATTCACCAGAGAGAGGACGGTATTAAAGGAGGCTCCAAGTGTAATTAGTACGGTAAGAGTGTCATTCATCAGAGAGAGGCGGGTATTAAAGGACGCTCCAAGTGTAATTAGTACGGAAAGAGTGTCATTCATCAGAGAGAGGCGGGTATTAAAGGACGCTCCAAGTGTAATTAGTACGGTAAGAGTGTCATTCACCAGAGAGAGGCCGGTAAAGGAATGGGGCTCCAAGTGTAATTAGTACGGTAACCAGAGAGAGGCCGGTAAAGGAGACTCCAAGTGTAATTAGTACGGTAAGAGTGTCATTCACCAGAGAGAGGCCGGTATTAAAGGAGGCTCCAAATGTAATTAGTACGGTAAGAGTGTCATTCACCAGAGAGAGGCGGGTATTAAAGGACGCTCCAAGTGTAATTAGTACGGTAAGAGTGTCATTCACCAGAGAGAGGCCGATATTAAAGGAGGCTCCAGAGAGAGAGAGGCGGGTATTAAAGGACGCTCCAAGTGTAATTAGTACGGTAAGAGTGTCATTCACCAGAGAGAGGCCGATATTAAAGGAGGCTCCAAGTGTAATTATTACGGTAAGAGTGTCATTCACCAGAGAGAAGCCGGTATTAAAGGAGGCTCCAAGTGTAATTAGTACGGTAAGAGTGTCATTCACGAGAGAGAGGCCGTTATTAAAGGACGCTCCAAGTGTAATTAGTACGGTAAGAGTGTCATTCACCAGAGAGAGGCCGGTAAAGGAGGCTCCAAGTGTAATTAGTACGGTAGTAGTGTCATTCACCAGAGAGAGGCCGGTATTAAAGGAGGCTCCAAGTGTAATTAGTACGGTAAGAGTGTCATTCACCAGAGAGAGGCCGGTAAAGGAGGCTCCAAGTGTAATTAGTACGGTAAGAGTGTCATTCACCAGAGAAAGGCCGGTATTAAAGGAGGCTTCAAGTGTAATTAGTACGGTAAGAGTGTCATTCATCAGAGAGAGGCCGGTATTAAAGGAGGCTCCAAGTGTAATTAGTACGGTAAGAGTGTCATTCACCAGAGAGAGGCCGGTAAAGGAGGCTCCAAGTGTAATTAGTACGGTAAGAGTGTCATTCACCAGAGAGAGGCCGGTAAACGAGACTCCAAGTGTAATGAGTACGGTAAGAGTGTCATTCACCAGAGAGAGGCCGGTAAAGGAGGCTCCAAGTGTAATTAGTACGGTAAGAGTGTCATTCACCAGAGAGAGGCCGGTATTAAAGGAGACTCGAAATGTAATTAGTACGGTAAGAGTGTCATTCACCAGAGAGAGGCCGGTATTAAAGGAGGCTCCAAGTGTAATTAGTACGGTAAGAGTGTCATTCATCAGAGAGAGGCCGGTATTAAAGGAGGCTCCAAGTGTAATTATTACGGTAAGAGTGTCATTCACCAGAGAGAGGCCGGTAAACGAGACTCCAAGTGTAATTAGTACGGTAAGAGTGTCATTCATCAGAGAGAGGCGGGTATTAAAGGACGCTCCAAGTGTAATTAGTACGGTAAGAGTGTCATTCACCAGAGAAAGGCCGGTATTAAAGGAGGCTCCAAATGTAATTAGTACGGTAAGAGTGTCATTCACCAGAGAGAGGCCGGTAAAGGAGGCTCCAAGTGTAATTAGTACGGTAAGAGTGTCATTCACCAGAGAGAGGCCGGTAAAGGAGGCGCCAAGTGTAATTAGTACGGTAAGAGTGTCATTCACCAGAGAGAGGCCGATATTAAAGGAGGCTCCAAGTGTAATTAGTGCGGTAAGAGTGTCATTCACCAGAGAGAGGCCGGTATTAAAGGAGGCTCCAAGTGTAATTAGTACGGTAAGAGTGTCATACATCAGAGAGAGACCGGTATTAAAGGAGGCTCCAAGTGTAATTAGTACGGTAAGAGTGTCATTCATCAGAGAGAGGCCGGTATTAAAGGAGGCTCCAAGTGTAATTAGTACGGTAAGAGTGTCATACATCAGAGAGAGGCCGGTATTAAAGGAGGCTCCAAGTGTAATTAGTACGGTAAGAGTGTCATTCATCAGAGAGAGGCCGGTATTAAAGGAGGCTCCAAGTGTAATTAGTACGGTAAGAGTGTCATTCACCAGAGAGAAGCCGGTAAACGAGACTCCAAGTGTAATTAGTACGGTAAGAGTGTCATTCACCAGAGAGAGGCCGGTATTTAAGGAGGCTCCAAGTGTAATTAGTACGGTAAGAGTGTCATACACCAGAGAGAGGCCGGTATTAAAGGAGGCTCCAAGTGTAATTAGTACGGTAAGAGTGTCATTCACCAGAGAGAGGCCGGTATTAAAGGAGGCTCCAAGTGTAATTAGTGCGGTAAGAGTGTCATTCACCAGAGAGAGGACGGTATTAAAGGAGGCTCCAAGTGTAATTAGTACGGTAAGAGTGTCATTCATCAGAGAGAGGCGGGTATTAAAGGACGCTCCAAGTGTAATTAGTACGGAAAGAGTGTCATTCATCAGAGAGAGGCGGGTATTAAAGGACGCTCCAAGTGTAATTAGTACGGTAAGAGTGTCATTCACCAGAGAGAGGCCGGTAAAGGAATGGGGCTCCAAGTGTAATTAGTACGGTAACCAGAGAGAGGCCGGTAAAGGAGACTCCAAGTGTAATTAGTACGGTAAGAGTGTCATTCACCAGAGAGAGGCCGGTATTAAAGGAGGCTCCAAATGTAATTAGTACGGTAAGAGTGTCATTCACCAGAGAGAGGCGGGTATTAAAGGACGCTCCAAGTGTAATTAGTACGGTAAGAGTGTCATTCACCAGAGAGAGGCCGATATTAAAGGAGGCTCCAGAGAGAGAGAGGCGGGTATTAAAGGACGCTCCAAGTGTAATTAGTACGGTAAGAGTGTCATTCACCAGAGAGAGGCCGATATTAAAGGAGGCTCCAAGTGTAATTATTACGGTAAGAGTGTCATTCACCAGAGAGAAGCCGGTATTAAAGGAGGCTCCAAGTGTAATTAGTACGGTAAGAGTGTCATTCACGAGAGAGAGGCCGTTATTAAAGGACGCTCCAAGTGTAATTAGTACGGTAAGAGTGTCATTCACCAGAGAGAGGCCGGTAAAGGAGGCTCCAAGTGTAATTAGTACGGTAGTAGTGTCATTCACCAGAGAGAGGCCGGTATTAAAGGAGGCTCCAAGTGTAATTAGTACGGTAAGAGTGTCATTCACCAGAGAGAGGCCGGTAAAGGAGGCTCCAAGTGTAATTAGTACGGTAAGAGTGTCATTCACCAGAGAAAGGCCGGTATTAAAGGAGGCTTCAAGTGTAATTAGTACGGTAAGAGTGTCATTCATCAGAGAGAGGCCGGTATTAAAGGAGGCTCCAAGTGTAATTAGTACGGTAAGAGTGTCATTCACCAGAGAGAGGCCGGTAAAGGAGGCTCCAAGTGTAATTAGTACGGTAAGAGTGTCATTCACCAGAGAGAGGCCGGTAAACGAGACTCCAAGTGTAATGAGTACGGTAAGAGTGTCATTCACCAGAGAGAGGCCGGTAAAGGAGGCTCCAAGTGTAATTAGTACGGTAAGAGTGTCATTCACCAGAGAGAGGCCGGTATTAAAGGAGACTCGAAATGTAATTAGTACGGTAAGAGTGTCATTCACCAGAGAGAGGCCGGTATTAAAGGAGGCTCCAAGTGTAATTAGTACGGTAAGAGTGTCATTCATCAGAGAGAGGCCGGTATTAAAGGAGGCTCCAAGTGTAATTATTACGGTAAGAGTGTCATTCACCAGAGAGAGGCCGGTAAACGAGACTCCAAGTGTAATTAGTACGGTAAGAGTGTCATTCATCAGAGAGAGGCGGGTATTAAAGGACGCTCCAAGTGTAATTAGTACGGTAAGAGTGTCATTCACCAGAGAAAGGCCGGTATTAAAGGAGGCTCCAAGTGTAATTAGTACGGTAAGAGTGTCATTCATCAGAGAGAGGCCGGTATCAAAGGAGGCTCCAAGTGTAATTAGTACGGTAAGAGTGTCATTCACCAGAGAGAGGCCGGTATTAAAGGAGGCTCCAAGTGTAATTAGTACGGTAAGAGTGTCATTCACCAGAGAGAGGCGGGTATTAAAGGACGCTCCAAGTGTAATTAGTACGGTAAGAGTGTCATTCACCAGAGAGAGGCCGGTATTTAAGGAGGCTCCAAGTGTAATTAGTACGGTAAGAGTGTCATTCACCAGAGAGAGGCGGGTATTAAAGGAGGCTCCAAGTGTAATTAGTACGGTAAGAGTGTCATTCACCAGAGAGAGGCGGGTATTAAAGGAGGCTCCAAGTGTAATTAGTACGGTAAGAGTGTCATTCACCAGAGAGAGGCCGGTATTAAAGGAGGCTCCAAGTGTAATTGGTACGGTAAGAGTGTCATTCACCAGAGAGAGGCCGGTATTAAAGGAGGCTCCAAGTGTAATTAGTACGGTAAGAGTGTCATTCACCAGAGAGAGGCCGGTATTAAAGGAGGCTCCAAGTGTAATTAGTACGGTAAGAGTGTCATTCACCAGAGAGAGGGCGGTATTAAAGGAGGCTCCAAGTGTAATTAGTACGGTAAGAGTGTCATTCATCAGAGAGAGGCCGGTATTAAAGGAGGCTCCAAGTGTAATTAGTACGGTAAGAGTGTCATTCACCAGAGAGCGGCCGGTATTAAAGGAGGCTCCAAGTGTAATTAGTACGGTAAGAGTGTCATTCACCAGAGAGAGGCGGGTATTAAAGGAGGCTCCAAGTGTAATTAGTACGGTAAGAGTGTCATTCACCAGAGAGAGGCCGGTATTAAAGGAGGCTCCAAGTGTAATTAATACGGTAAGAGTGTCATTCACCAGAGAGAGGCGGGTATTAAAGAAGGCTCCAAGTGTTATTAGTACGGTAAGAGTGTCATTCACCAGAGAGAGGCCGGTATTAAATGAGGGCTCCAAGTGTACTTAGTACGGTAAGAGTGTCATTCACCAGTGAGAGGCCGGTAAAGGAGACTCCAAGTGTAATTAGTACGGTAAGAGTGTCATTCACCAGAGAGAGGCGGGTATTAAAGGAGGCTCCAAGTGTAATTAGTACGGTAAGAGTGTCATTCACCAGAGAGAGGCCGGTATTAAAGGAGGCTCCAAGTGTAATTAGTACGGTAAGAGTGTCATTCACCAGAGAGAGGACGGTATTAAAGGAGGCTCCAAGTGTAATTAGTACGGTAAGAGTGTCATTCACCAGAGAGAGGCCGGTATTAAAGGAGGCTCCAAGTGTAATTAGTACGGTAAGAGTGTCATTCACCAGAGAGAGGCCGGTATTAAAGGAGGCTCCAAGTGTAATTAGTGCGGTAAGAGTGTCATTCACCAGAGAGAGGACGGTATTAAAGGAGGCTCCAAGTGTAATTAGTACGGTAAGAGTGTCATTCATCAGAGAGAGGCGGGTATTAAAGGACGCTCCAAGTGTAATTAGTACGGTAAGAGTGTCATTCACCAAAGAGAGGCCGGTACAGGAGGCTCCAAGTGTAATTAGCACGGTAAGAGTGTCATTCACCAGAGAGAGGCCGGTATTAAAGGAGGCTCCAAGTGTAATTAGTACGGTAAGAGTGTCATTCACCAGAGAGAGGCCGGTAAAGGAGGCTCCAAGTGTAATTAGTACGGTAAGAGTGTCATTCACCAGAGAAAGGCCGGTATTAAAGGAGGCTCCAAGTGTAATTAGTACGGTAAGAGTGTCATTCACCAGAGAGAGGCCGGTAAACGAGACTCCAAGTGTAATTAGTACAGTAAGAGTGTCATTCACCAGAGAGAGGCCGGTAAAGGAGGCTCCAAGTGTAATTAGTACGGTAAGAGTGTCATTCACCAGAGAGAGGCCGGTATTAAAGAAGGCTCCAAGTGTAATTAGTACGGTAAGAGTGTCATTCACCAGAGAGAGGCCGGTAAAGGAGGCTCCAAGTGTAATTAGTACGGTAAGAGTGTCATTCACCAGAGAGAGGCCGGTATTAAAGGAGACTCGAAATGTAATTAGTACGGTAAGAGTGTCATTCACCAGAGAGAGGCCGGTATTAAAGGAGGCTCCAAGTGTAATTAGTACGGTAAGAGTGTCATTCACCAGAGAGAGGCCGGTAAAGGAGGCTCCAAGTGTAATTAGTACGGTAAGAGTGTCATTCACCAGAGAGAGGCCGGTAAACGAGACTCCAAGTGTAATGAGTACGGTAAGAGTGTCATTCACCAGAGAGAGGCCGGTAAAGGAGGCTCCAAGTGTAATTAGTACGGTAAGAGTGTCATTCACCAGAGAGAGGCCGGTATTAAAGGAGACTCGAAATGTAATTAGTACGGTAAGAGTGTCATTCACCAGAGAGAGGCCGGTATTAAAGGAGGCTCCAAGTGTAATTAGTACGGTAAGAGTGTCATTCATCAGAGAGAGGCCGGTATTAAAGGAGGCTCCAAGTGTAATTATTACGGTAAGAGTGTCATTCACCAGAGAGAGGCCGGTAAACGAGACTCCAAGTGTAATTAGTACGGTAAGAGTGTCATTCATCAGAGAGAGGCGGGTATTAAAGGACGCTCCAAGTGTAATTAGTACGGTAAGAGTGTCATTCACCAGAGAAAGGCCGGTATTAAAGGAGGCTCCAAGTGTAATTAGTACGGTAAGAGTGTCATTCATCAGAGAGAGGCCGGTATCAAAGGAGGCTCCAAGTGTAAATAGTACGGTAAGAGTGTCATTCACCAGAGAGAGGCCGGTATTAAAGGAGGCTCCAAGTGTAATTAGTACGGTAAGAGTGTCATTCACCAGAGAGAGGCGGGTATTAAAGGACGCTCCAAGTGTAATTAGTACGGTAAGAGTGTCATTCACCAGAGAGAGGCCGGTATTTAAGGAGGCTCCAAGTGTAATTAGTACGGTAAGAGTGTCATTCACCAGAGAGAGGCGGGTATTAAAGGAGGCTCCAAGTGTAATTAGTACGGTAAGAGTGTCATTCACCAGAGAGAGGCGGGTATTAAAGGAGGCTCCAAGTGTAATTAGTACGGTAAGAGTGTCATTCACCAGAGAGAGGCCGGTATTAAAGGAGGCTCCAAGTGTAATTGGTACGGTAAGAGTGTCATTCACCAGAGAGAGGCCGGTATTAAAGGAGGCTCCAAGTGTAATTAGTACGGTAAGAGTGTCATTCACCAGAGAGAGGCCGGTATTAAAGGAGGCTCCAAGTGTAATTAGTACGGTAAGAGTGTCATTCACCAGAGAGAGGGCGGTATTAAAGGAGGCTCCAAGTGTAATTAGTACGGTAAGAGTGTCATTCATCAGAGAGAGGCCGGTATTAAAGGAGGCTCCAAGTGTAATTAGTACGGTAAGAGTGTCATTCACCAGAGAGCGGCCGGTATTAAAGGAGGCTCCAAGTGTAATTAGTACGGTAAGAGTGTCATTCACCAGAGAGAGGCGGGTATTAAAGGAGGCTCCAAGTGTAATTAGTACGGTAAGAGTGTCATTCACCAGAGAGAGGCCGGTATTAAAGGAGGCTCCAAGTGTAATTAATACGGTAAGAGTGTCATTCACCAGAGAGAGGCGGGTATTAAAGAAGGCTCCAAGTGTTATTAGTACGGTAAGAGTGTCATTCACCAGAGAGAGGCCGGTATTAAATGAGGGCTCCAAGTGTACTTAGTACGGTAAGAGTGTCATTCACCAGTGAGAGGCCGGTAAAGGAGACTCCAAGTGTAATTAGTACGGTAAGAGTGTCATTCACCAGAGAGAGGCGGGTATTAAAGGAGGCTCCAAGTGTAATTAGTACGGTAAGAGTGTCATTCACCAGAGAGAGGCCGGTATTAAAGGAGGCTCCAAGTGTAATTAGTACGGTAAGAGTGTCATTCACCAGAGAGAGGACGGTATTAAAGGAGGCTCCAAGTGTAATTAGTACGGTAAGAGTGTCATTCACCAGAGAGAGGCCGGTATTAAAGGAGGCTCCAAGTGTAATTAGTACGGTAAGAGTGTCATTCACCAGAGAGAGGCCGGTATTAAAGGAGGCTCCAAGTGTAATTAGTGCGGTAAGAGTGTCATTCACCAGAGAGAGGACGGTATTAAAGGAGGCTCCAAGTGTAATTAGTACGGTAAGAGTGTCATTCATCAGAGAGAGGCGGGTATTAAAGGACGCTCCAAGTGTAATTAGTACGGTAAGAGTGTCATTCACCAAAGAGAGGCCGGTACAGGAGGCTCCAAGTGTAATTAGCACGGTAAGAGTGTCATTCACCAGAGAGAGGCCGGTATTAAAGGAGGCTCCAAGTGTAATTAGTACGGTAAGAGTGTCATTCACCAGAGAGAGGCCGGTAAAGGAGGCTCCAAGTGTAATTAGTACGGTAAGAGTGTCATTCACCAGAGAAAGGCCGGTATTAAAGGAGGCTCCAAGTGTAATTAGTACGGTAAGAGTGTCATTCACCAGAGAGAGGCCGGTAAACGAGACTCCAAGTGTAATTAGTACAGTAAGAGTGTCATTCACCAGAGAGAGGCCGGTAAAGGAGGCTCCAAGTGTAATTAGTACGGTAAGAGTGTCATTCACCAGAGAGAGGCCGGTATTAAAGAAGGCTCCAAGTGTAATTAGTACGGTAAGAGTGTCATTCACCAGAGAGAGGCCGGTAAAGGAGGCTCCAAGTGTAATTAGTACGGTAAGAGTGTCATTCACCAGAGAGAGGCCGGTATTAAAGGAGACTCGAAATGTAATTAGTACGGTAAGAGTGTCATTCACCAGAGAGAGGCCGGTATTAAAGGAGGCTCCAAGTGTAATTAGTACGGTAAGAGTGTCATTCACCAGAGAGAGGCCGGTAAAGGAGGCTCCAAGTGTAATTAGTACGGTAAGAGTGTCATTCACCAGAGAGAGGCCGGTATTAAAGGAGGCTCCAAGTGTAATTAGTACGGTAAGAGTGTCATTCACCAGAGAGAGGCCGGTATTAAAGGAGGCTCCAAGTGTAATTAGTACGGTAAGAGTGTCATTCACCAGAGAGAGGCCGGTAAAGGAGGCTCCAAGTGTAATTAGTACGGTAAGAGTGTCATTCACCAGAGAGAGGCCGGTAAAGGAGACTCCAAGTGTAATTAGTACGGTAAGAGTGTCATTCACCAGATAGAGGCCGGTAAAGGAGACTCCAAGTGTAAATAGTACGGTAAGAGTGTCATTCACCAGAGAGAGGCCGGTAAAGGAGGCTCCAAGTGTAATTAGTACGGTAAGAGTGTCATTCACCAGAGAGAGGCCGGTATTAAAGGAGACTCCAAGTGTAATTAGAATGGTAAGAGTGTCATTCACCAGAGAGAGGCCGGTATTAAAGGAGGCTCCAAGTGTAATTAGTACGGTAAGAGTGTCATTCACCAGAGAGAGGCCGGTATTAAAGGAGGCTCCAAGTGTAATTAGTACGGTAAGAGTGTCATTCACCAGAGAGAGGCCGGTATTAAAGGAGGCTCCATGTGTAATTAGTACGGTAAGAGTATCATTCACCAGAAAGAGGCCGGTAAAGGAGGCTCCAAGTGTAATTAGTACGGTAAGAGTGTCATTCACCAGAGAGAGGCCGGTATTAAAAGAGGCTCCAAGTGTAATTAGTACGGTAAGAGTGTCATTCACCAGATAGAGGCCGGTATTAAGGGAGACTCCAAGTGTAATTAGTACGGTAAGAGTGTCATTCACCAGATAGAGGCCGGTAAAGGAGACTCCAAGTGTAAATAGTACGGTAAGAGTGTCATTCACCAGAGAGAGGCCGGTAAAGGAGGCTCCAAGTGTAATTAGTACGGTAAGAGTGTCATTCACCAGAGAAAGGCCGGTATTAAAGGAGGCTCCAAGTGTAATTAGTACGGTAAGAGTGTCATTCACCAGATAGAGGCCGGTAAAGGAGACTCCAAGTGTAAATAGTACGGTAAGAGTGTCATTCACCAGAGAGAGGCCGGTAAAGGAGGCTCCAAGTGTAATTAGTACGGTAAGAGTGTCATTCACCAGAGAGAGGCCGGTAAAGGAGGCCCCAAGTGTAATTAGTACGGTAAGAGTGTCATTCACCAGAGAGAGGCCGGTAAAGGAATGGGGCTATTAGTGTAATTAGTACGGTAACCAGAGAGAGGCCGGTAAAGGAGACTCCAAGTGTAATTCGTACGGTAAGAGTGTCATTCACCAGATAGAGGCCGGTAAAGGAGACTCCAAGTGTAAATAGTACGGTAAGAGTGTCATTCACCAGAGAGAGGCCGGTATTAAAGGAGGCTCCAAGTGTAATTAGTACGGTAAGAGTGTCATTCACCAGAGAGAGGCCGGTATTAAAGGAGACTCCAAGTGTAATTAGTACGGTAAGAGTGTCATTCACCAGATAGAGGCCGGTAAAGGAGACTCCAAGTGTAAATAGTACGGTAAGAGTGTCATTCACCAGAGAGAGGCCGGTAAAGGAGGCTCCAAGTGTAATTAGTACGGTAAGAGTGTCATTCACCAGAGAGAGCCGGTAAAGGAGGCCCCAAGTGTAATTAGTACGGTAAGAGTGTCATTCACCAGAGAGAGGCCGGTAAAGGAATGGGGCTCCTAGTGTAATTAGTACGGTAACCAGAGGGAGGCCGGTAAAGGAGACTCCAAGTGTAATTCGTACGGTAAGAGTGTCATTCACCAGAGAGAGGCCGGTAAAGGAGACTCCAAGTGTAACTAGTACGGTAAGAGTGTCATTCACTAGAGAGAGGCCGGTATTAAAGGAGGCTCCAAGTGTAATTGGTACGGTAAGAGTGTCATTCACCAGAGAGAGGCCGGTATTAAAGGAGGCTCCAAGTGTAATTAGTACGGTAAGAGTGTCATTCACCAGAGAGAGGCCGGTATTAAAGGAGGCTCCAAATGTAATTAGTACGGTAAGAGTGTCATTCACCAGAGAGAGGCCGGTAAAGGAGGCTCCAAGTGTAATTAGTACGGTAAGAGTGTCATTCACCAGAGAGAGCCGGTAAAGGAGGCCCCAAGTGTAATTAGTACGGTAAGAGTGTCATTCACCAGAGAGAGGCCGGTAAAGGAATGGGGCTCCTAGTGTAATTAGTACGGTAACCAGAGAGAGGCCGGTAAAGGAGGCTCCATGTGTAATTAGTACGGTAAGAGTATCATTCACCAGAAAGAGGCCGGTAAAGGAGGCTCCAAGTGTAATTAGTACGGTAAGAGTGTCATTCACCAGAGAGAGGCCGGTATTAAAAGAGGCTCCAAGTGTAATTAGTACGGTAAGAGTGTCATTCACCAGATAGAGGCCGGTATTAAGGGAGACTCCAAGTGTAATTAGTACGGTAAGAGTGTCATTCACCAGATAGAGGCCGGTAAAGGAGACTCCAAGTGTAAATAGTACGGTAAGAGTGTCATTCACCAGAGAGAGGCCGGTAAAGGAGGCTCCAAGTGTAATTAGTACGGTAAGAGTGTCATTCACCAGAGAAAGGCCGGTATTAAAGGAGGCTCCAAGTGTAATTAGTACGGTAAGAGTGTCATTCACCAGATAGAGGCCGGTAAAGGAGACTCCAAGTGTAAATAGTACGGTAAGAGTGTCATTCACCAGAGAGAGGCCGGTAAAGGAGGCTCCAAGTGTAATTAGGACGGTAAGAGTGTCATTCACCAGAGAGAGGCCGGTAAAGGAGGCCCCAAGTGTAATTAGTACGGTAAGAGTGTCATTCACCAGAGAGAGGCCGGTAAAGGAATGGGGCTATTAGTGTAATTAGTACGGTAACCAGAGAGAGGCCGGTAAAGGAGACTCCAAGTGTAATTCGTACGGTAAGAGTGTCATTCACCAGATAGAGGCCGGTAAAGGAGACTCCAAGTGTAAATAGTACGGTAAGAGTGTCATTCACCAGAGAGAGGCCGGTATTAAAGGAGGCTCCAAGTGTAATTAGTACGGTAAGAGTGTCATTCACCAGAGAGAGGCCGGTATTAAAGGAGACTCCAAGTGTAATTAGTACGGTAAGAGTGTCATTCACCAGATAGAGGCCGGTAAAGGAGACTCCAAGTGTAAATAGTACGGTAAGAGTGTCATTCACCAGAGAGAGGCCGGTAAAGGAGGCTCCAAGTGTAATTAGTACGGTAAGAGTGTCATTCACCAGAGAGAGCCGGTAAAGGAGGCCCCAAGTGTAATTAGTACGGTAAGAGTGTCATTCACCAGAGAGAGGCCGGTATTAAAGGAGGCTCCAAGTGTAATTAGTACGGTAAGAGTGTCATTCACCAGAGAGAGGCCGGTATTAAAGGAGACTCCAAGTGTAATTAGTACGGTAAGAGTGTCATTCACCAGATAGAGGCCGGTAAAGGAGACTCCAAGTGTAAATAGTACGGTAAGAGTGTCATTCACCAGAGAGAGGCCGGTAAAGGAGGCTCCAAGTGTAATTAGTACGGTAAGAGTGTCATTCACCAGAGAGAGCCGGTAAAGGAGGCCCCAAGTGTAATTAGTACGGTAAGAGTGTCATTCACCAGAGAGAGGCCGGTAAAGGAATGGGGCTCCTAGTGTAATTAGTACGGTAACCAGAGAGAGGCCGGTAAAGGAGACTCCAAGTGTAATTCGTACGGTAAGAGTGTCATTCGCCAGAGAGAGGCCGGTAAAGGAGACTCCAAGTGTAACTAGTACGGTAAGAGTGTCATTCACTAGAGAGAGGCCGGTATTAAAGGAGGCTCCAAGTGTAATTGGTACGGTAAGAGTGTCATTCACCAGAGAGAGGCCGGTATTAAAGGAGGCTCCAAGTGTAATTAGTACGGTAAGAGTGTCATTCACCAGAGAGAGGCCGGTATTAAAGGAGGCTCCAAATGTAATTAGTACGGTAAGAGTGTCATTCACCAGAGAGAGGCCGGTAAAGGAGGCTCCAAGTGTAATTAGTACGGTAAGAGTGTCATTCACCAGAGAGAGCCGGTAAAGGAGGCCCCAAGTGTAATTAGTACGGTAAGAGTGTCATTCACCAGAGAGAGGCCGGTAAAGGAATGGGGCTCCTAGTGTAATTAGTACGGTAACCAGAGAGAGGCCGGTAAAGGAGGCTCCATGTGTAATTAGTACGGTAAGAGTATCATTCACCAGAAAGAGGCCGGTAAAGGAGGCTCCAAGTGTAATTAGTACGGTAAGAGTGTCATTCACCAGAGAGAGGCCGGTATTAAAAGAGGCTCCAAGTGTAATTAGTACGGTAAGAGTGTCATTCACCAGATAGAGGCCGGTATTAAGGGAGACTCCAAGTGTAATTAGTACGGTAAGAGTGTCATTCACCAGATAGAGGCCGGTAAAGGAGACTCCAAGTGTAAATAGTACGGTAAGAGTGTCATTCACCAGAGAGAGGCCGGTAAAGGAGGCTCCAAGTGTAATTAGTACGGTAAGAGTGTCATTCACCAGAGAAAGGCCGGTATTAAAGGAGGCTCCAAGTGTAATTAGTACGGTAAGAGTGTCATTCACCAGATAGAGGCCGGTAAAGGAGACTCCAAGTGTAAATAGTACGGTAAGAGTGTCATTCACCAGAGAGAGGCCGGTAAAGGAGGCTCCAAGTGTAATTAGTACGGTAAGAGTGTCATTCACCAGAGAGAGGCCGGTAAAGGAGGCCCCAAGTGTAATTAGTACGGTAAGAGTGTCATTCACCAGAGAGAGGCCGGTAAAGGAATGGGGCTATTAGTGTAATTAGTACGGTAACCAGAGAGAGGCCGGTAAAGGAGACTCCAAGTGTAATTCGTACGGTAAGAGTGTCATTCACCAGATAGAGGCCGGTAAAGGAGACTCCAAGTGTAAATAGTACGGTAAGAGTGTCATTCACCAGAGAGAGGCCGGTATTAAAGGAGGCTCCAAGTGTAATTAGTACGGTAAGAGTGTCATTCACCAGAGAGAGGCCGGTATTAAAGGAGACTCCAAGTGTAATTAGTACGGTAAGAGTGTCATTCACCAGATAGAGGCCGGTAAAGGAGACTCCAAGTGTAAATAGTACGGTAAGAGTGTCATTCACCAGAGAGAGGCCGGTAAAGGAGGCTCCAAGTGTAATTAGTACGGTAAGAGTGTCATTCACCAGAGAGAGCCGGTAAAGGAGGCCCCAAGTGTAATTAGTACGGTAAGAGTGTCATTCACCAGAGAGAGGCCGGTAAAGGAATGGGGCTCCTAGTGTAATTAGTACGGTAACCAGAGAGAGGCCGGTAAAGGAGACTCCAAGTGTAATTCGTACGGTAAGAGTGTCATTCACCAGAGAGAGGCCGGTAAAGGAGACTCCAAGTGTAACTAGTACGGTAAGAGTGTCATTCACTAGAGAGAGGCCGGTATTAAAGGAGGCTCCAAGTGTAATTGGTACGGTAAGAGTGTCATTCACCAGAGAGAGGCCGGTATTAAAGGAGGCTCCAAGTGTAATTAGTACGGTAAGAGTGTCATTCACCAGAGAGAGGCCGGTATTAAAGGAGGCTCCAAATGTAATTAGTACGGTAAGAGTGTCATTCACCAGAGAGAGGCCGGTAAAGGAGGCTCCAAGTGTAATTAGTACGGTAAGAGTGTCATTCACCAGAGAGAGGCCGGTAAAGGAGGCGCCAAGTGTAATTAGTACGGTAAGAGTGTCATTCACCAGAGAGAGGCCGATATTAAAGGAGGCTCCAAGTGTAATTAGTGCGGTAAGAGTGTCATTCTCCAGAGAGAGGCCGGTATTAAAGGAGGCTCCAAGTGTAATTAGTACGGTAAGAGTGTCATACATCAGAGAGAGACCGGTATTAAAGGAGGCTCCAAGTGTAATTAGTACGGTAAGAGTGTCATTCATCAGAGAGAGGCCGGTATTAAAGGAGGCTCCAAGTGTAATTAGTACGGTAAGAGTGTCATACATCAGAGAGAGGCCGGTATTAAAGGAGGCTCCAAGTGTAATTAGTACGGTAAGAGTGTCATTCATCAGAGAGAGGCCGGTATTAAAGGAGGCTCCAAGTGTAATTAGTACGGTAAGAGTGTCATTCACCAGAGAGAGGCCGGTAAACGAGACTCCAAGTGTAATTAGTACGGTAAGAGTGTCATTCACCAGAGAGAGGCCGGTATTTAAGGAGGCTCCAAGTGTAATTAGTACGGTAAGAGTGTCATACACCAGAGAGAGGCCGGTATTAAAGGAGGCTCCAAGTGTAATTAGTACGGTAAGAGTGTCATTCACCAGAGAGAGGCCGGTATTAAAGGAGGCTCCAAGTGTAATTAGTGCGGTAAGAGTGTCATTCACCAGAGAGAGGACGGTATTAAAGGAGGCTCCAAGTGTAATTAGTACGGTAAGAGTGTCATTCACCAGAGAGAGGCGGGTATTAAAGGAGGCTCCAAGTGTAATTAGTACGGTAAGAGTGTCATTCACCAGAGAGAGGCCGGTATTAAAGGAGGCTCCAAGTGTAATTGGTACGGTAAGAGTGTCATTCACCAGAGAGAGGCCGGTATTAAAGGAGGCTCCAAGTGTAATTAGTACGGTAAGAGTGTCATTCACCAGAGAGAGGCCGGTATTAAAGGAGGCTCCAAGTGTAATTAGTACGGTAAGAGTGTCATTCACCAGAGAGAGGGCGGTATTAAAGGACGCTCCAAGTGTAATTAGTACGGTAAGAGTGTCATTCATCAGAGAGAGGCCGGTATTAAAGGAGGCTCCAAGTGTAATTAGTACGGTAAGAGTGTCATTCACCAGAGAGCGGCCGGTATTAAAGGAGGCTCCAAGTGTAATTAGTACGGTAAGAGTGTCATTCACCAGAGAGAGGCGGGTATTAAAGGAGGCTCCAAGTGTAATTAGTACGGTAAGAGTGTCATTCACCAGAGAGAGGCCGGTATTAAAGGACGCTCCAAGTGTAATTAGTACGGAAAGAGTGTCATTCATCAGAGAGAGGCGGGTATTAAAGGACGCTCCAAGTGTAATTAGTACGGTAAGAGTGTCATTCACCAGAGAGAGGCCGGTAAAGGAATGGGGCTCCAAGTGTAATTAGTACGGTAACCAGAGAGAGGCCGGTAAAGGAGACTCCAAGTGTAATTAGTACGGTAAGAGTGTCATTCACCAGAGAGAGGCCGGTATTAAAGGAGGCTCCAAATGTAATTAGTACGGTAAGAGTGTCATTCACCAGAGAGAGGCGGGTATTAAAGGACGCTCCAAGTGTAATTAGTACGGTAAGAGTGTCATTCACCAGAGAGAGGCCGATATTAAAGGAGGCTCCAGAGAGAGAGAGGCGGGTATTAAAGGACGCTCCAAGTGTAATTAGTACGGTAAGAGTGTCATTCACCAGAGAGAGGCCGATATTAAAGGAGGCTCCAAGTGTAATTATTACGGTAAGAGTGTCATTCACCAGAGAGAAGCCGGTATTAAAGGAGGCTCCAAGTGTAATTAGTACGGTAAGAGTGTCATTCACGAGAGAGAGGCCGTTATTAAAGGACGCTCCAAGTGTAATTAGTACGGTAAGAGTGTCATTCACCAGAGAGAGGCCGGTAAAGGAGGCTCCAAGTGTAATTAGTACGGTAGTAGTGTCATTCACCAGAGAGAGGCCGGTATTAAAGGAGGCTCCAAGTGTAATTAGTACGGTAAGAGTGTCATTCACCAGAGAGAGGCCGGTAAAGGAGGCTCCAAGTGTAATTAGTACGGTAAGAGTGTCATTCACCAGAGAAAGGCCGGTATTAAAGGAGGCTCCAAGTGTAATTAGTACGGTAAGAGTGTCATTCATCAGAGAGAGGCCGGTATTAAAGGAGGCTCCAAGTGTAATTAGTACGGTAAGAGTGTCATTCACCAGAGAGAGGCCGGTAAACGAGACTCCAAGTGTAATGAGTACGGTAAGAGTGTCATTCACCAGAGAGAGGCCGGTAAAGGAGGCTCCAAGTGTAATTAGTACGGTAAGAGTGTCATTCACCAGAGAGAGGCCGGTATTAAAGGAGACTCGAAATGTAATTAGTACGGTAAGAGTGTCATTCACCAGAGAGAGGCCGGTATTAAAGGAGGCTCCAAGTGTAATTAGTACGGTAAGAGTGTCATTCATCAGAGAGAGGCCGGTATTAAAGGAGGCTCCAAGTGTAATTATTACGGTAAGAGTGTCATTCACCAGAGAGAGGCCGGTAAACGAGACTCCAAGTGTAATTAGTACGGTAAGAGTGTCATTCATCAGAGAGAGGCGGGTATTAAAGGACGCTCCAAGTGTAATTAGTACGGTAAGAGTGTCATTCACCAGAGAAAGGCCGGTATTAAAGGAGGGTCCAAGTGTAATTAGTACGGTAAGAGTGTCATTCATCAGAGAGAGGCCGGTATCAAAGGAGGCTCCAAGTGTAATTAGTACGGTAAGAGTGTCATTCACCAGAGAGAGGCCGGTATTAAAGGAGGCTCCAAGTGTAATTAGTACGGTAAGAGTGTCATTCACCAGAGAGAGGCGGGTATTAAAGGACGCTCCAAGTGTAATTAGTACGGTAAGAGTGTCATTCACCAGAGAGAGGCCGGTATTTAAGGAGGCTCCAAGTGTAATTAGTACGGTAAGAGTGTCATTCACCAGAGAGAGGCGGGTATTAAAGGAGGCTCCAAGTGTAATTAGTACGGTAAGAGTGTCATTCACCAGAGAGAGGCGGGTATTAAAGGAGGCTCCAAGTGTAATTAGTACGGTAAGAGTGTCATTCACCAGAGAGAGGCCGGTATTAAAGGAGGCTCCAAGTGTAATTGGTACGGTAAGAGTGTCATTCACCAGAGAGAGGCCGGTATTAAAGGAGGCTCCAAGTGTAATTAGTACGGTAAGAGTGTCATTCACCAGAGAGAGGCCGGTATTAAAGGAGGCTCCAAGTGTAATTAGTACGGTAAGAGTGTCATTCACCAGAGAGAGGGCGGTATTAAAGGACGCTCCAAGTGTAATTAGTACGGTAAGAGTGTCATTCATCAGAGAGAGGCCGGTATTAAAGGACGCTCCAAGTGTAATTAGTACGGAAAGAGTGTCATTCATCAGAGAGAGGCGGGTATTAAAGGACGCTCCAAGTGTAATTAGTACGGTAAGAGTGTCATTCACCAGAGAGAGGCCGGTAAAGGAATGGGGCTCCAAGTGTAATTAGTACGGTAACCAGAGAGAGGCCGGTAAAGGAGACTCCAAGTGTAATTAGTACGGTAAGAGTGTCATTCACCAGAGAGAGGCCGGTATTAAAGGAGGCTCCAAATGTAATTAGTACGGTAAGAGTGTCATTCACCAGAGAGAGGCGGGTATTAAAGGACGCTCCAAGTGTAATTAGTACGGTAAGAGTGTCATTCACCAGAGAGAGGCCGATATTAAAGGAGGCTCCAGAGAGAGAGAGGCGGGTATTAAAGGACGCTCCAAGTGTAATTAGTACGGTAAGAGTGTCATTCACCAGAGAGAGGCCGATATTAAAGGAGGCTCCAAGTGTAATTATTACGGTAAGAGTGTCATTCACCAGAGAGAAGCCGGTATTAAAGGAGGCTCCAAGTGTAATTAGTACGGTAAGAGTGTCATTCACGAGAGAGAGGCCGTTATTAAAGGACGCTCCAAGTGTAATTAGTACGGTAAGAGTGTCATTCACCAGAGAGAGGCCGGTAAAGGAGGCTCCAAGTGTAATTAGTACGGTAGTAGTGTCATTCACCAGAGAGAGGCCGGTATTAAAGGAGGCTCCAAGTGTAATTAGTACGGTAAGAGTGTCATTCACCAGAGAGAGGCCGGTAAAGGAGGCTCCAAGTGTAATTAGTACGGTAAGAGTGTCATTCACCAGAGAAAGGCCGGTATTAAAGGAGGCTCCAAGTGTAATTAGTACGGTAAGAGTGTCATTCATCAGAGAGAGGCCGGTATTAAAGGAGGCTCCAAGTGTAATTAGTACGGTAAGAGTGTCATTCACCAGAGAGAGGCCGGTAAACGAGACTCCAAGTGTAATGAGTACGGTAAGAGTGTCATTCACCAGAGAGAGGCCGGTAAAGGAGGCTCCAAGTGTAATTAGTACGGTAAGAGTGTCATTCACCAGAGAGAGGCCGGTATTAAAGGAGACTCGAAATGTAATTAGTACGGTAAGAGTGTCATTCACCAGAGAGAGGCCGGTATTAAAGGAGGCTCCAAGTGTAATTAGTACGGTAAGAGTGTCATTCATCAGAGAGAGGCCGGTATTAAAGGAGGCTCCAAGTGTAATTATTACGGTAAGAGTGTCATTCACCAGAGAGAGGCCGGTAAACGAGACTCCAAGTGTAATTAGTACGGTAAGAGTGTCATTCATCAGAGAGAGGCGGGTATTAAAGGACGCTCCAAGTGTAATTAGTACGGTAAGAGTGTCATTCACCAGAGAAAGGCCGGTATTAAAGGAGGGTCCAAGTGTAATTAGTACGGTAAGAGTGTCATTCATCAGAGAGAGGCCGGTATCAAAGGAGGCTCCAAGTGTAATTAGTACGGTAAGAGTGTCATTCACCAGAGAGAGGCCGGTATTAAAGGAGGCTCCAAGTGTAATTAGTACGGTAAGAGTGTCATTCACCAGAGAGAGGCGGGTATTAAAGGACGCTCCAAGTGTAATTAGTACGGTAAGAGTGTCATTCACCAGAGAGAGGCCGGTATTTAAGGAGGCTCCAAGTGTAATTAGTACGGTAAGAGTGTCATTCACCAGAGAGAGGCGGGTATTAAAGGAGGCTCCAAGTGTAATTAGTACGGTAAGAGTGTCATTCACCAGAGAGAGGCGGGTATTAAAGGAGGCTCCAAGTGTAATTAGTACGGTAAGAGTGTCATTCACCAGAGAGAGGCCGGTATTAAAGGAGGCTCCAAGTGTAATTGGTACGGTAAGAGTGTCATTCACCAGAGAGAGGCCGGTATTAAAGGAGGCTCCAAGTGTAATTAGTACGGTAAGAGTGTCATTCACCAGAGAGAGGCCGGTATTAAAGGAGGCTCCAAGTGTAATTAGTACGGTAAGAGTGTCATTCACCAGAGAGAGGGCGGTATTAAAGGACGCTCCAAGTGTAATTAGTACGGTAAGAGTGTCATTCATCAGAGAGAGGCCGGTATTAAAGGAGGCTCCAAGTGTAATTAGTACGGTAAGAGTGTCATTCACCAGAGAGCGGCCGGTATTAAAGGAGGCTCCAAGTGTAATTAGTACGGTAAGAGTGTCATTCACCAGAGAGAGGCGGGTATTAAAGGAGGCTCCAAGTGTAATTAGTACGGTAAGAGTGTCATTCACCAGAGAGAGGCCGGTATTAAAGGAGGCTCCAAGTGTAATTAATACGGTAAGAGTGTCATTCACCAGAGAGAGGCGGGTATTAAAGAAGGCTCCAAGTGTTATTAGTACGGTAAGAGTGTCATTCACCAGAGAGAGGCCGGTATTAAATGAGGGCTCCAAGTGTACTTAGTACGGTAAGAGTGTCATTCACCAGTGAGAGGCCGGTAAAGGAGACTCCAAGTGTAATTAGTACGGTAAGAGTGTCATTCACCAGAGAGAGGCGGGTATTAAAGGAGGCTCCAAGTGTAATTAGTACGGTAAGAGTGTCATTCACCAGAGAGAGGCCGGTATTAAAGGAGGCTCCAAGTGTAATTAGTACGGTAAGAGTGTCATTCACCAGAGAGAGGACGGTATTAAAGGAGGCTCCAAGTGTAATTAGTACGGTAAGAGTGTCATTCACCAGAGAGAGGCCGGTATTAAAGGAGGCTCCAAGTGTAATTAGTACGGTAAGAGTGTCATTCACCAGAGAGAGGCCGGTATTAAAGGAGGCTCCAAGTGTAATTAGTGCGGTAAGAGTGTCATTCACCAGAGAGAGGACGGTATTAAAGGAGGCTCCAAGTGTAATTAGTACGGTAAGAGTGTCATTCATCAGAGAGAGGCGGGTATTAAAGGACGCTCCAAGTGTAATTAGTACGGTAAGAGTGTCATTCACCAAAGAGAGGCCGGTACAGGAGGCTCCAAGTGTAATTAGTACGGTAAGAGTGTCATTCACCAGAGAGAGGCCG
Organism: Arenicola marina; assembly: GCA_964019135.1. NCBI lineage: Eukaryota > Metazoa > Annelida > Polychaeta > Arenicolidae > Arenicola > Arenicola marina. Next base: position 5,714,872 of record OZ025255.1, read on the forward strand.
GTATTAAAGGAGGCTCCAAGTGTAATTAGTACGGTAAGAGTGTCATTCACCAGAGAGAGGCCGGTAAAGGAGGCTCCAAGTGTAATTAGTACGGTAAGAGTGTCATTCACCAGAGAAAGGCCGGTATTAAAGGAGGCTCCAAGTGTAATTAGTACGGTAAGAGTGTCATTCATCAGAGAGAGGCCGGTATTAAAGGAGGCTCCAAGTGTAATTAGTACGGTAAGAGTGTCATTCACCAGAGAGAGGCCGGTAAACGAGACTCCAAGTGTAATTAGTACAGTAAGAGTGTCATTCACCAGAGAGAGGCCGGTAAAGGAGGCTCCAAGTGTAATTAGTACGGTAAGAGTGTCATTCACCAGAGAGAGGCCGGTATTAAAGGAGACTCCAAATGTAATTAGTACGGTAAGAGTGTCATTCACCAGAGAGAGGCCGGTAAAGGAGGCTCCAAGTGTAATTAGTACGGTAAGAGTGTCATTCACCAGAGAGAGGCCGGTATTAAAGGAGACTCGAAATGTAATTAGTACGGTAAGAGTGTCATTCACCAGAGAGAGGCCGGTATTAAAGGAGGCTCCAAGTGTAATTAGTACGGTAAGAGTGTCATTCATCAGAGAGAGGCCGGTATTAAAGGAGGCTCCAAGTGTAATTATTACGGTAAGAGTGTCATTCACCAGAGAGAGGCCGGTAAACGAGACTCCAAGTGTAATTAGTACGGTAAGAGTGTCATTCATCAGAGAGAGGCGGGTATTAAAGGACGCTCCAAGTGTAATTAGTACGGTATGAGTGTCATTCACCAGAGAGAGGCCGGTATTAAAGGAGACTCCAAAGGTAATTAATACGGTAAGAGTGTCATTCATCAGAGAGAGGCGGGTATTAAAGGACGCTCCAAGTGTAATTAGTACGGTAAGAGTGTCATTCACCAGAGAGAGGCCGGTATTAAAGGAGGCTCCAAGTGTAATTAGTACGGTAAGAGTGTCATTCATCAGAGAGAGGCCGGTATTAAAGGAGACTCCAAATGTAATTAGTACGGTAAGAGTGTCATTCACCAGAGAGAGGCCGGTATTAAAGGAGGCTCCAAGTGTAATTAGTCCGGTAAGAGTGTCATTCACCAGAGAGAGGCCGGTAAAGGAGGCTCCAAGTGTAATTAGTACGGTAAGAGTGTCATTCACCAGAGAAAGGCCGGTATTAAAGGAGGCTCCAAGTGTAATTAGTACGGTAAGAGTGTCATTCACCAGAGAGAGGCCGGTAAACGAGACTCCAAGTGTAATTAGTACGGTAAGAGTGTCATTCACCAGAGAGAGGCCGGTAAAGGAGGCTCCAAGTGTAATTAGTACGGTAAGAGTGTCATTCACCAGAGAGAGGACGGTATTAAAGGAGGCTCCAAGTGTAATTAGTACGGTAAGAGTGTCATTCACCAGAGAGAGGCGGGTATTAAAGGAGACTCCAAATGTAATTAGTACGGTAAGAGTGTCATTCACCAGAGAGAGGCCGGTAAAGGAGGCTCCAAGTGTAATTAGTACGGTAAGAGTGTCATTCACCAGAGAGAGGCCGGTATTAAAGGAGACTCGAAATGTAATTAGTACGGTAAGAGTGTCATTCACCAGAGAGAGGCTGGTATTAAAGGAGACTCCAAATGTAATTAGTACGGTAAGAGTGTCATTCACCAGAGAGAGGCCGGTATTAAAGGAGGCTCCAAGTGTAATTAGTCCGGTAAGAGTGTCATTCACCAGAGAGAGGCCGGTAAAGGAGGCTCCAAGTGTAATTAGTACGGTAAGAGTGTCATTCACCAGAGAAAGGCCGGTATTAAAGGAGGCTCCAAGTGTAATTAGTACGGTAAGAGTGTCATTCACCAGAGAGAGGCCGGTAAAGGAGGCTCCAAGTGTAATTAGTACGGTAAGAGTGTCATTCATCAGAGAGAGGCCGGTATTAAAGGAGGCTCCAAGTGTAATTAGTACGGTAAGAGTGTCATTCACCAGAGAGAGGCCGGTAAAGGAGGCTCCAAGTGTAATTAGTACGGTAAGAGTGTCATTCACCAGAGAGAGGCCGGTATTAAAGGAGGCTCCAAGTGTAATTAGTACGGTAAGAGTGTCATTCACCAGAGAGAGGCCAGTATTAAAGGAGGCTCCAAAGTGTAATTAGTACGGTAAGAGTGTCATTCATCATGGAGTCTTATTAGTGGTGCGTTGGCACGAGGCTGAGAATTCTGAAGACACTCAATGAGAAAAAATAAAAATAGTGGTGACGGTAAAACTGATTCCTGTCAACAGGACTGTCGGGTGGAGATAAAACCATGATGAGTAGAGATGAGGCCGAGGCGGAAGTGATGGAGGGAGAGCGTGGGGGGAGGAGACGGGGGAGTGGAGGGGTGAGGGTGAGGGGGGGGGGATGTGACGGAGGGAGAGCTTGAGGGGACTGGAGGGGAGGGTATGTGATGGAGGTAGAGTGTCAGGGGGAGGGGCGGGGTGAGGATGGGATGGAGGGAGGGCGTGGGGGGAGGAGAGGGGTGAGGATGTGATGCAGGGAGGGCGTGGGGGAAGGGGAGGGGTGAGGGGGAGGGGGGGAGGATGTGACGGAGGGAGAGCTTGAGGGGAGTGGAGGGGAGGGGATGTGTTGGAGGTAGAGTGTCAGGGGGTGGGGCGGGGTGAGGATGTGAACGAGGGAGGGCGTGGGTGAAGGTGAGGGGTGAGGGGGAGGGGGGAGGATGTGTTGGAGGTAGAGTGTCAGGGGAGGGGCGGGGTGAGGATGGGATGGTGGGAGGGCGTGGGGGAAGGGGTGGGGTGAGGGGGAGGGGGGAGGATGTGTTGAAGGTAGAGAGTCAGGGCGAGGGGCGGGGTGAGGATGTGATAGAGGGAGAGCGTGGGGAAGGAGAGGGGTGAGGGGTAAGGAGGTGATGGAAGGAGAGCGTGGGTGAGGGGATGTGATGGAGGGAGAGTGTTGGGGGAGGGGATTGGAGGGAGAGAGTGGGAGGAGGGAAGGGGTGAGGATGTGATGGAGGGAGAGCGTGGGGGGGGAGGGTGAGGATGTGATGGAGGGAGAGCGTGGGGGGAGGGGAGGGTGAGGATGTGCTGGAGGGAGAGCGTGGGGGGAGGGGAGGGTGAGGATGTGATGGAGGGAGAGTGTTGGGGGAGGGGAGGGTGAGGATGTGATGGAGGGAGAGTGTTGGGGGAGGGGAGGGGGAGGATGTGATGGAGGGAGAGTGAGGGGGGAGGGGAGTGGAGGGAGAGCGTGGGGGGAGGGAAGGAATGAGGATGTGATGGAGGGAGAGCGTGGGGGGGGGGGTGAGGATGTGATGGAGGGAGAGCGTGGGGTGGGGAGGGTGAGGATGTGATGGAGGGAGAGTGTTTGGGGAGCGGAGGGGGAGGATGTGATGGAGGGAGAGTGAGGGGGGAGGGGAGTGGAGGGAGAGTGTTGGGGAGGGGAGTGAAGGGAGAGCGTGGGGGGAGGGAAGGGGTGAGGATGTGATGGAGGGAGAGGATGGGGGAGGGGAGGGTGAGGATGTGATGGAGGGAGAGCGTGGGGGCGGGGAGGGTGAGGATGTGATAGAGGGAGAGCGTGGGGGGAGGGGAGGGTGAGGATGTGATGAAGGGAGAATGAGGGAGAGAGTGGGGGGAGGGGAGAGTGATGGTGTGATGGAGGGAGAGCGTGGGGGGAGGGGAGGGGAAGGATGTGATGGAGGGAGTGAGGGAGGAGGGGAGTGGAGGGAGAGTGGGGGGAGGGAAGGGGTGAGGATGTGATGGAGGGAGAGCGTGGGGGGAGGGGAGGGGGAGGATGTGATGGAGGGAGAGTGAGGGGGGAGGGGAGTGAAGGGAGAGTGTTGGGGGAGGGGAGTGGAGGGAGAGAGTGGGGGGAGGGAAGGGGTGAGGATGTGATGGAGGGAGAGCGTGGGGGGAGGGGAGGGTGAGGATGTGATGGAGGGAGAGCGTGGGGGGAGGGGAGGGGGAGGATGTGATGGAGGGAGAGTGTTTGGCGAGGGGAGGGTGAGGATGTGATGGAGGGAGAGCGTGGGGGGAGGGGAGGGTGAGGATGTGATGGAGGGAGAGCGTGGGGGGAGGGGAGGGTGAGGATGTGATGGAGGGAGAGTGTTGGGGGAGGGGAGGGGGAGGATGTGATGGAGGGAGAGTGAGGGGGGAGGGGAGTGGAGGGAGAGCGTGGGGGGAGGGAAGGGGTGAGGATGTGATGGAGGGAGAGCGTGGGGGGGGGAGGGTGAGGATGTGATGGAGGGAGAGCGTGGGGGGAGGGGAGGGTGAGGATGTGATAGAGGGAGAGCGTGGGGAGGGGAGGGTGAGGATGTGATGGAGGGAGAGCGTGGGGGGAGGGGAGGGTGAGGATGTGATGGAGGGAGAGTAAGGGGGAGGGGATGTGATGGATGGAGTGTAACACGTTGGGGACAGCAGACGGCCTATGTACGGTATTGAAGTGTGTGTGGGGGGGGGGGGGGGCGTGACGTCACTACCTCAGCCCACAATGACGCCCTGTATACCGTCGTTGGGGTCAGATATCACCGCCGATGGACGAAGTTGTCAGCGCACGGTCCCTGGCGTCACAACAATATAGTTAAGTTTGTCGGGAAGTCGCAGAAGGAAACACAGAGGCTAACACACAGGTGGATCTTTGTTCTTAACAATCAGCCGAACTAAACGTTACGCACACAGCGCAGTGGCGCACAGAGAGGGCTGTGTGCCCGCAGTAACCTTAGCCAGCGGAATGTACCAAAAAACAATTGTTAAATGAGCGGCTAGCAACTAGGTGCGGTTTAGGGCAGGAGAAAAAAATGTTACGACTAAGGGAGTTCAAAACAAGGGTTGACTGTGTATTAGGTAGTAGCGTTGACATATAGCGTCTAAATTGCAGTTAATATTGCAATCAATCATCTCTGGACAGTTAAAGGCGCTTTAGGTGTTAACTAGGGTCGGATCTAAAGCGTATTTTATGAGTTATTTGCCTGTCCTGAGCCGAAGTCATTCAGTTCGCTATTTAAGAGCAAACCATGCCAAACCATGGACTTGGAACTTGGAACGTTTACCGCACAAAGCCAGGGGAGCAGGTGTCCTGCGGAGCCATGTGCCTGGAGAAGTCCCATAATCTTCACGACAGACATGGGATTCTGTATTCCACGTCAGACTCTGTATTCGCACTATGGGATGTAAACCCCCGAACTAGTTTGCAGTGACAGAGACAAAGACGAGGTGTCGTTGCGATTTTATTTTTAACATATTTCGTTATGTTATTCACAAATCAATCTGGCATGCAAACACTCACTCAAAAAAAGTTTGAAAACTCTAATATTGTTTGCAAAGAAATAGTGACATTACCACAAATGGTATCACGAAGTCGACCGCCTTCCTCCATACAGAGCTTCTGACACTCAGTATCTCATGCGCGTGGCACCCCCATTATCGCCCACCTGAGCCGTTCCGACACTTGTTAATAGACCGATCCAGGCTGTCAATCATTCACTGACGTCACTGTTGCTTTAAACCAATCATGTGGCGAAAAAAGTTCTTCCAGGTGCGTCATGTCCGACAAACGAGTCCGACAAACAAAGAAGCAGTTCACTTTCTGGTCAGTAGATGAGTACTTCTCACTTGTACCTGGCATCAGCTATGATTATCAAATTCATATTCACGATTAAGGAAAACGGACTCCAGCGTGGGTGGGGCGTAGCTCGGGAGTGTGGAACGGTCTATTGCCACGATAGAAAGGTGCAGGTTCATTATTTTTTTAACTGAGTTTAAGACATCGTGCTTCACCTGTGGCAGACATTTGTTAGGGCCACTGTGTATCGCGGATGTCAAACACAAGGCGCAGCTTGGCTTTCTGTTACATAGTTACACCAGGTACCGAGCGGGTCAGCGTTTAACCACACATCTCGTCTACACTAGTGACTTGTGATCGGTTGACCCGAAACCAACACGTACTGGAGGTGAATTATTCACACAGGTGAATGTCACCAAACTATATCGCAAAATGTTGTTTTCTGTGTATAGTGTATAGTTTAAACACTGCAGAGATGTGCACGATATTTTGCACAAGTACGCGTAGATTGTGGCAGCCGTTTGATTTGTAATGATAACGTCAAAAATATAATCAAGATAATGAATATAACACACGTGGAGGATGAGGGGGTGGGGGACACGCCGATGACATGACAACTAATCCGCCATTAAATATAACTTTCAAGTAATGACGTCATCTATATTGACGTCATAATGTTATCACCTTGACAACCATCTACCCAGGGCCCCCATTGTGGCATCAAAAGTCCTCAAAGCTGGGTGCAAGCCTCGCCGCTGGGCCATAAGGGAACCAGCCTCCGCCTCCAGACCCTCATCTTGAAGCTGATTGGCTACTGTGTCCACGCTCAGGTAGTAAGGCGTCTCCCCATTGGCTGCCTGCTTACTGAGTACGTGCTCAGCCAGCGCCGGGTAGAAGACGGTGCCGACAATCCGAGCCGTTAGGTGGCGCTGCAGTATCAGTGTCAATAACACGGTGTCATCCGGGTTCTCCACCTGGGTTTAGACGAGATCAGGGATGAAACACAATGCTAGTAAAAGGATTATAAAAAGAATAATACTGCTGTAATAGTTACTAAACAAGAACAATATATATCGAAAATGAGTATCACTTTCTATGTATATGTGAGTATTAGCTCTACAAGGATATGCGCCACAGACTCCTACTATAAGTCGTTAATTGTTCATAATTTCACTTTTGTAGAATTTAAAGGACCATTGATGGCGCTCTGTTTATCATGATAGATCGCATTATTTATAGCGCCTTTTATATGAGAACTGTGCGATGGAATAGTCTGTTTCGTCAAAGTTGTTTGCATCATCTATGTACCATGGGTACCATGTACAATAAAGAGTTCAGAAATATGAAACAACATTTATCGGCCATCCGAGCACTCCGCTGTATCATTATCCGTTGGTCTGTACCGTGCCCCACGGCTTGAGCTCGGTTCCAACACGTGACGATGTGAAGGTGTCATAACGCACGCGTATAAGTCTCGCAAGCACATTGCTGCGACTGCATCAAACAGTGAGATGCAGAAAGTCTGTCCTGTCGGACAGGCCTGAGTTGACAGGAAGGAGTACCTGAGTAAAGTCCTGCAGAAGTTTGACGGCGTCGTCATGGAGACCAGGGTACTCGGTCACGAGGAGGCACTTCACGGCTGTGGTTGTCATGTCACATCGCAGCAGACTGTCCTTGACGGCGACAAGGCACTGAAAAGTATAGGTCAAGGCCACATGGAGTATAGGCTAAAAGACATGGAGTATAAGCCAAAGACACATGGAGTATAGGTCAAAAACACCTGGAGTATGGGACAAAGACACATGGGGTATAGGTCAAAGACCCCTGGAGTATAGGCCAAAGACACATGGGGTATAGGTCAAAGGCACATGGAGTATAGGCCAAAGACACATGGAGTATAGGCCAAAGACACATGGATTATAGGTCAAAGACACATGGAGTATAGGCCAAAGACACATGAAGTATAGTCAAAGACACATGGAGTATAGGCCAAAGACACATGGAGTATAGGCCAAAGACACATGGAGTATAGGTCAAAGACACATGGAGTATAGGTCAAAGACACATGGGGTATAGGCTAAAAGACACATGGAGTATAGGCCAAAGACACATGGAGTATAGGTCAAAGGCACATGGAGTATAGGCCAAAGACACATGGAGTATAGGCCAAAGACGCATGGGGTATAGGCCAAAGACATATGGGGTATAAGCCAAAGACACATGGAGTATAGGTCAAAGACACATGGAATATAGGCTAAAGACACATGTAGTATAGGCCAAAGACGCATGGAGTATAGGCCAAAGACATATGGGGTATAAGCCAAAGACACATGGAGTATAGGTCAAAGACACATGGAATATAGGCCTAAGACACATGGAGTATAGGCTAAAGACACATGGAGTATAGGCCAAAGACACATGGAATATAGGCCAAAGACGCATGGGGTATGTCCCCTCCCGCCATCCCTGTATAGCTGACCTGTGAGCTGAGTGGAGAAGACGTCTGTAGGTCCTGGATGGTGCGGACCACGTGGTCGCCACACGGGGCCGCACATTGCACCACCACGGACTGCAGCAGACGGCACCAGGGCTGACGTGCGGGGTTCTCCGCGCTGTGGCAATGATACAGCAAACATATTACATGAAGCACGACAGGTGACCGAAGAGTAGAAATATTGTATTTTAATCTTTTTTGTATAAACTCTATTTCTTTAACGAGGTTTTCAACATCAAATTGACATTTGAAGGATAATAACGAGGACCTGAGTCATGTTTTAAACATTTTAATCTTTAACAGATATTTAGTCCCTTGCTTCAAAAATACCTTAGTATAATTATATTTTGATTGACTGGTTTTAAGCAGCATGCTTGATGAGACATATGTTGGGTCATATCGCGACAATGGGACAATTTTGTTCGTGCATAAACAGGCATTTCCACAGGTGGGGCTAAAACCCCAGACCGGCCACAGGTGGGGCTCGAACCCCAGACCGGCCACAGGCGGGGCTCGGACCCCAGACCGGCCACAGGTGAGGCACGAACCCCAGACCGGCCTCAGGCGGGGCACGAACCCCAGACCAGCTACAGGTGGGGCTCGAACCTCAGACCGGCCACAGGTGGGGCTCGAACCCCAGACCGGCCACAGGTGGGGCTCGAACCCCAGACCGGCCACAGGCGGGGCTCGAACCCCAGACCGGCCACAGGTGGGGGTCGAACCCCAGACCGGCCACAGGTGGGGCTCGAACCCCAGACCGGCCACAGGTGGGGCTCGAACCCCAGACCGGCCACAGGTGGGGCTCGAACCCCAGACCGGCCACAGGCGGGGCTCGGACCCCAGACCGGCCACAGGTGAGGCACGAACCCCAGACCGGCCTCAGGCGGGGCACGAACCCCAGACCAGCTACAGGTGGGGCTCGAACCTCAGACCGGCCACAGGTGGGGCTCGAACCCCAGACCGGCCACAGGTGGGGCTCGAACCCCAGACCGGCCACAGGCGGGGCTCGAACCCCAGACCGGCCACAGGTGGGGGTCGAACCCCAGACCGGCCACAGGTGGGGCTCGAACCCCAGACCGGCCACAGGTGGGGCTCGGACCCCAGACCGGCCACAGGTGGGGCTCGAACCCCAGACCGGCCACAGGTGGGGCTCGAACCCCAGACCGGCCACAGGTGGAGCTCGAACCCCAGACCGGCCACAGGTGGGGCTCGAACCCCAGACCGGCCACAGGCGGGGCTCGAACCCCAGACCGGCCACAAGCGGGGCTCGAACCCCAGACCGACCACAGGTAGGGTCGAACCCCAGACCGGCCACAGGTGGGGCTCGCACCCCAGACCGGCCACAGGTGGGGGTCGAACCCCAGACCGGCCACAGGTGGGGCTCGAACCCCAGACCGGCCACAGGCAAGGCTCGAACCCCAGACCGGCCACAAGCGGGGCTCGAACCCCAGACCGACCACAGGTAGGGTCGAACCCCAGACCGGCCACAGGTGGGGCTCGCACCCCAGACCGGCCACAGGTGGGGGTCGAACCCCAGACCGGCCAGAGGTGGGGCTCGAACCCCAGACCGGCCAGAGGTGGGGCTCAAACCCCAGACCGGCCACAGGTGGGGCTCGAACCCCAGACCGGCCACAGGCGAGGCTCGAACCCCAGACCGGCCACAGGTGGGGCTCGAACCCCAGACCGGCAACAGGTGGGGCTCGGACCCCAGACCGGCCACAGGTGGGGGTCGAACCCCAGACCGGCCACAGGCGGGGCTCAAACCCCAGACCGGCCACAGGTGGGGCTCGAACCTCAGACCGGCCGATGGACTGACACAGCAGAACATGCTCGCCAATAACTGAACGCGCTACCCACTATGCCATAAGGTGACCCCTAATTAGACTTTTTATTTTTGTATTTATATTATTATTATTATTAGAATTATTATTATTAGAATTATTAGTATTATTATTATTATTATTAGAATTATTAGTATTATTGGAATTATTAGTATTATTAGAATTATTATTATTATTAGAATTATTATTATTGTTATTATTAATATTATAATTATTATTATTATTATTATTATTATTAGAGTTAACGGAAACTGAGCACGGACCTTGTTTGCACGGACTCCAGGGCAGGCCACACCTTGAGAAGGTTGGTGAGAGCCTCGAACTGATCCAACCGCTGACAGCTGTCCAGGAGACGGTCAAACAGCTGCTCTCTCGTCCCGTCCGACGAGATCTGGTCCGCAGTCACCTGCGTAACAAGCCACAGGACAATGGGAATGTAAAGCAGTCCTTTATCCAACAGTACAGCTTACTACGCAAAAACAACATAGATATATATGTAATATTGGATTTAAACAAGACTCCAACAAGGCTCCAAAGACTCTTTGATGAACCAAAAATACCTTGAAGCGATGTTTAAACTAACGCTAAATATATAACGACCTCTAACTCACCTTGTGGTCGGGCAATGTTGCGTAACCCTTAACTCATCTTTTGGTCGGGTCATGCTGAATGACCTTTAACTCACCTTGTGTTCGGGTCATGCTGAATGACCTCTAACACACACTGTGGTCCGATCATGCCGAATGACCTCTAATCCACACTGTGGTCGTGTCATGTTGAATGACCTCTAACTCACCTTGTGACCGGGTCATGCTGAATGACCTCTAACACACACAGTGGTCGTGTCATGTTGAATGTCCTCTAACTCACTTTGTGGTCGGGTCATGCTGAATGACCTCTAACTCATCTTGTGATCGGGTCATACCGATTTACCTCTAACACACACTGTGGCCGCATCATGCTGAATGACCTCTAACACACACTGTGGTTGGGTCATGCTGAATGACCTCTAACACACCTTGTGGTCGGGTCATGCTGAATGACCTCTAACTCACCTTGTGGTCGGGTCATGCTGAATGACCTCTAACTCATCTTGTGATCGGGTCATACCGATTTACCTCTAACACACACTGTGGCCGCATCATGCTGAATGACCTCTAACACACACTGTGGTTGGGTCATGCTGAATGACCTCTAACACACCTTGTGGTCGGGTCATGCTGAATGACCTCTAACTCACTTTGTGGTCGGGTCATGCTGAATGACCTCTAACTCATCTTGTGATCGGGTCATACCGATTTACCTCTAACACACACTGTGGCCGCATCATGCTGAATGACCTCTAACACACACTGTGGTTGGGTCATGCTGAATGACCTCTAACACACCTTGTGGTCGGGTCATGCTGAATGACCTCTAACTCACCTTGTGGTCGGGCCATGTTAAGCTTACAATGGCCTCCGTCCTGTACAAGATGAGTAAGACGAGATCCTTATCCCCGAGAGTGAAGCACTGTAAGAGAGAGGACAGCATTCAACCAACCTATGTACCGTACTCTACAGTAACGCCAGCTTGTCGAAATCTAATAACAACACTTCAGTTATTAATATCAACAATTCTACAGCAGACGTCCATTGTCAAACTTTACCTGCTCCAGTAAGTGCAGAATATCCAGCCTCGCTTTCACCTCAATCTGGGCGTCCGCACAAAATGGCCGCAGCAACGACATGAGGTCATCTGACGTCACCAGCTCGCCCCTATTAGGAAAATCGTGCATGATCAGCCTGGTTGCATGATGAGATTACATGTGTATCATCAATGAAGACGTAGGACGAAATATGTATATATATATGCAAATTAGCTGCAGTCATTACCACTATATCATAGTTGAAGCGCTGGCGCCATAGAAATCCACTATAAAGCGGCATTCTTGTACATCTTGACAATGTTTTGTCTGAATAGAAATGGTGTAGTTAGGTTCTTAGTGTACGAGGAAATGTTGTTAGGCCACTTTATTGGACAAATTATGTGCATCTAGTGTGGGGAAGTGTGGCTTTCTTGCGAACTACGTCATCAAAATATCGGGCACCGTTGCTTTTTGTTGCCCACAACCGATCTATTTCGTACAAAGTTAACATTTACACAATCACATAATGTGTTCAAAGTTGGTTGATTGTATAGTCAGGACGCTTCAACAACTGTTGGTCATATCGCGTCAATGGGATCTTTATCCTGCGACCACACAGAAATGGCCACAGCGGGGCTCGAACCACCGACCCACGTGCCGTTAGGAATGTGTTCAAGACCAGATGAAAGCCATAACCATGCTGACGTCATGTCGAAGGCTGGGGCTTACCACTGCTCCTGGTGACTGCTCACTTGGCTGACAATGACCTTCAGCGTCTCCATAAGGTCACGCCCTTCAAGCAGCGGGTCAGACTCCCCTCTGCAACAGGACAGTCGACATACAATTTATTTATTAAGATGATATTTGTCAACAACAGAAAGTATGTAGACTTGGTATCCTTCTTACGATGAGTCCTAGATGTAAATGTCCTTACTGTGACACACGTGGTTTCCAGATCTGGGATCCCCAGCGCCAAATATAGTGACTGCCTCACAAGTATTGTACCCCAACCGATGTGTGTGTGTGAGAGGGGGCGGGGAGGGGGGGGGGGGTACCGACCTGAGGCCCCGGGTCAGCAGGGACACGGCCTCTTTAAAGGCCTTGCGGGTGTTCCAGTCGGCCAGCGCCAGCACGTGGAGCAGTGTGTCCACCCCGTCCACGTCCTCCCCATCCAACACCATCAGTAAAGACAGGCGCTCCACCTGGCGGAGAGAGGCGGTCGCCATGGCATCGCGCATAAAATGTCACTCATAAATTCCACCCGCAAAATATTGATACTCATCGGGGCCAGGGAACAAAACATAGATCAAGGTTGGTTTGGGTGGGGGGGGGGAGAAGAAAGCCTTACAAGTTATTTCCAATTTGACCATGTTAAAAGCCAAAGAATTGATTTTATACATGCCAAATAAAATAACAGCACTGATAGCTGCAATAATAACGAATAGGGTATCCTAATCCATCGGGTTATTGCCATTGTACACACAAGGAGATAACAGAATTTAATATAAGGCTGCGGCAGTGTTGTGGCTCACCTGGCGTGGCTCAGAGCGGGAGAGCGAAGAAGCGGGATGAGGAGGGTTGGGGGTACTGGGTGGGGAGGGTAGGGGGTACTGGGTGGGGAGGGTAGGGGGTACTATTAGCTATGTGGCTCACCTTGCGTGGCTCAGATCGGGAGAGGTCGAAGAAGCGGGGTGAGAAGGGTGGGGGGGGGTACTGGGTGGGGAAGGGGGGGTACTGGGCCGGGAGGTCGGGGGGTACTATGTGCTATGTGGCTCACCTTGCGTGGCTCAGAGCGAGAGGTCGAAGAGGCGGGGTGAGGAGGGTAGGGGGTACTGGGTGGGGAGGGTGGGGGTACTGGGCGGGGAGGTCGGGGGGTACTATGAGCTATGTGGCTCACCTTGCGTGGCTCAGAACGAGAGAGGTCGAAGAGGCGGGCGTAGTCCTGTTCCCGGGAGTCCTCGGAGGCCTGTAGCTGCTTGATGGTCGGGTGACTCAGCTTGTCCAGATGTTCCATCGACTGCTGCATGTGCTGCACCGCGCCCTCCCACGTCACTCCGCCACTGACAGACACAGCCAATCACAGTCAAGAACAGCGCCGCGCCGCATACAACAGCCAATCGGGAGAGACTAGGGCAATCCATAAGCCAATCAAACGAGACTGACAATCCGACAACCAATCATTAGAGACTAGGGCTACCCATAAGCCAATCAGGAGATGTCCATCCAACAGCAAATCAGGATAAAATATGTTAACCAGCCAATTAGAACGATAAACCGACCTCAAACAGCCAATCAGTGTAGACTGATTACATTCTGATTAACAATAGTTTCCCATAGTTTTAAATCAGCCATTTAAAATTTATCACATTTAAAACCTGTGAGCCATACACATTACAATTAACTATATTGTTGAAGTGACATTCGTTGATATATGCATATATATACAATAATCAATCTTTGACCCAAAAAAACACGCGTGCGTACATTACATGCGATCTCTTCCGCTTTCCCCAGTGGGGGTTGACTTCCGGTGAATTTCACCAGCACATAACAGTATGGGATTCAGATATCGATTTTATCTCTTTTTTTGACGTGTGTGTTATCTAAAGAATGCCATGGAGAAGGTGTTCTGTGTGAGATATGTAAGCGTTACTAGTGATACAGCAAGAGGGCAGAGAGTAGCTTACTCGCTGTGGTCTGTCTGCTTGCGCTTGGCACTCAGCTCCTGGCGGCAGTGCTTGAGGACTCTCCTCACGAGCTGACGGCGGACGTCCACCGGCAGCTGAAGGTACACACCAGCCACCAGGGGTCAGCACAGCTCGGCTCACGTATGGCACGCCGACACGCTATCAATTACACTCCTAACACAGTGATAACAATCATAACGTCCACTGTGTTAACACAGCAATTAACGCACTCGACAATTTTGACAAACTTGACAAACTTGAGAGTTATCTAACTAACATGAAAAACTCGAGACATGTTATCATTATAAACGAAATGAGGTAATCTAAATTCAGGACGCTTTAACCACTTTTGGTCATATCGCGTAAATGAGAGAAGGAAGGGAGCGTGGAGCCATGTCCCCGGGGGTAACCCCCTACTCTTTGCGAAGAAGGACATGGGATCTGTATCCTGCGACCACATAGACATGGCCACAGCGGGGCGCGAAACACCGATCCACGTGCCGTTAGGCTCTTAGGTGACAAGATCACTAAATGCGAGCGCTCTAACCCACTGAGCTATCGGGCTGGACCCTCTAAATTTCTGGAGAAGAAAGGATATTCGCGGAGTGGGGTGGTTCCGTCAAAGGGTCCCACAGACAAGGCTTGTGATAACAGCCATTGTCTATATATATACATGTACAGTGGTCCCTGCGTTATACGACTTCTGTTCTGCTAGCCCGAAAAGACCGTATAACGGAGTCGTATAATAGAAGGATGCCCCGAGATGGACAGCTTTCGCTAAACCACACACTCAAAAAGCACTATAATACAGCTTCAGAGTCTTTGATGTAGCTCTAGCTCCTTTTCCCTATTTACCCGTGATAGCATCAGCATTCAAATCAAATAAAACTGCTATGCTGATTATGGTTTCTTAAGCTCCATGTCGTTGAATAGCATCGACACGCTGCTCCAAAGTTAAATCCTTTCCCTTGCTTTCTCTAGCCATTATGTACAATGTACCACCATTAGCTACCAGATAATGGCATGGTTATCTAGTGAGCGTCAAGCGGTTATTCGTCACGTCATGTGTGGTATAGACATCTTATGTCCATCAAAGAGTCAGTAACGGGGTTAAACATATTCCTTCTACAGCCAAGTGTTACTTCAATTATATGTACACAGATGACAGGCGCTGGCCTGTCTCCGCTCATACAGGGGGTGGTTGGCAAGTACAACGTTATAAATATCAAAAACCTACTGAATATTGGAATTAAACTAAATAAAATTTAAAAACATTGGAATATAAAAAATGAAGCAGAAAGACATTGCTATCTCTTCTGGTACATTTGGACAAGTTTCAAAGACAAAAGTTTTAACACCAAATTATTAACAGAAGATAAAGCGTTATTATGTTGAGGTTTGAAAGTAAGACGTCGACTCGACATGGAACGTATAGACAGGGTCAAACTGAAATCTTACCCATATACAAAAAAATGGTGCATAATTTGCGGCAACACGCAAATCAATCAAAGTGAAGTTGATTGTGAGTCTACGTGAGTTAGCAGTGTGTGGCAGTATAAGCAGCAGATGGAACATGTGTACACGACCTGTACCTTGACCTAGTGGTGCAGATGGTCATAGTCTTACCATAATAGCTTTGGGATGAGGCTTCTGAAAGACATTTACCAACATGCAGAAATAAACCGTAAATCCAAGAACAGCAAGTAAAGCTAGGAGTATAATGTGGGCAATACTTGCCACGCCAACGGACATAGTGTTAAAAGACACGCTTCATTAGTCAACCCTTATATAATAAATAGATAAATAAATACTACTTGAGATTTACACAACGTAGGTAGACATCAAACACATACACTGTTGTACACATCGAACTAGGGTGTACACAAGGTAGGTGTACAACAAACACCATACAATGTTGTACACATCGAACTAGGGTGTACACAAGGTACGTGTACAACAAACACCATACAATGTTGTACACATCGCACTGGGGTGTACACCAGGACACGCCAGGGTGACGGCAGCAATTCCACCCCCCATGTTACTGGAAAACAGGGATACAACATAGCAAACAAAAGGGGGACACGCGGACACTGACAGCAGTCCACACATCACTCACATTGACACCAGAACACACCACCACACAATAATCACCAGTACACTTATGACTACCTACGGAGCCTACAGAGGGCGGCACTGTGTCTGTACGCACACAGCACACGACCCGAGACAACTATCTCAATTAAAGCCAGAAGCCGTGCAGGACCCGGCCAATAACTATTTTAATTAAATACCTGGGTCATCAGTGACTCGGTTCAACCTCTATAGCAACCAGTACGCAGCACGTGGCTTCCTATAACTGTTACCATGGTAACACCCACCTCGTCATACGCGTCCGGCACGAAGGTGATGGCGTCCACGAAGTTTATGACGTCATCAGGCGTCATCTTGCGGACGTACTCCCCACAGGTATCGTACTGGTGGATCCAGTCCGTCTGAGAGAGAGAGAGGGGGGGGGGTCAGCACCAAGTCATACAGTGTCCAAACGACAGAAAGCCTCACACCGAGTGACAAATATACTCATGGAAAAAAGTAACGCACCCCTTGTTACAGAAGTTATATCTTAGTAACACATAATTCCATCACCAAGCGTGAACAAAGGACATTTCTAACAATTTATCCCCACAATCTGTAGTTGGTTTGCGAAAGTTACTGAAATTATATATTACTTCAACAACAGTATGACAAAAACAACACTAGTGCGTTTCTTTTTTCCGTGAGTATATATGGCGGTAAGTGCCGCTAGATATAATTGATAACACTTTTACATCTACAGGACCAATAGTCGCCAATCACTGACATTTGTTTTCAATAGCTCAGTCCATATCATCGAATACGGTATATTTCTACAAATAAAATGTTTGACATTGGCAATTACCTTGCATATCAAGATTATATAGTTTACGATTATATTATATACGATATTACGATTACGATTTATTTACTTTATTGCTATGTTTACGATTTTATTTAAATTATTCTGTTATTTCTATGTGTATGATTTTATCTTAATTTTAAAGCTATTTCTATGTTTATGATTTTATTTTAATTATTAAGCTATGTCTATGTTTATGATTTTATCTTAATTATTAAGCTATTTCTGTTATGATTTTATCTTAATTATTAAGTTATTTCTATGTTTATGAGTTTATCTTAATTATTATGCTATTTCTATGTTTATGACATATATTAACACCTAAACATCATCTTTATATGTGTTGGCATTAATTGACATCAATTTTCCAGCCATGTCTTCATCATGCTGGTGACTGACTGACCGAGGTTTCCGCCGTCCCTTTACGGGGTTCCCAGAAGCAGCGCACGGCCCACATTCTGTACACAGCACTGAGGGGGGCGTGCCCCCCCTGCGCCCTGGGCAGGCGGGAGGCCAGCTTGGCCAGGGCGTGCACGTTGGCGGCCGTCAGGGCGGGGGACAGCACACTCAGGGGGTCCTGCAGGGGGTCCAACAGCCGTTTGTAGTCAATCGCTGAGAGAAAAACAACCAATCATCGACATGTAGAGACAGGAACGCTCAGGGTGGGGCAAGAGCAGATCGGAGACCCTATCGGCACAAAATGAAGAGCGAGCATAAGGCAGACACAATCTGACAGTGCTTTCAGAACCTGACAGTGCTGTCAGGATCTAATATGGCGCTGTCAGAACCTGACATGGCGCTGTCAGAGACTGACATGGCGCTGTCGAAGCCTGACATGACGCTGTCGGAGCCTGACATGGCGCTGTCTGAACCTGACATGGCGCTGTCAGAACCTGACATGGCGCTGTCAGAACCTGACATGGCGCTGTCAGAGACTGACGTGGCGCTGTCGAAGCCTGACATGGCGCTGTCGAAGCCTGTCATGGCGCTGTCAGAGCCTGACATGGCGCTGTCAGAACCTGACATGGCGCTGTCGAAGCCTGACATGACGCTGTCGAAGCCTGACATGGCGCTGTCAGAGCCTGACATGGCGTTGTCGAAGCCTGACACTGTCAGAGCCTGACATGGCGCTGTCGGAGCCTGACATGGCGCTGTCAGAACCTGACATGGCGCTGCCAGAGGCTGACATGGCGCTGTCAGAGCCTGACATGGCGCTGTCGAAGTCTGACATGGCGCTGTCAGAACCTGACATGGCGCTGTCGAAGCCTGACATGGCGCTGTCAGAACCTGACATGGCGCTGTCGGAGCCTGACATGGCGCTGTCGGAGCCTGACATGGCGCTGTCAGAGACTGACATGGCGCTGTCGAAGCCCAACATGGCGCTGTCAGAGCCTGACCAGGCGCTGTCGAAGCCTGACATGGCGCTGTCAGAACCTGACATGGCGCTGTCGAAGCCTGACAAGGCGCTGTGAGAACCTGACCTGGCGCTGTCGAAGCCTGACATGACGCTGTCGAAGCCTGACATGGCGCTGTCAGAGGCTGACATGGCGCTGTCAGAACCAGACCTGGCGCTGTCAGAGGCTGACATGGCGCGGTCGGAGCCTGACATGGCGCTGTCAGAGGCTGACATGGCGCTGTCGGAGCCTGACATGGCGCTGTCAGAGGCTGACATGGCGCTGTCAGAGGCTGACATGGCGCTGTCGGAGCCTGACATGGCGCTGTCAGAGGCTGACATGGCGCTGTCAGAGGCTGACATGGCGCTGTCGAAGCCTGACATGACGCTGTCGAAGCCTGACATGGCGCTGTCAGAGGCTGACATGGCGCTGTCAGAACCTGACCTGGCGCTGTCAGAGGCTGACATGGCGCTGTCAGAGCCTGACATGGCGCTGTCAGAGGCTGACATGGCGCGGTCGGAGCCTGACATGGCGCTGTCAGAGGCTGACATGGCGCTGTCGGAGCCTGACATGGCGCTGTCAGAGGCTGACATGGCGCTGTCGGAGCCTGACATGGCGCTGTCGAAGCCTGACATGGCGCTGTCAGAGGCTGACATGGCGCTGTCGAAGCCTGACATGGCGCTGTCGGAGCCTGACATGGCGCTGTCAGAACCTGACCTGGCGCTGTCAGAGGCTGACATGGCGCTGTCAGAGCCTGACATGGCGCTGTCAGAGCCTGACATGGCGCTGTCAGAGGCTGACATGGCGCTGTCAGAGCCTGTTATGGCGCTGTCAGAGGCTGACATGGCGCTGTCGGAGCCTGACATGGCGCTGTCGAAGCCTGACCTGGCGCTGTCAGAGGCTGACATGGCGCTGTCAGAGCCTGACATGGCGCTGTCAGAGCCTGACATGGCGCTGTCAGAGGCTGACATGGCGCTGTCAGAGCCTGTTATGGCGCTGTCAGAGGCTGACATGGCGCTGTCGGAGCCTGACATGGCGCTGTCAGAGCCTCACCCTGAGCCTCTGTGCTGAGTGTCTTCAGTAGCTTGGCGTGGTCCTTGGAGGTGACGCTGGCCCGGGCCGGCTGGCAGCCCTCCAGCAGGCTGTAGTAGTAAGTCAGGCGGTTGTGGTCAGTGCCCGAGATGGCGGGGTACACGGAACGCTCCATCGTCTGGTAGAAGGCGTCCTTCTTGGTGTGCAGCGTCTCCAACAGGTGGCGCTGTCCCACGCGCATTTCAATCTCCTCCACGGGCAGGCTGATACCGGAAGTAAAGGTCAGTATCAAGTCGTGAGGACTTCACAGAGCTTCACAAATAGCATCCCAACCCACTTGCCAGATATCTAGACATTTTCAGTCTTTCAACTAAAGCTGTTACATTTTCTCTGCAGTTTCACAAAGGTAATCTTTCCGCTAGTTTGTATGCAAATATAATCCTTCAGATAGTTCATGTAAAACGTAATCCTTTATATTTATTACACAAAGGTAATCCTTTATAGTTATTACACAAAGGTAACCCTTTATAGTTATTACACAAAGGTAATCATTTATAGTTATTACACAAAGGTAACCCTTTATAGTTATTACACAAAGGTAATTCTTCATAGTTATTACACAAAGGTAATCCTTTATAGTTATTACTCAAAGGTAATCCTTTATAGTTATGACACAAAGGTAATCCTTTATAGTTATTACACAAAGGTAATCCTTCATAGTTATTACAGAAAGGTAGTCCTTTATAGTGATTACACACAGGTAATCCTTCATAATTAATAGACAAAGGTAATCCTTTACATTTATTACAGAAAGGTATTCCTTCATAGTTATAACACAAAGGTAGTCCTTTATATTTATTACACAAAGGTAATCCTTTATATTTATTACACAAAGATAATCCTTCATATTTATTACACAAAGGTAATCCTTTATATTTATTACACAAAGGTAATCCTTCAGATGGTTTCTATGCAAAGGTAATCCTAAAGGTAATCTGTGTACGTACTCGCAATCGAAGAGGTTTTCCAGGTGAGCCATGTAGACGTCCCAGAGAGACAAGTGGTAGCGGCCGGCCAGCGCGATGGCGATGTCCAACAGGTCGTCCTGCGTACACCTGCAGCACACACACCCGGCGTACACAACTTACACCTGCAGCACACACACCCGGCGTACACAACTTACACCTGCAGCACACACAACCGGCGTACACAACTTACACCTGCAGCACACACACCCGGCGTACACAACTTACACCTGCAGCACACACACCCGGCGTACACAACTTACACCTGCAGCAGACACACCCGGCGTACACAACTTACACCTGCAGCAGACACACCCGGCGTACACAACTTACACCTACACCACACACACCCGGCGTTCACAACTTGTGCAGGGCTGCTCTATATATGTCACCCATATAGCACGGTATATAAATTAAGTAATCATTAAACAGGCATGTCAAACATGCTAAATAAAGTCATTCGGATATTAAATTAAAGCCAGTTCAAATAAATTGAGTAGCGCGTTCTACTACTGTCGAGTACGTTCAACTTGACGGCCCAAGCGACCAAGATCTTTATTCGCAAAGTGTAGGGAGTTCTTCCTGGAGACGTGGCGGCTCTCTACTTAAAGGCCGCCTTATGGGAAAATTAACAAAATATACCGGTACCCACAGAAAAGTAAATATTGCAAGCAATCGGGGTTGCTGTGCACATTATGCGGCTCATAATTTGGTAAACGTGGCATCGGGTATCAACTGTGAATGGTGCTGGCCAGTTACTCACATGGCCAAACCCAGGATGGTTTCCTTCTTATAGTCCACGTCCTGGGTGAAGCGAGAGATGTCAACACCTGCAAACCACAGCACACATTCAATGTTACCAACGGAATGAGCATATTGTTCGGTTAATTTATTTGTCGGTTAACTGTGGTGTATTTCGGTGTTTAAGGAGTTTAAAGTGACGCGGTCGACAAGGTGCACAAAACGGCAATTAAAAGGCTCCAGACACAATGTACTGATCCGCACAGTAATGTAAGTAATGATATTTAGTAATTCATTTAGCTATGTTGTGTATGTAACATATTGCAAACGTAATTCACCTATGAATTTGGGATTTAGTCGCATAATTATATAGCCGGCATTAAAGTCGCATATTGTCGTCTGCAGATTAAACCTCAAATCGTCGCACGAGTTTAATTTATGCCACGAGATCATGACAAACTAGGAAAACAAAGGATAGTTTCTATTTAAGTCGGTATTCAAAACTTGTCTTTGTGGACGATATGGGTCCCGTGGTTTGCACACAGCACTTAAACGAACGGTTCCATACTCAAGGCTGGCGTGGCTGACCAATATATCAGCGATCATGCAATAGTTGAAGGCAGATATCTTCATAGACATCCACCAGATACACTTACCTCTGTCCAGTCCCTCCAGGACCTGGGCCTGGGTGTAGTCACCCACCAGATACACACCACCACGGGATCCTTACCTCTGTCCAGTCCCTCCACGACCTGGGCCTGGGTGTAGTCACCCACCAGATACACACCACCACGGGGTCCTTACCTCTGTCCAGTCCCTCCAGGACCTGGGCCTGGGTGTAGTCACCCACCAGATACACACCACCACGGGGTCCTTACCTCTGTCCAGTCCCTCCAGGACCTGGGCCTGGGTGTAGTCACCCACCAGATACACACCACCACGGGGTCCTTACCTCTGTCCAGTCCCTCCAGGACCTGGGCCTGGGTGTAGTCACCCACCAGATACACACCACCACGGGGTCCTTACCTCTGTCCAGTCCCTCCAGGACCTGGGCCTGGGTGTAGTCACCCACCAGATACACACCACCACGGGGTCCTTACCTCTGTCCAGTCCCTCCAGGACGTGGGCCTGGGTGTAGTCACCCACCAGATACACACCACCACGGGGTCCTTACCTCTGTCCAGTCCCTCCAGGACCTGGGCCTGGGTGTAGTCACTCACCAGATACACACCACCACGGGGTCCTTACCTCTGTCCAGTCCCTCCAGGACCTGAGCCTGGGTGTAGTCACCCACCAGATACACACCACCACGGGGTCCTTACCTCTGTCCAGTCCCTCCAGGACCTGGGCCTGGGTGTAGTCACCCACCAGATACACACCACCACGGGGTCCTTACCTCTGTCCAGTCCCTCCAGGACCTGGGCCTGGGTGTAGTCACCCACCAGATACACACCACCACGGGGTCCTTACCTCTGTCCAGTCCCTCCAGGACCTGGGCCTGGGTGTAGTCACCCACCAGATACACACCACCACGGGGTCCTTACCTCTGTCCAGTCCCTCCAGGACCTGGGCCTGGGTGTAGTCACCCACCAGATACACACCACCACGGGGTCCTTACCTCTGTCCAGTCCCTCCACGACCTGGGCCTGGGTGTAGTCACCCACCAGATACACACCACCACGGGGTCCTTACCTCTGTCCAGTCCCTCCAGGACCTGGGCCTGGGTGTAGTCACCCACCAGATACACACCACCACGGGGTCCTTACCTCTGTCCAGTCCCTCCAGGACCTGGGCCTGGGTGTAGTCACCCACCAGATACACACCACCACGGGGTCCTTACCTCTGTCCAGTCCCTCCAGGACCTGGGCCTGGGTGTAGTCACCCACCAGATACACACCACCACGGGGTCCTTACCTCTGTCCAGTCCCTCCAGGACCTGGGCCTGGGTGTAGTCACCCACCAGATACACACCACCACGGGGTCCTTACCTCTGTCCAGTCCCTCCAGGACCTGGGCCTGGGTGTAGTCACTCACCAGATACACACCACCACGAAGTCCTTACCTCTGTCCAGTCCCTCCAGGACCTGGGCCTGGGTGTAGTCACCCACCAGATACACACCACCACGGGGTCCTTACCTCTGTCCAGTCCCTCCAGGACCTGGGCCTGGGTGTAGTCACTCACCAGATACACACCACCACGGGGTCCTTACCTCTGTCCAGTCCCTCCACGACCTGGGCCTGGGTGTAGTCACCCACCAGATACACACCACCACGGGGTCCTTACCTCTGTCCAGTCCCTCCAGGACCTGGGCCTGGGTGTAGTCACCCACCAGATACACACCACCACGGGGTCCTTACCTCTGTCCAGTCCCTCCAGGACCTGGGCCTGGGTGTAGTCACCTACCAGATACACAC
The DNA here is from genome assembly GCA_964019135.1 of Arenicola marina. Taxonomy (NCBI): domain Eukaryota; kingdom Metazoa; phylum Annelida; class Polychaeta; family Arenicolidae; genus Arenicola; species Arenicola marina. The sequence goes on from OZ025255.1 coordinate 5,738,595, forward strand.
CACCACGGGGTCCTTACCTCTGTCCAGTCCCTCCAGGACCTGGGCCTGGGTGTAGTCACCCACCAGATACACACCACCACGGGGTCCTTACCTCTGTCCAGTCCCTCCAGGACCTGGGCCTGGGTGTAGTCACCCACCAGATACACACCACCACGGGGTCCTTACCTCTGTCCAGTCCCTCCAGGACCTGGGCCTGGGTGTAGTCACCCACCAGATACACACCACCACGGGGTCCTTACCTCTGTCCAGTCCCTCCAGGACCTGGGCCTGGGTGTAGTCACCCACCAGATACACACCACCACGGGGTCCTTACCTCTGTCCAGTCCCTCCAGGACCTGGGCCTGGGTGTAGTCACCCACCAGATACACACCACCACGGGGTCCTTACCTCTGTCCAGTCCCTCCAGGACCTGGGCCTGGGTGTAGTCACCCACCAGATACACACCACCACGGGGTCCTTACCTCTGTCCAGTCCCTCCAGGACCTGGGCCGGGGTGTAGTCACCCACCAGATACACACCACCACGGGGTCCTTACCTCTGTCCAGTCCCTCCAGGACCTGGGCCTGGGTGTAGTCACCCACCAGATACACACCACCACGGGGTCCTTACCTCTGTCCAGTCCCTCCAGGACCTGGGCCTGGGTGTAGTCACCCACCAGATACACACCACCACGGGGTCCTTACCTCTGTCCAGTCCCTCCAGGACCTGGGCCTGGCTGTAGTCACCCACCAGATACACACCACCACGGGGTCCTTACCTCTGTCCAGTCCCTCCAGGACCTGGGCCTGGCTGTAGTCACCCACCAGATACACACCACCACGGGGTCCTTACCTCTGTCCAGTCCCTCCAGGACCTGGGCCTGGGTGTAGTCACCCACCAGATACACACCACCACGGGGTCCTTACCTCTGTCCAGTCCCTCCAGGACCTGGGCCTGGGTGTAGTCACCCACCAGATACACACCACCACGGGGTCCTTACCTCTGTCCAGTCCCTCCAGGACCTGGGCCTGGGTGTAGTCACCCACCAGATACACACCACCACGGGGTCCTTACCTCTGTCCAGTCCCTCCAGGACCTGGGCCTGGGTGTAGTCACCCACCAGATACACACCACCACGGGGTCCTTACCTCTGTCCAGTCCCTCCAGGACCTGGGCCTGGGTGTAGTCACCCACCAGATACACACCACCACGGGGTCCTTACCTCTGTCTAGTCCCTCCAGGACCTGGGCCTGGCTGTAGTCACCCACCAGATACACACCACCACGGGGTCCTTACCTCTGTCTAGTCCCTCCAGGACCTGGGCCTGGGTGTAGTCACCCACCAGATACACACCACCACGGGGTCCTTACCTCTGTCCAGTCCCTCCAGGACCTGGGCCTGGGTGTAGTCACCCACCAGATACACACCACCACGGGGTCCTTACCTCTGTCCAGTCCCTCCAGGACCTGGGCCTGGCTGTAGTCACCCACCAGATACACACCACCACGGGGTCCTTACCTCTGTCCAGTCCCTCCAGGACCTGGGCCTGGCTGTAGTCACCCACCAGATACACACCACCACGGGGTCCTTACCTCTGTCCAGTCCCTCCAGGACCTGGGCCTGAGTGTAGTCCGCCAACAGCTCCGTGTAGTGCTTCAGCCGGTCAATCAGGGCCTCCAGCCCCTCTCCCCACCCTCGCCCCCCCTTGCCATCCACGTAGGTCACGTGGTTGATGACCTTCTGGATCAGGTCCTGGGGCGGGTGGAGGTGGAGCGGCTTGAGGGCCGAGTCCGGCTTTAGCAGGGTGTAGATCTGGATGGCGTAGTAATACTGCGCCAGCTGGAGGGACACGGCGGTCCTTCGGCACTTGGTGAAACATTCCTCCGCCAGGAGAGGCTGTCAATCAACACAAAATAACACAAATAGTCAGAAATGGATTTAGTTTTCAAAAAACTGTCTTTGTTCCGGTTATGAAGACGCAGTTCTGAACGCGCTCCTGGCTGAAGGATGTATATGCCGAGAGTTAGCCGGAAATGGTCCCGCGAACTAGCATCTTACCATAGGCAGGGTCACTGGAGTCACGGGCCAGACAGCCTTGAATCTTACCTCTGGCAGTGCCAGCAGATAGCCCAGCCCTAGACTGGAGTCACGGGCCAGACAGCCTTGAATCTTACCTCTGGCAGTGCCAGCAGATAGCCCAGCCCTAGACTGGAGTCACGGGCCAGACAGCCTTCAATCTTACCTCTGGCAGTGCCAGCAGATAGCCCAGCCCTAGACTGGAGTCACGGGCCAGATAGCCTTGAATCTTACCTCTGGCAGTGCCAGCAGATAGCCCAGCCCTAGACTGGAGTCACGGGCCAGACAGCCTTGAATCTTACCTCTGGCAGTGCCAGCAGATAGCCCAGCCCTAGACTGGAGTCACGGGCCAGATAGCCTTGAATCTTACCTCTGGCAGTGCCAGCAGATAGCCCAGCCCTAGACTGGAGTCACCGGCCAGATAGCCTTGAATCTTACCTCTGGCAGTGCCAGCAGATAGCCCAGCCCTAGACTGGAGTCACAGGCCAGACAGCCTTGAATCTTACCTCTGGCAGTGCCAGCAGATAGCCCAGCCCTAGACTGGAGTCACGGGCCAGACAGCCTTGAATCTTACCTCTGGCAGTGCCAGCAGATAGCCCAGCCCTAGACTGGAGTCACGGGCCAGACAGCCTTGAATCTTACCTCTGGCAGTGCCAGCAGATAGCCCAGCCCTAGACTGGAGTCACGGGCCAGACAGCCTTGAATCTTACCTCTGGCAGTGCCAGCAGATAGCCCAGCCCTAGACTGGAGTCACGGGCCAGACAGCCTTGAATCTTACCTCCGGCAGTGCCAGCAGATAGCCCAGCCCTAGACTGGAGTCACGGGCCAGACAGCCTTGAATCTTACCTCTGGCAGTGCCAGCAGATAGCCCAGCCCTAGACTGGAGTCACGGGCCAGACAGCCTTCAATCTTACCTCTGGCAGTGCCAGCAGATAGCCCAGCCCTAGACTGGAGTCACGGGCCAGATAGCCTTGAATCTTACCTCTGGCAGTGCCAGCAGATAGCCCAGCCCTAGACTGGAGTCACGGGCCAGACAGCCTTGAATCTTACCTCTGGCAGTGCCAGCAGATAGCCCAGCCCTAGACTGGAGTCACGGGCCAGATAGCCTTGAATCTTACCTCTGGCAGTGCCAGCAGATAGCCCAGCCCTAGACTGGAGTCACCGGCCAGATAGCCTTGAATCTTACCTCTGGCAGTGCCAGCAGATAGCCCAGCCCTAGACTGGAGTCACAGGCCAGACAGCCTTGAATCTTACCTCTGGCAGTGCCAGCAGATAGCCCAGCCCTAGACTGGAGTCACGGGCCAGACAGCCTTCAATCTTACCTCTGGCAGTGCCAGCAGATAGCCCAGCCCTAGACTGGAGTCACGGGCCAGACAGCCTTGAATCTTACCTCTGGCAGTGCCAGCAGATAGCCCAGCCCTAGACTGGAGTCACAGGCCAGACAGCCTTGAATCTTACCTCTGGCAGTGCCAGCAGATAGCCCAGCCCTAGACTGGAGTCACAGGCCAGACAGCCTTGAATCTTACCTCTGGCAGTGCCAGCAGATAGCCCAGCCCTAGACTGGAGTCACAGGCCAGACAGCCTTGAATCTTACCTCTGGCAGTGCCAGCAGATAGCCCAGCCCTAGACTGGAGTCACGGGCCAGACAGCCTTGAATCTTACCTCTGGCAGTGCCAGCAGATAGCCCAGCCCTAGACTGGAGTCACGGGCCAGACAGCCTTGAATCTTACCTCTGGCAGTGCCAGCAGATAGCCCAGCCCTAGACTGGAGTCACAGGCCAGACAGCATTGAATCTTACCTCTGGCAGTGCCAGCAGATAGCCCAGCCCTAGACTGGAGTCACAGGCCAGACAGTCCTGGGCGAGCATCAGTAACACTGCAAGGAAGAATGAACTCAATGTAGAGAGGAACACAAACAATAATGAGTCAGAGCTTTCAATCAGTTTCTAAAGGTCGAGAGCGGGTGGCGGCGCCTCACGGATTTTTTAGAACTAAATTTGTTGAGCCCCCACCCGCTCTCGACTTCAAGATTGAAGACATGTTTGAAGCACTTGCTCAAAATCTTGTATGCGATCGATACTCCAGGAACGGTGCTTAGTTCGCTGACGAGTTGTACTGTTTTCTTAACTACCGGTACATTAGTGGTCTTGGGTGCGTCATTTTAACGACACTTGTGTATATATGTGAATCCATTTTGTGCATGTATGTATATATGTTATGAATAAAGATAATTATATTAATAATAACATTTCTCACTGTACATATTAAAGATTGGTCAAGCGACTGCCTAAACCCCCAGAGCGAGGGCCACGTGGTCAGCCCTCCCCCTCTTCCCCTGCGAGGGCCACGTGGTGAGCCCCCCACCTCTTCCCCTGCGAGTGCCACGTGGTCAGCCCCCCCCCCCTCTTCCCCTGCGAGGGCCACGTGGTGAGGCTCACCTTCCTGGGAGGGGTGCACAGTGCCACCCTCTGTGACCGACTCCTCCAGCTTGCCAACTCTCAGCAAACTCTCGCTCAGGTTCAAGTCTCGGGCGTCGGGCGAGAGCGACTGGATCTTCCCGTAGTCCACCTCTCGCTAGAACACACGTTCAAATCACGTGAATAATAACAACCTTAACATAACACAGGCAGTTCTAAACTTGAGTTATACATGTGCTATATATTATATGTGTGTATCTCACCAAGTGTAATATAGATATATTAAATTTAACCTTCGGAGAGTTTTACAGCTCATGATATAAATTTCTTTGAAATGCACTAACTTAATGACATTTTCAGCGGCCTAGCAATGGTGACTCACCCGGTGGCAGTAGGCGTCGCCAATGATGGACTGGTAGAAGGGGTGGCAGCCTTGCCTGTCGAACGCCTCGTTGAGGTCCGGGCGGAGCTGACCTCCCCCACCGCCGCCGCCCCCGCCCCCGCCCACCCCGGCCAGGGGGAGGCCGCCCAGGGCCCGCCGCCACCACGCACCGTCGCTCACCCGCGCCAACACGTGCCGCGTGGCCTGGTTGGTGCTGGACAGCAGCTCCCGGGTCTGCTCCAGGGCACCACGTGCCGGGGATACCCCCTCCTGGCGGCCGGGGCTGTCGCGCGGCCCCAGCTTGGTCTGTACCCGTTCGTACAGGACCTGCAAGTGCCAAGACCCAGGGCGAGGTGACCACGTCGTACAGGCAACAGACACCACTCAACGACGCAAAGGCTATCAAGAACCACACAGAAAAGCGGCATTAAATGTGATGTCATAGGTAAAACCTAGAGGGTGAGAGCAACATTCGACTAAAGAACCAAATTACCTGGTTAGAGGTACATTTAGGCAAAATGGAAAGTGTTGCAGTTTTCTAGTACAGATCAGCTTGACACGTAGAATAAATTCAATCATAGCCAGTTCTTACCTATGTTTCCAGAAGACACTTAGCCCGCAGGATGGGTTCAATCATAGCCCAGTCCTTACCTGTGTTTCCAGAAGACACTTAGCCCGCAGGATGGGTTCAATCATAGCCCAGTCCTTACCTGTGTTTCCAGAAGACACTTAGGCCGCAGGATGGGTTCAATCATAGCCCAGTCCTTACCTTTGTTTCCAGAAGACACTTAGCCCGCAGGATGGGTTCAATCATAGCCCAGTCCTTACCTGTGTTTCCAGAAGACACTTAGCCCGCAGGATGGGTTCAATCATAGCCCAGTCCTTACCTGTGTTTCCAGAAGACACTTAGCCCGCAGGATGGGTTCAATCATAGCCCAGTCCTTACCTGTGTTTCCAGAAGACACTTAGGCCGCAGGATGGGTTCAATCATAGCCCAGTCCTTACCTGTGTTTCCAGAAGACACTTAGCCCGCAGGATGGGTTCAATCATAGCCCAGTCCTTACCTGTGTTTCCAGAAGACACTTAGGCCGCAGGATGGGTTCAATCATAGCCCAGTCCTTACCTGTGTTTCCAGAAGACACTTAGCCCGCAGGATGGGTTCAATCATAGCCCAGTCCTTACCTGTGTTTCCAGAAGACCCTTAGCCCGCAGGATGGGTTCAATCATAGCCCAGTCCTTACCTGTGTTTCCAGAAGACACTTAGCCCGCAGGATGGGTTCAATCATAGCCCAGTCCTTACCTGTGTTTCCAGAAGACCCTTAGCCCGCAGGATGGGTTCAATCATAGCCCAGTCCTTACCTGTGTTTCCAGAAGACACTTAGCCCGCAGGATGGGTTCAATCATAGCCCAGTCCTTACCTGTGTTTCCAGAAGACACTTAGCCCGCAGGATAGGTTCTATCATGTCAGGAGTGCAGTAGGTGACGGCGAAAGACAACAGCTCCATCCTACAAGGACATGACGACCGTATAAAGCGGGTGTTATTCTGCGGGCGGCACATAACATACGACTGAGCCCCACTGGCCACAGAGCCACATGACAATGACCATCCGGTTCTTCCTAAACAACGACCATTGTGAGGTGTACACCGTCAGGGCACTCATCAAATATAATTTATATAGATATATATACATGATCAATGGCATTAGTTTACCTGATGTGCTGCAGGTTCTTGAAATATAATGTTCGGGGTTAGGCCACCAAGCACCGCAGCTCCACACATCACCAGGCCTAAAGCTACCACTGCTGTTAGCCCCATCCTCTATCTGCTGTTGGCAGGCACTGACCTGGCGGCGGTGTCCCTGACGTCCTCCCGCTCGGCCAGGGCCTTGCACTCGGTCCACGCCGGGGGGTAGCGCAGTGCCATCAGGCGGCCACACGTCTCCTGGGCCGTCCGCACGTCACGAGCCTGCCCGAGGGGGGGGGGGGGGGGGGGGTAAAGGCCGTCACATGAAACATGGTGTCCGCTATACGGAAGTTCACTGGATATGTAAGCTCACCGTCGCTCATAGTAGCATCATCCATTGTGGCGATTACCGTTCAATTATGACCGCAGAAAATATTCAATTATTGAAATTGACATGACTGTTCTGTTAGGCCTGTGTCGTTGACACGAGGCCACTATGACCACATCATGTTTACATATGTACATATCATGTTTCATATTATTTGTAAATGTCGTGCCAGGTCTTCATGATATAACTTAAGCTCTGCATATGAATGCCCCACTGCAGTCTATAATTAATGGTGTACTACCAAAGTCGTATCAGACTTTTAGGTGTGCCACATGATTGTTGTCTTGCCAACCACTGTTTCCGGTAGGCGTTGTTGTAACCGACTTTGTACGAAAATAACGAACTTGAACCTTAATCAAAGAAAGTTTTCCGCTCGGGTGTCTTCAATTGAAATTATCTATATCACATTGGCGCCGAGGCGGGCTTCCTTACCTTGAGGGCGGCCTGGGCCACCAGTTTCAACACGCTGCCCTCTCGCTCTGTCCCACTCGTGCCTGTCGCCCGTAACAACTTGGCCAGCTTCAGCAACTGGAGATACGGGGCGACGGGATAAACCAAGGCCAGCTCATCATTAAATTATATTTTCAAAGCCCTAATCAAACAAAATTAAAGCTGCTTATACAGCAATTTACCTCCGACATTAAGATTTCCAAGAAATTGTGGAGAAACGTCGTGCACACGTTTGATCGTGAATGTTAACTAAGTACGAAATAGAAGTGTAAAAGGCAAAAAAGCGGCTGCAATGTCCGAATCCTGATGACGTAGTACACAAGAAAGCCACACATATCCGCACGCGAGGCATCATTTCGGCAAAAAAAGTTCCTTGACATAACATGCCCTGTTATTCGTTGCATACAATAAGTGAGTACTTATAATAAACACCTAAAAACATCATTTCTATTCAAAAGATGTTTCAAGTTTTAGAGGAAAAACATCGTTGTAAAAATTCTAATACACTAAAAAATCCACAATTATAAGTATCATCTCTTCCTTTAGAAAGATCTTCAATAGACACGGATTATAACTGCTAGCGATGTTGCCGTGTTGACTCACCCTCTGGGTGTTCTTGTAGGTGAAGGGCTTAGTGTCGATGGCCTGTTGTACAATGTCAAGTCGCTCCTCACACAGTCGCACTGCAACCACAGCCCCGCCAAGGTGAAGCAATGATACCAGTCACGACACACAGTTAATAGTGTCAGGCCTACCATTAAATAATCGTTTTCGCGGGCTCTAACATGGCAGATGGACACCAACATCAGCACATATTGCAGAAAAAACACGAAGAGAAACAGGACAATGTGGCAGTATGTACGCGACTATTCGTAAACCCTAGATTTAACGTGCAGCATAAACAATATTCACATGTATTTAACCATGGCAGGAAAGCACCAATAAGATTAGGTGGAGAGGAGGAAGGAGTGTCTATGATAATGATGATGGATTGACGTTTTAGACCACTTGGTGCACCCATGCTCTAATCGCTCTGAAGTGTAAGAAATAGGACTTAGTCTTCGTTACAGTGCTGACGAGGAGGCAGTGCCCTTGGGCTGACCTTGCATGGGCAGGATGGTGACGCCAAAGCCGTCGATGAGCTGGAGAGCCTCAATCAGGTCCAGTTCGTCCTCGACCTCCTGTGGCCGGTCCTCCATCAGCGTCAAACAGGCCCTGCAACACCACGTGACACTGAATGTGTACCAACTGCTACTGAGAACGTCGCGAGAAGCAAATACATCTTAGATTTTAGAAGGAGGCGCTAGAACTCATTGAGGTATATATATATATATATACTTATATATATATATATATGTTAGGCGGAGACGTGAAATAGACAACACATATGGCATATAATGAATGAAGAGCAGTGGGGACTGCACTTATAGAGTATAAGTATATATGAGTAAATATGAGTATATTTTGTGAGGATAATGCGACAGAAGATGCACTTCATTTTACATTTGAGTAACACTATTGTAACGAATTTCGGAATGGTTCGCTTCATAATGTACATATTTGCTATCCTGCCTTCAGTAGTCTCCTAAGAGGCGAGCTGTGTGTGGTTGGCGGGGGGGGGGATGGGCGGGGTGAGGGTGGCGGGCGGGCTGAGGGGGTGGATGGGCGGGGTGAGGGTGGCGGGCGGGCTGTCTCCACTGTACCCACGTACCTGGCCAGATCCATGGAGGCGTCCGTCAGCTTGGTAGACGAGTCGAAGTACTCGCGGGCGGCGAGGAGGACAAGCTGGAGGGCCCGGGGGTAGGCCACCCGCAGGGGCCCCAGCCCCTCAGCCACTTCGGGCCGCCCGTAGTCAGGCTCCCGACCCTCCGCCTCACTCCGCTCCAACATCGTGCCCGCCAGGGTGATGTTACCAAGGGAACTGGAGCACAGCAGGCTCTCCACGAAGATCTGCCGGAGAGACGCGTAACCATGGCAATGGCGAGACCTCATGGTTTGTCGGATTGTCGGCACATCCGGGGACTTATCACAAGTATTAGGATTACAGCAGTTTCCTACTCGGAAAAGGTGTTTGATGGACATAGTGGAAATAATACGGACATATCCGACAACACCCATGTCACACTAGTGTGACAGATACCATACTGGCTATATCCTGACATATATTATTGTCAATATTAGCAGGTACTTACGTCATAGCAGACACTCTGGTCGACACAGTGGTAGGCTTTACCGCGGAGCTGCAGTAGATCTCGCAGGAGTTGCAGCCACTGTTTGTTGTTGAGCGGGGTGGGCCTGGGGCAGAGAGCAGTCAATACATCTTCAAAGCCACCCATATCAGTCAACGAAATACATTGGTATTTAGGCCGCTATTGCGCACAAAAGGGCTAAAGCAAGAACCTCCCGGAACGATGATGGTTGGTTGTATATTCACGACGCTTTACCTTATCGCGTCAATGGGAGAATGAAGGAAGCGTGGAGCCATGTCCCCGGGGGTAACTCCCTACTCTTTGCGAAGAAGGACATGGGATCTTTATCCTGCGACCACACAGACATGGCCACAGCAGGGCTGGAACCACCGACCCACGTGCCGTTAGGCTCTCAGGTGACCAGAGCACTCAATGCGAGCGCTGCAGTCCACTGAGCTATCGCGCCCCCCACCCCCACCGGGACGATGAAGGATAAATGGATAAAACATGGCCCAAATTAGGTTCCCGGACCCGGATTCCAACTTTAGGATCTACGATCTAATGCGCTAACCAATACACGAGGGAGGCCCCCTCCATATCAGCCAGATTAACATTTGGCAAAACTTTCACATTTCACCAGCACGACCTAGAGATCATTAAAAAATGTGTTTTGTGTTAAAATTGAAAAGGATTTTTTTATCAAAATAAAAATACAGATATATATATATGTAATTGCTACTCCAAAAAAATAACAAGATAAAGAAGTTGACTGATCAGACTAATTGTGAAAGAATCATAACAATTATAGCACATATTCCAGGCTTACCGCACTGACTACAAGTATATTTTCTGAAATGTAGTTCAGAATAAAAAAAAAAACCGACTGGATATTTCTCACTTTGGCGAATGGAGCTGTAGGATACACTTACTGCCGACCAGCAGTTCTCGTCAGCTTGGTGAACAGCTTGATCGCTTCTTCTTTGTCGTTCTAAAAAACGGAAAGAAAGAAATTATCATCAGCAAAGCAAGACAGACTTGGGTTCAACAACCCGCCAGTGTAGAAGGCCCATAGCAGTAAGATATATGTCGTCAATATTAGACATCCGATAAGACACTTATTGACACCATTCCACATTGTACCCCCTGGTACAATCCTCGTGCACCACTGATGGCGATGCTGAGTTCTAATGCGCATGACTGGATAGGTCCTTATTGACATAAAACACGACCGCACTATATCCAAAATGGTGTCCTTCCCTTCCACAAACACTGGCATGCTGCTCAGTTTATGGAAAGAAAGAAATTATCATCAGCGAGGCAGCAACAGGACCACAATAAACAGGACCGCACTAAATCTGATGATAACACATGATAACATGTTGCGCAGTTTTTGGTACCGGAAGCTTGTTACGATGGCTGCGAAATTTCGTTTGTTAGTCACTATTATAGTCAACGCCTGCAGTTCACTGTGAAAGAAATACTTCGGAATGCCCACTCCTGCCCCACTGTCGTGCCCTCGAGGCACGCGCTGTACGGTCTGACATGCCACTCGATAAAAGCGAACATCCTAACCACCAGACCAAAAAAGACAACCCTGGATCTCCAATATTAATGCCAGTTCACTCAGTACATACATATATCGACGTGTGTGTATACAAACTATAGTACAAACTACTTACCTGGGTGTCTCTGATGAAGGCGACGTTTTGCGGCAGTCCGTGCTCCTTGAGTATTTCAGCGGCACTGTGAACCCAGCGAGAACATTCATACAGCGGTCAACATCACTAGAACATCCTCTCCCCCCCCCTCTATCACCACAACGATACAGCAGTAAACATCACTATAACATCCTCTACCCCCCCCCCCTCCTCCATCACCACAACGGTACAGCAGTAAACATCACTATAACATCCTCTACCCCCCCCCCCCTCTATCACCACAACGATACAGCAGTAAACATCACTATAACATCCTCTACCCCCCCCCCCCCCCTCCATCACCACAACGGTACAGCAGTAACCATCACTATAACATCCTCTACCCCCCCCCTCCATCACCACAACGGTACAGCAGAAAACATCACTATAACATCCTGTACGCCCCCCCCTCCATCACCACAACGGTACAGCGGTCAACATCACTAGAACATACTCTACCCCCCTCCCCTCACCGATACAGCAGTAAACATCACTATAACATTATGTACGCCTTCTCCCCCCTCACCGCAACGATACAGCGGTCAACATTACTATAACATCCTCTACCCCTCCCCCCCTCCATCACCATAACGATACAGCAGTAAACATCACTATAACATTCTGTACGCCCTCTCCCCCCCCCCCCTCACCGCAACGATACAGCGGTCAACATCACTAGAACATCCTCTACCCACCCCCCTCCCTCACCACAACGATACGGCGATCAACATCAGGGCTTCATTCCTTACCCGGGGTAGCACTATAGCAGGGCGTCATTCCTTACCCGAGGTGGCACTATTGCAGGGCTTTATTCCTTACCCGGGGTGGCACTATAGCAAGGCGTCATTCCTTACCCGAGGTGGCACTATAGCAAGGCGTCATTCCTTACCCGAGGTGGCACTATAGCAGGGCGTCATTCCTTACCCGAGGTGGCACTATTGCAGGGATTTATTCCTTACCCGGGGTGGCACTATAGCAAGGCGTCATTCCTTACCCGAGGTGGCACTATAGCAAGGCGTCATTCCTTACCCGAGGTGGCACTATAGCAGGGAGTCATTCCTTACCCGAGGTGGCACTATAGCAGGGCTTTATTCTATACCCGAAGTGACACTATAGCGGGCATCATTCCTTACCCGAGGTGGCACTATTGCAGGGCTTTATTCCTTATCCCAGGTGGCACTATAGCAGGGCTTTATTCCTTACCCGGGGTGGCACTATAGCAGGGAGTCATTCCTTACCCGAGGTGGCACTATTGCAGGGCTTTATTCCTTACCCGAGGTAGCACTATAGCAGGGCTTTATTCCTTACCCGGGGTGGCATTATAGCAGGGCTTTATTCCTTACCCGAGGTGGCACTATAGCAGGGCTTTATTCCTTACCCGGGGTGGCATTATAGCAGGGCTTTATTCCTTACCCGAGGTGGCACTATAGCAGGAAGTCATTCCTTACCCGAGGTGGCACTATTGCAGGGGTTTATTCCTTGCCCGAGGTGGCACTATTGCAGGGCTTTATTCCTTACCCGAGGCGGCACTATAGCAGGGAGTCATTCCTTACCCGAGGTGGCACTATAGCAGGGCTTTATTCTATACCCGAAGTGATACTATAGCGGGCTTCATTCCTTACCCGAGGTGGCACTATTGCAGGGCTTTATTCCTTATCCGAGGTGGCACTATAGCAGGGCTTTATTCCTTACCCGGGGTGGCACTATAGCAAGGCGTCATTCCTTACCCGAGGTGGCACTATAGCAGGGCTTTATTCTTTAGCCGGGGTGGCACTATAGCAAGGCGTCATTCCTTACCCGAGGTGGCACTATAGCAGGGGTTTATTCCTTACCCGAGGTGGCACTATAGCAGGGCTTTATTCCTTACCGGAGGTGGCACTATAGCGGACTGCATTCCTTACCCGAGGTGGCACTATAGCAGGGAGTCATTCCTTACCCGAGGTGGCACTATAGCAGGGCTTTATTCTATACCCGAAGTGATACTATAGCGGGCTTCATTCCTTACCCGAGGTGGCACTATTGCAGGGCTTTATTCCTTATCCGAGGTGGCACTATAGCAGGGCTTTATTCCTTACCCGAGGTGGCACTATAGCAGGGCTTTATTCCTTACCCGAGGTGGCACTATAGCAGGGCTTTATTCCTTACCCGGGGTGGCACTATAGCAGGGCTTTATTCCTTACCCGATGTGGCACTATAGCAGGGCTTCATTCCTTACTCGAGGTGGCACTATAGCGGGCTTCATTCTTTAACCGAGGTGGCACTACAGCGGGCTTCATTCCTTACCCGAGGTGGCACTATAGCAGGGCCCTATTCCTTACCCGATGTGGCACTATAGCAGGGCTTCATTCCTTACTCGAGGTGGCACTATAGCAGGGCTTCATTCCTTACCCGGGGTGGCACTATAGCAGGGCTTTATTCCTTACCCGATGTGGCACTATAGCAGGGCTTCATTCCTTACTCGAGGTGGCACTACAGCGGGCTTCATTCCTTACCCGCGGTGGCACTATAGCGGGCTTCATTCCTTACCCGAGGTGGCACTATAGCAGGGCTTTATTCCTTATCCGAGGTGGCACTATAGCAGGGCTTTATTCTATACCCGAAGTGATACTATAGCGGGCTTCATTCCTTACCCGAGGTGGCACTATTGCAGGGCTTTATTCCTTATCCGAGGTGGCACTATAGCAGGGCTTTATTCCTTATCCGAGGTGGCACTATAGCAGGGCTTTATTCTATACCCGAAGTGATACTATAGCGGGCTTCATTCCTTACCCGAGGTGGCACTATTGCAGGGCTTTATTCCTTATCCGAGGTGGCACTATAGCAGGGCTTTATTCCTTACCCGAGGTGGCACTATAGCAGGGCTTTATTCCTTACCCGAGGTGGCACTATAGCAGGGCTTTATTCCTTACCCGGGGTGGCACTATAGCAGGGCTTTATTCCTTACCCGATGTGGCACTATAGCAGGGCTTCATTCCTTACTCGAGGTGGCACTATAGCGGGCTTCATTCCTTACCCGAGGTGGCACTACAGCGGGCTTCATTCCTTACCCGAGGTGGCACTATAGCAGGGCCCTATTCCTTACCCGATGTGGCACTATAGCAGGGCTTCATTCCTTACTCGAGGTGGCACTATAGCAGGGCTTCATTCCTTACCCGGGGTGGCACTATAGCAGGGCTTTATTCCTTGCCCGATGTGGCACTATAGCAGGGCTTCATTCCTTACTCGAGGTGGCACTATAGCGGGCTTCATTCCTTACCCGCGGTGGCACTATAGCGGGCTTCATTCCTTACCCGAGGTGGCACTATAGCAGGGCTTTATTCCTTATCCGAGGTGGCACTATAGCAGGGCTTTATTCTATACCCGAAGTGATACTATAGCGGGCTTCATTCCTTACCCGAGGTGGTACTATAGCAGGGCTTCATTCCTTACCCGAGGTGGCACTATAGCAGGGCTTTATTCCTTACCCGGGGTGGCACTATAGCAAGGCGTCATTCCTTACCCGAGGTGGCACTATAGCAGGGGGTATTCCTTACCCGAGGTGGCACTATAGCAGGGAGTCATTCCTTACCCGCGGTGGCACTATAGCAGGGCCCTATTCCTTACCCGATGTGGCACTATAGCAGGGCTTCATTCCTTACTCGAGGTGGCACTATAGCAGGGCTTCATTCCTTACCCGGGGTGGCACTATAGCAGGGCTTTATTCCTTACCCGATGTGGCACTATAGCAGGGCTTCATTCCTTACTCGAGGTGGCACTATAGCGGGCTTCATTCCTTACCCGCGGTGGCACTATAGCGGGCTTCATTCCTTACCCGAGGTGGCACTATAGCAGGGCTTTATTCCTTATCCGAGGTGGCACTATAGCAGGGCTTTATTCCTTACCCGAGGTGGCACTATAGCAGGGCTTCATTCCTTACCCGAGGTGGCACTATAGCAGGGCTTTATTCCTTATCCGAGGTGGCACTATAGCAGGGCTTTATTTCTTACCCGAGGTGGCACTATAGCAGGGCTTTATTCCTTACCCGAGGTGGCACTATAGCGGACTTCATTCCTTACCCGCGGTGGCACTATAGCAGGGCTTCATTCCTTACCCGAGGTGGCACTATAGCAGGGCTTTATTTCTTACCCGAGGTGGCACTATAGCAGGGCTTTATTCCTTATCCGAGGTGGCACTATAGCAGGACTTTATTTCTTACCCGAGGTGGCACTATAGCAGGGCTTTATTCCTTACCCGGGGTGGCACTATAGCAGGGCTTCATTCCTTACCCGAGGTGGCACTATAGCAGGGCTTTATTCCTTATCCGAGGTGGCACTATAGCAGGGCTTTATTCCTTATCCGAGGTGGCACTATAGCAGGGCTTTATTTCTTACCCGAGGTGGCACTATAGCAGGGCTTTATTCCTTACCCGAAGTGGCACTATAGCGGACTTCATTCCTTACCCGCGGTGGCACTATAGCGGGCTTCATTCCTTATCCGAGGTGGCACTATAGCAGGGCTTCATTCCTTACTCGAGGTGGCACTATAGCAGGCTTCATTCCTTACCCGAGGTGGCACTATAGCGGACTCCATTCCTTACCCGGGGTGGCACTATAGCAGGGCCCTATTCCTTACCCGGGGTGGCACTATAGCAGAGCTTTATTTCTTACCCGAGGTGGCACTACAGCAGGGCTTTATTCCTTACCCGAGTTGGTACTATAGCAGGGCTTTATTTCTTACCCGAGGTGGCACTATAGCAGGGCTTTATTCCTTACCCGAGGTGGCACTATAGCAGGGCTTTATTCCTTACCCGAGGTGGCACTACAGCAGGGCTTTATTCCTTACCCGAGTTGGTACTATAGCAGGGCTTTATTTCTTACCCGAGGTGGCACTATAGCAGGGCTTTATTCCTTACCCGAGGTGGCACTATAGCAGGGCTTTATTCCTTACCCGAGGTGGCACTAGAGCAGGGCTTTATTCCTTACCCGAGTTGGTACTATAGCAGGGCTTTATTTCTTACCCGAGGTGGCACTATAGCAGGGCTTTATTCCTTACCCGAGGTGGCACTATAGCAGGGCTTTATTCCTTACCCGAGGTGGCACTATAGCAGGGCTTTATTCCTTACCCGCGGTGGCACTATAGCAGGGCTTTATTTCTTACCCGAGGTGGCACTACAGCAGGGCTTTATTCCTTACCCGAGTTGGTACTATAGCAGGGCTTTATTTCTTACCCGAGGTGGCACTATAGCAGGGCTTTATTCCTTACCCGAGGTGGCACTATAGCAGGGCTTTATTCCTTACCCGAGGTGGCACTACAGCAGGGCTTTATTCCTTACCCGAGTTGGTACTATAGCAGGGCTTTATTTCTTACCCGAGGTGGCACTATAGCAGGGCTTTATTCCTTACCCGAGGTGGCACTATAGCAGGGCTTTATTCCTTACCCGAGGTGGCACTATAGCAGGGCTTCATTCCTTACTCGAGGTGGCACTATAGCAGGGCTTCATTCCTTACCCGAGGTGGCACTATAGCAGGGCTTCATTCCTTACCCGAGGTGGCACTATAGCAGGCTTCATTCCTTACCCGAGTTGGTACTATAGCAGGGCTTTATTCCTTACCCGCGGTGGCACTATAGCAGGGCTTCATTCCTTACCCGAGGTGGTACTATAGCAGGGCTTAATTCCTTACCCGAGGTGGCATTCCAGATGATCCACTTGGTTGTGAAGCTGGGTCGATTGCTCTGTCACCACTCTGAACACAGAAATCGACAACATACAGGAAATTGACATAGATAGATTGATAGAGATTGATAGGCGCTGGAGAGTAGATTTACCCACTGTGGCTGCCGCTCGGCCGGTTTAACCACTGAGCTAGCAACTATGCCAGACCGC
The DNA here is from genome assembly GCA_964019135.1 of Arenicola marina. Taxonomy (NCBI): domain Eukaryota; kingdom Metazoa; phylum Annelida; class Polychaeta; family Arenicolidae; genus Arenicola; species Arenicola marina. The sequence goes on from OZ025255.1 coordinate 5,755,720, forward strand.
ACTTCGTTTTGTTCCCATCAATCGTTTTAAAGTACTGCTATGACGTCATTCTATTGTCTAAACTGTACATTAATTTTCACGAATGTACTGTTTTAGCGAGCTTATTAATTAGCCATTGACTCAAGGAGACCAAACAATGTTTCTGTTGAACAATCGTCCTTCCGTTACGAAATCGACAATCGCAGTCAATGGCAATCATGAGCAATAGGTGAGCTTGTCTGAAACACGTCACAACCACAATGGGTGATGAACTGGAAGCTTGACGCCCGATGGAAATCCCCAGCAAAAACAGATACAAATTTATCATCAAAACAAGAATAGATCACAAAATCCACTTTAAAAACTGAATTTGAGATCATATGTAATTCATATGCAAAATACATACCGACATTTGCTTATATCCTATAATCACACTTGAAATCATTATTCTTTCTCGTGAATCCCACAAAACTCGTTTGCAAAGCGTATCCTATCCATCAACAACGCACTGGGTGTTACTTTTTTCAAACACCATGGCGACATCGCTGCGTATCATAGCCTTTCAGTATCCAATAATTTGAACGATTGTATCATATTCCACATTCTAATGACCATTATCGTCTGTATAATGACACATAATCCATGCGAAGTAGCCTACGCGCCTTGATGCGAAACACGACTTCATTCTTACAATCTGAAGATGAACTAAACTGACTTGTGGCTGCAGCGTCCGACGTTCTTCCATGTCAGGGCGAACCACCGTTTCAGCCTAGCTCACGTATAACTCAAGTTTACCATTGCTACAACAATACATTTCGTGGGTTCTCAGAGATAGAATATGAACGGACTTCAGCTATTTTATTGGTTTCGGAGGCGAGAGATGCAATGTACATCTTAAAAGAACTCTTATTCACGCTACATGGACCAGGTGAGGCTCAGCGACCGTACTTTAAGTCAGAGAATACCCGTGTAACAGTTCATTCTTGAAAAGATATGTACTCGGCTTGCGCCTCGTACATTCTTTTTCAAGTACTGTTACATGGGCATTCTCCTTACCTTAACCATGTGCGTGAAATTGAAGTCATGCACTGTAGCAAAAGGCTGGACGAGAGTAATACATGAGCTGTGGGCCTGCTGGAACAAAGGCTGGTAGAATCATAAAAGGGTTAAGCAGGGGACGCAGATTACACAGTGGGTATTACCACCGGGTAATATTCACTGATTACACAGTGGGTATTACCACCGGGTAATATTCACTGATTACACCGTGGGTATAACCACCGGGTAATATTCACTGATTACACCGTGGGTAATACCACCGGGTAATATTCACTGATTACACCGTGGGTATAACCACCGGGTAATATTCACTGATTACACAGTGGGTATTACCACCGGGTAATATTCACTGATTACACAGTGGGTATAACCACCGGGTAATATTCACTGATTACACAGTAGGTATTACCACCGGGTAATATTCACTGATTACACAGTGGGTAATACCACCGGGTAATATTCACTGATTACACAGTGGGTAATACCACCGGGTAATATTCACTGATTACACAGTGGGTAATACCACCGGGTAATATTCACTGATTACACAGTGGGTATTACCACCGGGTAATATTCACTGATTACACCGTGGGTATTACCACCGGGTAATATTCACTGATTACACCGTGGGTATTACCACCGGGTAATATTCACTGATTACACCGTGGGTATTACCACCGGGTAATATTCACTGATTACACCGTGGGTATTACCACCGGGTAATATTCACTGAGGATCGATGGCACATTGTTATTCCAGACTCACCCGAAGCCGCGCTGTGGCAGACACTCCAGGATGCCGTACGTACTGTCCAGCTGATCGGCACTGCAAGGCGACTACAACACTACAGCACTACCCACACCAGTAACGGCAAGTGCACTGATAGTATAAGGAGACTGAAGACTTTAACACGAAAGATCAACATTATCTGCATGAACTTAATCGAAAATGGAAACAATTAAAGACAAATTGTACAGAATCGTACATGAAATCAACGATACTTAATCAAACGATTTATTACGAAATAGTCTGCTGTGCAGTTTAGCCCACGATGACGATGAATACTTTGAATTTGTCGCACTATTCTGGAAATAATGACCTATCCAATACCTCTGGTTTCTCGTTCTTTCCCATAGACTATTACACGCAGTGCACTTTCAGACACATTGTTTTACGTTATCTTAAATCGATACCATAACATTATCACCGTTAGCCGCCTAGCAATAGTACACGTAGCGGTCGGTATCCATGGTTACGGAGCCCCCCTGCGCGCGCCTCGGCCCCCTCACTGACCTCTCACTGGCGTAGATACACTCGAGCGCCAGCGACATCAGCAGGTTCTCGTTGGAGATCACCGGCTTCGGTTGCTGAAATACCAAACATACATACGTGTACATATATGTATATTTTTATATATATATACATATATAATATATAAAAAATATATATGATTTATAAAAAATATATATAATATATAAAATATTATGGAGATCCCAGATGTGGGCCCTGGCGATGGAGGGGGGTGGAGAGGACTGCTTGCGCAGCGGTAGGCCTCTCAGGTTACGCGCGGTCAGCCCGCCCCATAGAGCACGTCCGCGCGGGCTGAGAGGTCAAGATCGTTGCCCTCCAGAGTCAGGGAGCAGCGAAAGGGGGTCAGGGCTGCTCTACAGTTAATGGAGAGCTGGCTGCTCTACAGTTAATGGAGAGCTGGCTGCTCTACAGTAAATGGAGAGCTGGCTGCTCTACAGTAAGTGGAGAGCTGGCTGCTCTACAGTAAGTGGAGAGCTGGCTGCTCTACAGTTAATGGAGAGCTGGCTGCTCTACAGTAAATGGAGAGCTGGCTGCTCTACAGTAAGTGGAGAGCTGGCTGCTCTACAGTAAGTGTAGAGCTGGCTGCTCTACAGTAAGTGTAGAGCTGGCCTCTCGGCGAGTATATAAGGAAGACGAATAAGACGATCAAGATCAAGACGAGACCATGGAGACCACCTTCGAGAGACAACACCCACATCAACGGATATGTGTCATACCTAGAATTTAATAAAGAAACCAAAGCGGAATTACTTCGTCGAAGTTATTTACTTCCAGTCTAAACGCTCGGCAGGAACGCAACAATATATATATATATATATCCATGTATTGCAAGGACCACGTGTAATGCATGATACATATACATTATATATATATATATATGTAAAACAATTATGACCACCCGCACTGAAGAGCACATCAGACGGCTTGGAGCTTTGTATTTTAAATTTTGTAGAAGTTTAAGAACGAGTGATGGCGCTCTGCTTATCAGGATAGGTCGCTTTATTCATAACGCCTTTTATATGAGAACTTTGTGATGAAATAGTCTGTCTCGTCGAAGTTGTTTGCTTTATCTATGTGCCATGAGCCTGAGGCCAAGAAGTACAATGAAGAGTTCAGTTCAGCTTTGTTGCACAGTATGTTTAAGTCATTCTGGCAGTAATTAGAAGTATTATACTCTGTTTCTTTTACGTGATTTTTGCAGATGCATATTGTTACACTACGTTACATTTTAAATTAGGACTGACAGTTTTGGACGTTAATATACAGACACTTAATAATACGTGAAAATAAACGTCAGATTTATTTGTACAAAACCTTGTGCACAGCAGAACGACATTGGATTTAACCTCGGGTCCTCAGTCGGTTTGAAGCAGAGCGTGTGTTACGGTGGACAGAACAGCCACAAGATACACTCACGTCTTGCAATCGAGTTGCAATCGAGCTTGGCAGACGCAATGGTACGTTATTAGGCGATAGAACTTGTAAATAATGTAGAAAATCCAATATTACTGTTTTAAAGTTATAAATATCATGTTTTGTTATGTGGTCCTCCTTATTTGGATATACGTGCACTGAACATTGGCCAAGTTTTTGGGATCCACCGACTTTTGATAACTTTATGACGTTAATGTCTTGCACCGAACAAGTACTTCAACGGAATTTAGCCATGTTTGTATATACTGTGGAGCAGAGGGAGGGTATACACACATTAAGTTAGCCATGTTTGTATATACTGTGGAGCAGAGGGAGGGTATACACACGTTAAAGGTAGCCATGTTTGTATATACTGTGGAGCAGAGGGAGGGTCTACACACATTAAGTTAGCCATGTTTGTATATACTGTGGAGCAGAGGGGGGGTATACACACATTAAGTTAGCCATGTTTGTATATACTGTGGAGCAGAGGGAGGGTATACACACGTTAAGTTAGCCATGTTTGTATATACTGTGGAGCAGAGGGGGGTATACACACATTAAGTTAGCCATGTTTGTATATACTGTGGAGCAGAGGGGGGTATACACACATTAAGTTAGCCATGTTTGTATATACTGTGGAGCAGAGGGAGGGTCTACACACATTAAGTTAGCCATGTTTGTATATACTGTGGAGCAGAGGGGGGGTATACACACATTAAGTTAGCCATGTTTGTATATACTGTGGAGCAGAGGGAGGGTCTACACACATTAAGTTAGCCATGTTTGTATATACTGTGGAGCAGAGGGAGGGTATACACACATTAAGTTAGCCATGTTTGTATATACTGTGGAGCAGAGGGGGGTATACACACATTAAGTTAGCCATGTTTGTATATACTGTGGAGCAGAGGGGGGTATACACACATTAAGTTAGCCATGTTTGTATATACTGTGGAGCAGAGGGAGGGTCTACACACATTAAGTTAGCCATGTTTGTATATACTGTGGAGCAGAGGGAGGGTATACACACATTAAGTTAGCCATGTTTGTATATACTGTGGAGCAGAGGGAGGGTATACACACATTAAGTTAGCCATGTTTGTATATACTGTGGAGCAGAGGGGGGGTATACACACATTAAGTTAGCCATGTTTGTATATACTGTGGAGCAGAGGGGGGGTATACACACATTAAGTTAGCCATGTTTGTATATACTGTGGAGCAGAGGGAGGGTATACACACATTAAGTTAGCCATGTTTGTATATACTGTGGAGCAGAGGGGGGGTATACACACATTAAGTTAGCCATGTTTGTATATACTGTGGAGCAGAGGGGGGGTATACACACATTAAGTTAGCCATGTTTGTATATACTGTGGAGCAGAGGGGGGGTATACACACATTAAGTTAGCCATGTTTGTATATACTGTGGAGCAGAGGGGGGGTATACACACATTAAGTTAGCCATGTTTGTATATACTGTGGAGCAGAGGGGGGGTATACACACATTAAGTTAGCCATGTTTGTATATACTGTGGAGCAGAGAGTGGGTATACACACATTAAGTTAGCCATGTTTGTATATACTGTGGAGCAGAGGGTGGGTATACACACAATAAGTTAGCCATGTTTGTATATACTGTGGAGCAGAGGGGGGGTATACACACATTAAGTTAGCCATGTTTGTATATACTGTGGAGCAGAGGGGGGTATACACACATTAAGTTAGCCATGTTTGTATATACTGTGGAGCAGAGGGAGGGTATACACACATTAAGTTAGCCATATTTGTATATACTGTGGAGCAGAGGGGGGGTATACACACATTAAGTTAGCCATGTTTGTATATACTGTGGAGCAGAGGGGGGGTATACACACATTAAGTTAGCCATGTTTGTATATACTGTGGAGCAGAGGGGGGGTATACACACATTAAGTTACATAATGTTTAATTATTGTTAATACCATGCATCATGCTGTTGAATTTGAGTGTATTTAATGTATCATGAATTATGAGCCTGATGGCCTTGGAAACGAAATAAATCACTATCAGGATCACCACTCACGTCAGCGCGTGAAGCCTCAAAGACCTTCAGCGGCAGAGTAAGGTCAACCGTCGCCATGCCAACCAGGTAGTCCCGCATCAGACTCTCAAAGCTGCCTGGTGCCCGCTCCTCACAGCGCTGTAGGAAGGGAACCAGCCAGCGCTTCACGTTCTTCACGTACATCTCTCCCGTTGACTGAAACCATATATCAAACAAGATATATATATAATATATATATATATCAATATTTAACCATATTTATACATATATATATACATGTAGGTCACGTGGCGTTGAGGGTCGAGGGCTGCAGCAACCTGTGAGAGGATAAATATGGCATCAACACTTGCATTCCCAAAGAGTTCCTACAGAGTTACATTCCGGGCCGGATCACACAGACAAAGCGAGGCTCGACCAATCAGGTCGCGTTCTACTCACACGTGACATCATGAGTCTGACCACATCCAGGTTGCTCATGTGCTGAAGGTCATCGAAGGTCAGACTGTCGTCGATCAGGCAATCGTAGACGAGTGTATCCATCGTCCGCAAGGAGTCGTAGAGATCGTCCAGGCCCTAGAAGTCAAACGACCAACGACATATAATCCGGAGTCCAGTCCAGCAGACATGTATAACTTAACTGTTACAGCAGGAGTACAATTTGGATGTCTGCAAGCGTGACATGAAGGCTTTCGGCATCGATTCAGATTCTTGGGAGGATCTAGCATCCCAAAAGAGGGAATGGTCACGTGTCGTGCGTGAGGGAAAGGCCCACCATGACGGGCTCTGTTTTGAGAAACTGGACTTGAAACGCCAATCTGTACATAATGATGTTGACCTACCTGGATCCCCTTTTCGTCCCTGCCGATCCGGATGAGTTGGAGGGCGAAGTCGACCTGCCTGGAGCGACGTTCTATCTCCACTGCTCGCTGCTGGTACCACCGGGTGAGCAGCTCTCCGGCGAGGCGGGGCACCCTGGGGACACCCGCCAGGCCAACAGCGGCAGTATATTAGTATCATAGTACACATGGTTGGTTGGTTGTATATTCAGGACATTAGTGTAACCACTTTTGGTCATATCGCGTCAATGGGAGAAGGAAGGGAAGAGCGGGGCCATGTCCCCGGGGTAACCCCCTACTCTTTGCGAAGGAGGACATGGAGTCTTTATCCTGCGACCACACAGACATGGCCACAGCGGGGCGCGAACCATCGATCCACGTTCCGTTAGGCTCTCAGGTGGCCAGCGCACTCAAGACGAGCGCTCTAACCCACTGAGCTATCGGGCCGGCCCCCAATGAGTGCGAATGTTTATTATTATTATTAATATTATTATTATAAATTATCAACGAAATATTACACATCGTAGCATTCCACATTTAGACACGTGCTCCTCATCGTTGGCTCCACATAGCTCTAGAGACCCCATTACCGAGGTGCTACCACGTGACGTGATTAAGCCACGCCCTCTGCGGACCACGTGACCTGTCAGACCCACCTGTAGGGGGCGTAGTCTGGGTTGTCTTCGTAGAGAAAGGCGCCGGCGTCTGCTGGGGAGGGGTCGATGGCGGACCTGAGGGGGTGAGGAGGAGGGGGGGGGGGGGGGGTCAGCGGATACACGAATCACAGCGGCCTACATTTTATAACTGCTTAATATAACATTCTGTTCGTTATTAATAAAACATTATATTTTGCACGATAGTAGACAGCACCTAAACCTGAACAACTGCGAATTATTTCTAACACCCATAGAACTATTAGTGATGTGTTCTTGCAGCATTACGTGATATTATTATTATTTGGCAACAACGCAAGAAAACAAAACCAGAAAGACGGTGCCGCCGTCTAGCGGAGCGAGTGGACACTGACCTGCACCGGGGGAGCTCGCACCAGTCCTCTTCCCGCCAGGAGTTCTGCTCCCACTCGACCAGCGCCCCGCCGCGGCCTCTGAGAGAAGTAAGACCGTGACGTCATCAGACCATACACATGCGAATGTCTCAGGAACACCTGCCATCGGGTATGAAAGGGTGATAACATGATATAGTTATGATATGAGTTATGGTTGGGCCACGGGCGCGGTGTCACGTGGTCAAGAGATAGGGCGTCCAGCTTCCAGTCACGTGCTGGACCACGTGATGCGCACCACGTGAGGCGCACCACATCCAACAATGTTTGTTAAATGCTGCCTTTGGGTCCAGACAGGGCAACAGACCTGGCTTACCCCAAGATGTTGTCTTGGTTGGCATTGATCCAGACAGGGCTACAGACCTGGCCTCCGGGAGCAGACTGCTGTAGTCCTCGGGCGGGAAGGTCTCTGGGAGGTTGGCGAGGATGGTCAGTCTGTGGGGCAGGAGGTCGGCGCCGTGGTAGGTCAGCAGGGTGTCCAGCGCCCGCCAGTCACACATCTGTAACAGTCAAATGTTAGCATCAGAGCGGGCCAGATGCACGTCGCACATCTGTAGCAGTCAAATGTTAGCATCAGAGCAGGCCAGATGCACGTCACACATCTGTAACAGTCAAATGTTAGCATCAGAGAGGGTCAGATGCATGTACCACATCTGTAACAGTCAAATGTTAATATCAGAGCAGGCCAGATGCACGTCGCACATCTGTAACACATCTGTAACAGTAAAATGTTAACCTAAGAGTGGGCCAGATGCACGTCACACATCTGTAACAGTCAAATCTTAACAACAGAGCAGGCCAGATGCACGACACACATCTGTAACACATCTGTAACAGTAAAATGTTAACATAAGAGCGGGCCAGATGCACGTCACACATCTGTAACAGTCAAATGTTAGCATCAGAGCGGGCCAGATGTACGTCACACATCTGTAACAGTCAAATGTTAACATCAGAGCAGGCCAGATGCACGTCACACATCTGTAACACAGCTACATGTTAACATCACTCACCCTTCCACCCCACGCCCGCACAATGACGCACACTCCACGCCCACAAACTCACCCTCCCTCCTCCACGCCCGCACACTGAGGCACTATCCTCGCCCTCCACCCCCCCCCCCCCCCCCCGCCCACACACTCACCCTGGCGTGTTCCACAGCCACCTCCACGACGTTCTGGGCGCGGAAGGTCTTAAAGTACTTCGGGTCGTAGTTGTCTGCCCCCCCCCCGCCCACACACTCACCCTCCCACCCCCACGCCCGCACACTGACGCACCATCCCCGCTCTCCCACATCCCCCCCCACCCAGCCCACACACTCACCCTGGCGTGTTCCACAGCCACCTCCACGATGTTCTGGGCGCGGAAGGTCTTGAAGTATTTCGGGTCGTAGTTGTCTGCTGCCCCTTGGCCGCCCAACACCTCCTGCAACCCAGGGACAACCACCAACCGCACTGTAACTTACTGGAACGTATATGTTTATTTTGTGAAAAAAACTTGATGAGCTTCACTTTGTATTTGCATGTAACTTTTATAACGAATTTCGGAACGACTGGTTGTACAATGTATATGTTTATTTTGTGAAGAAAACTTGATGAGCTTCACTTTGTATTTGCATGTAACTTTTATAACGAATTTCGGAACGACTGGTTGTACAATGTACATAGTCGATGCCCTACCTTCAGTAGTCTCACTGGTTGCATAATGTACATAGTCGATGCCCTACCTTCAGTAGTCTCACTGGTTGTATAATGTACATAGTCGATGCCCCACCATCAGTAGTCTCACTGGTTGTATAATGTACATAGTCGATGCCCTACCTTCAGTAGTCTCACTGGTTGTATAATGTACATAGTCGATGCCCTACCATCAGTAGTCTCACTGGTTGTATAATGTACATAGTCGATGCCCTACCATCAGTAGTCTCACTGGTTGTATAATGTACATAGTCGATGCCCTACCTTCAGTAGTCTCACTGGTTGTATAATGTACATAGTCGATGCCCTACCTTCAGTAGTCTCACTGGTTGCATAATGTACATAGTCGATGCCCTACCTTCAGTAGTCTCACTGGTTGTATAATGTACATAGTCGATGCCCTACCTTCAGTAGTCTCACTGGTTGTATAATGTACATAGTCGATGCCCTACCTTCAGTAGTCTCACTGGTTGTATAATGTACATAGTCGATGCCCTACCTTCAGTAGTCTCACTGGTTGTATAATGTACATAGTCGATGCCCTACCTTCAGTAGTCTCACTGGTTGTATAATGTACATAGTCGATGCCCTATCTTCAGTAGTCTCACTGGTTGTACAATGTACATAGTCGATGCCCTACCTTCAGTGGTCTCACTGGTTGTATAATGTACATAGTCGATGCCCTACCTTCAGTAGTCTCACTGGTTGTATAATGTACATAGTCGATGCCCTATCTTCAGTAGTCTCACTGGTTGTACAATGTACATAGTCGATGCCCTACCTTCAGTAGTCTCACTGGTTGTATAATGTACATAGTCGATGCCCTACCTTCAGTAGTCTCACTGGTTGTATAATGTACATAGTCGATGCCCTATCTTCAGTAGTCTCACTGGTTGTACAATGTACATAGTCGATGCCCTACCTTTAGTAGTCTCACTGGTTGTATAATGTACATAGTCGATGCCCTACCTTCAGTAGTCTCACTGGTTGTATAATGTACATAGTCGATGCCCTACCTTCAGTAGTCTCACTGGTTGTATAATGTACATAGTCGATGCCCTATCTTCAGTAGTCTCACTGGTTGTACAATGTACATAGTCGATGCCCTACCTTCAGTAGTCTCACTGGTTGTATAATGTACATAGTCGATGCCCTACCTTCAGTAGTCTCACTGGTTGTATAATGTACATAGTCGATGCCCTACCTTCAGTAGTCTCACTGGTTGTATAATGTACATAGTCGATGCCCTATCTTCAGTAGTCTCACTGGTTGTACAATGTACATAGTCGATGCCCTACCTTCAGTAGTCTCACTGGTTGTATAATGTACATAGTCGATGCCCTACCTTCAGTAGTCTCACTGGTTGTATAATGTACATAGTCGATGCCCTACCATCAGTAGTCTCACTGGTTGTATAATGTACATAGTCGATGCCCTACCTTCAGTAGTCTCACTGGTTGTATAATGTACATAGTCGATGCCCTACCATCAGTAGTCTCACTGGTTGTATAATGTACATAGTCGATGCCCTACCTTCAGTAGTCTCACTGGTTGTATAATGTACATAGTCGATGCCCTACCTTCAGTAGTCTCACTGGTTGTATAATGTACATAGTCGATGCCCTACCATCAGTAGTTTCACTGGTTGTATAATGTACATAGTCGATGCCCTACCTTCAGTAGTCTCACTGGTTGTATAATGTACATAGTCGATGCCCTACCTTCAGTAGTCTCACTGGTTGTATAATGTACATAGTCGATGCCCTACCTTCAGTAGTCTCACTGGTTGTATAATGTACATAGTCGATGCCCTACCTTCAGTAGTCTCACTGGTTGTATAATGTACATAGTCGATGCCCTACCATCAGTAGTCTCACTGGTTGTATAATGTACATAGTCGATGCCCTACCTTCAGTAGTCTCACTGGTTGTGTAATGTACATAGTCGATGCCCTACCTTCAGTAGTCTCACTGGTTGTATAATGTACATAGTCGATGCCCTACCTTCAGTAGTCTCACTGGTTGTGTAATGTACATAGTCGATGCCCTACCTTCAGTAGTCTCACTGGTTGTATAATGTACATAGTCGATGCCCTACCTTCAGTAGTCTCACTGGTTGTATAATGTACATAGTCGATGCCCTACCTTCAGTAGTCTCACTGGTTGTATAATGTACATAGTCGATGCCCTACCATCAGTAGTCTCACTGGTTGTATAATGTACATAGTCGATGCCCTACCTTCAGTAGTCTCACTGGTTGTATAATGTACATAGTCGATGCCCTACCTTCAGTAGTCTCACTGGTTGTATAATGTACATAGTCGATGCCCTACCTTCAGTAGTCTCACTGGTTGTATAATGTACATAGTCGATGCCCTACCTTCAGTAGTCTCACTGGTTGTATAATGTACATAGTCGATGCCCTACCTTCAGTAGTCTCACTGGTTGTGTAATGTACATAGTCGATGCCCTACCTTCAGTAGTCTCACTGGTTGTATAATGTACATAGTCGATGCCCTATCTTCAGTAGTCTCACTGGTTGTATAATGTACATAGTCGATGCCCTACCTTCAGTAGTCTCACTGGTTGTATAATGTACATAGTCGATGCCCTACCTTCAGTAGTCTCACTGGTTGTGTAATGTACATAGTCGATGCCCTACCTTCAGTAGTCTCACTGGTTGTATAATGTACATAGTCGATGCCCTACCTTCAGTAGTCTCACTGGTTGTGTAATGTACATAGTCGATGCCCTACCTTCAGTAGTCTCACTGGTTGTATAATGTACATAGTCGATGCCCTACCTTCAGTAGTCTCACTGGTTGTATAATGTACATAGTCGATGCCCTACCTTCAGTAGTCTCACTGGTTGTATAATGTACATAGTCGATGCCCTACCTTCAGTAGTCTCACTGGTTGTATAATGTACATAGTCGATGCCCTACCTTCAGTAGTCTCACTGGTTGTGTAATGTACATAGTCGATGCCCTACCTTCAGTAGTCTCACTGGTTGTATAATGTACATAGTCGATGCCCTATCTTCAGTAGTCTCACTGGTTGTATAATGTACATAGTCGATGCCCTACCTTCAGTAGTCTCACTGGTTGTATAATGTACAGAGTCGATGGCCTACCTTCAGTAGTCTCACTAGAGATCAACAACCAATTTACATGTTTAACCATTGTTAGCATCAATTAGCAAAATACACCAGACAGTGTTTAGAAAAGAGGAAGTCCGCACAATATCAAAGTAACTAATTCGTGAAAGCTAATAGATGTTCTTAAACTAGAGTGACTTGTAAGCCCGTAGGTCTGGGCCAACCTGATATTTGCTACTGTTTGTATACCATGTATATATGTCGTCATGTCACTATAATAAAACATATTTGAACTTGAACTTACTGCCAGGCCCAGTGTCAGATCTACTAACGCGTGGTCACACATCCAAACCAATGATGCCATGCCGCGATACCTCTATGTGAGACCCCATAACTAACACACTGATGTATGACCGCACATCTAACATACTCTCTTCTAATGATGAAAGATCGCAGGTTCCAAGGTATGACTGTCGGCCGCACGTATAACTAATTGACGTAAGTTCGCACGCATTAATCGTAACCAAGAAAAAATAAACTTTCTGATATGAAAAACGCCAAGAAATATTTCTTCATGTGTAACTAATTCACGTAAATTTGCACGAATATATCGTAACCAAGAGAATTGTGTTTTGTTTCTGATATGGGAAGTGCCAGGAAATATTTGTTCATGTTAACGGGAGAAGGCGCAAGTCGCCTTGATGTGGGCAGTATTAGTAAGGCCCTGGTATTTGAATGGTGTTTGGTGGAGTGCCTTGGTCCCAGGTCCCACAGAGACTCACTTCATACGTGGAGAGGCGATCAAGATACTGTAACAGCCTGGCGCGGGCCTGACACAACTGAATCTGCTCCAAAGTCAAACTGAAAACAACAAATTACAACGTCATTAATTTTATCAATTCCATGCTATTTTCCCTCTAAAATTGTGTTTATCTCATATCATATCACTTTAAAAGTGAAATCGCTAGTGGGCGCATTTCTTTGGGCCAGGTTCGGTATCACGCCCGAGACCCGTAACACGTGACAAGGAACTACCGGGTGTGCCGACAGGGATATGCCTATTCCAATAAAATGCATACACCGTTCACATCGGGTGCACGGAGGGGCACTGGTACCAACCTACTCTCATCTCCTTTCAATCAACCGCCATATTTTCCCGAATGTCCCGTGCTGTTTTGAACGGGGCACATCGGAATACCGAATGGATGCGCGCACACCCATACCCGGGTGAAAAAAGTGTCGGACGGTTTACCGATGGGTAATGTGCGCATTCGGGTTACCGCAGGGATATACCGAGCTACCAAAGAAATGCGCCCAGTATCAAAACCTTTCCCATAAACCATTGCGCCAGTCATGCTCTTTTTTCGATAATGGAGGAAATTAGCAATGTCATGTATGCCACATAATTAAACAATATAGAAACTGGGGAACTTTGGATATTGTTTAACCATTGTAAACATTGCAAGTAAAGACTAACCTGTTGAACCTGACGCTGTCTAACAACTCCAGGGCATTGCAAGTAAAGACTAACCTGTTGAACCTGACGCTGTCTAACAACTCCAGGGCATTGCAAGTAAAGACTAACCTGTTGAACTTGACGCTGTCTAACAACTCCAGGGCATTGCAAGTAACGACTAACCTGTTGAACTTGACGCTGTCTAACAACTCCAGGGCATTGCAAGTAAAGACTAACCTGTTGAACTTGACGCTGTCTAACAACTCCAGGGCATTGCAAGTAAAGACTAACCTGTTGAACTTGACGCTGTCTAACAACTCCAGGGCATAGTCAGTTTCTTTCTGCCTGGCAGCCTCCACAGCTTGCAGGTCAAAGGGGTCAACACTCTCATTGTAGACGTCACTCCGGTCACACAAGATGAATCTGAACAAACAGAGGATTACTTGTGACGATATGCAGGTGGTGTATAGAATGTGTAGTGACAAACCACAGGATGTAATAACTTAAGGAGACAATCCCACATCTCCCAGCCATGTGTGAGCCCTATAGTACAGGCAATATAAGATAGGGGCAATTGTGCGACATACATTGTTACGGACATAGGATCAGTATCGGACTCAATTAGTATCGGGTTGTAATTTGGAAGTATAACACAAGTTTATGCATAAACTCTTGCACCTAACGCATAATGAAAACCGTACCTACATCGTCTCTACACTGAATATACATATGAACTAGATATCATGACTTTGTCTAACCGGTTAAGCCAAAGAAATAAATTACACCAAACTTAGCTTCATTAATAAGGACACAGTTGTCATGGTTACCTGCCACCGTCTTCGTTGTTGCCAATGGCGATGAGAGCTTCCAGGTCGGTGCCCCTCAGTCCGTACTGTAGTAACTCCCTCATGGCGTCCATGTTCTCGGGGACCCGCTCCAGACACTCGTGTAGGACCCACGACCGCTTGCCGATCTTACTCTGTGGGGAACGACACAGTATAGACAAGGGGGGGGGGGTACTGACTGGAGACACTCGTGTAGGACCCACGACCGCTTGCCGATCTTACTCTGTGGGGAACGACACAGTATAGACAGGGGGGAGGGTACTGACTGGGCAGGGTTGTATAGGGAGGGGGTGGGGGTACTGACCAGGTAGCCCTGTATGGAGGGGGGGTACTGACCAGGTAGCCCTGTATAGAGGGGGGGGGGGGTACTGACCAGGTAGTCCTGTATAGAGGGGGGGGGGTACTGACCAGGTAGCCCTGTATGGAGGGGGAACTGACCAGGTAGTCCTTTATAGAGCGGGGGGGTACTGACCAGGTAGCCCTGTATGGAGGGGGGGTACTGACCAGGTAGCCCTGTATGGAGGGGGGTACTGACCAGGTAGTCCTGTATAGAGGGGGGGGGGTACTGACCAGGTAATCCTGTATGGAGGGGGGGGGGGGGTACTGACCAGGTAGCCCTGTATGGAGGGGGGTACTGACCAAGTAGTCCTGTATAGAGGGGGTACTGACCAGGTAGGCCTGTATAGAGCGGGGGGGGGGTACTGACCAGGTAGCCCTGTATGGAGGGGGGGTACTGACCAGGGAGTCCTGTATGGAGGGGGGGTACTGACCAGGTGGTCCTGTATAGAGGGGGGGGGGGTACTGACCAGGTAGCCCTGTATGGAGGGGGGGTACTGACCAGGGAGTCCTGTATAGAGGGGGTACAGACCAGGTAGTCCTGTATGGAGGGGAGGGGGGTACTGACCAGGTAGTCCTGTATGGAGGGGGGGGGGTACTGACCAGGTAGTCCTGTATAGAGCGGGGGGGGTACTGACCAGGTAGCCCTGTATGGAGGGGGGGTACTGACCAGATAGCCCTGTCTAGAGGGGGGGGGGGTACTGACCAGGTAGTCCTGTATAGAGGGGGGGGGGGGGTACTGACCAGGTAGCCTTGTATAGAGCGGGGGTACTGACCAGGTAGCCCTGTATGGGGGGGGGGGTACTGACCAAGTAGTCCTGTATAGAGCGGGGGGGGGTACTGACCAGGTAGCCCTGTATGGAGGGGGGGTACTGACCAGGTAGCCCTGTATGGAGGGGGGGTACTGACCAGGTAGTCCTGTATAGAGGGGGGGGGGGTACTGACCAGGTAATCCTGTATGGAGGGGGGGGGGGGGTACTAACCAGGTAGCCCTGTATGGAGGGGGGTACTGACCAGGTAGTCCTGTATAGAGGGGGGTACTGACCAGGTAGGCCTGTATAGAGCGGGGGGGTACTGACCAGGTAGCCCTGTATGGAGGGGGGGTACTGACCAGGGAGTCCTGTATAGAGGGGGTACTGACCAGGTAGTCCTGTATAGAGCGGGGGGGGGGGGGTACTGACCAGGTAGCCCTGTATGGAGGGGGGGTACTGACCAGGGAGTCCTGTATAGAGGGGGTACAGACCAGGTAGTCCTGTATGGAGGGGAGGGGGGTACTGACCAGGTAGTCCTGTATGGAGGGGGGGTACTGACCAGGTAGTCCTGTATAGAGCGGGGGGGGGGGTACTGACCAGGTAGCCCTGTATGGAGGGGGGGTACTGACCAGGTAGTCCTGTATGGAGGGGGGGGGGGGATACTGACCAGGTAGTCCTGTATAGAGTGGGGGGGGGAGTACTGACCAGGTAATCTTGTATGGAGGGGGGGGGGGTACTGACCAGGTAGTCCTTTATAGAGCGGGCGGGGGGGGTACTGACCAGGTAGCCCTGTATGGAGGGGGGGTACTGACCAGGTAGTCCTGTGTAGAGGGGGGGGTACTGACCAGGTAGTCCTGTATAGAGGGGGGCGGGTACTGACCAGGTAGCCCTGTATGGAGGGGGGTACTAACCAGGTAGTCCTTTATAGAGGGGGGTACTGACCAGGTAGGCCTGTATAGAGCGGGGGGGTACTGACCAGATAGCCCTGTATGGAGGGGGGGTACTGACCAGGTAGTCCTGTATAGAGGGGGTACTGACCAGGTAGTCCTGTATAGAGCGGGGGGGTACTGACCAGCTGGCCCTGTATGGAGGGGGGGTACTGACCAGGTAGCCCTGTATGGAGGGGGGGTACTGACCAGGTAGTCCTGTATAGAGGGGGGTACTGACCAGGTAGGCCTGTATAGAGCGGGGGGGGGGGGGTACTGACCAGGTAGCCCTGTATGGAGGGGGGGTACTGACCAGGTAGTCCTGTATAGAGGGGGTACTGACCAGGTAGTCCTGTATAGAGGGGGGGGGGGGTACTGACCAGGTAGCCCTGTATGGAGGGGGGGGGGGTACTGACCAGGTAGTCCTGTATAGAGGGGGGGTACTGACCAGGTAGCCCTGTATGGAGGGGGGGTACTGACCAGGTAGCCCTGTATGGAGGGGGGGGGGTACTGACCAGGTAATCCTGTATGGAGGGGGGGGGGGTACTGACCAGGTAGTCCTGTATGGAGGGGGGGGGGGGGTACTGACCAGGTAGTCCTGTATAGAGGGGGGGGGGTACTGACCAGGTAATTCTGTATGGAGTGGGGGGGGGTACTGACCAGGTAGTCCTGTATGGAGGGGGGGGGGGTGGTACTGACCAGGTAGTCCTGTATAGAGCGGGGGGGTACTGACCAGGTAGCCCTGTATGGAGGGGGGGTACTGACCAGGTAGCCCTGTATGGAGGGGGGGTGTACTGACCAGGTAGCCCTGTACGGAGGGGGGGGGGGTACTGACCAGGTAGTCCTGTATAGAGGTGGGGGGGTTACTGACCAGGTAGTCCTGTATAGAGGGGGGGTACTGACCAGGTAGTCCTGTATAGAGGGGGGGGGTTACTGACCAGGTAGTCCTGTATGGAGGGGGGGGGGGTACTGACCAGGTAATCCTGTATGGAGGGGGGGGGGATCTGACCAGGTAATCCTGTATGGAGGGGGGGGGGGGGGGTACTGACCAAGTAGTCCTGTATAGAGGGGGGTACTGACCAGGTAGTCCTGTATAGAGGGGGGGTACTGAGCAGGTAGTCCTGTATATAGGGGGGGGGTACTGACCAGGTAGTCCTGTATAGAGGGGGGTACTGACCAGGTAGTCCTGTATAGAGGGGGGGTACTGAGCAGGTAGTCCTGTATAGAGGGGGGTACTGACCAGGTAGTCCTGTATGGAGGGGGGGTACTGACCAGGTAGTCCTGTATATAGGGGGGGGGGGGGTACTGACCAGGTAGTCCTGTATAGAGGGGGGTACTGACCAGGTAGTCCTGTATAGAGGGGGGGGTGTACTGACCAGGTAGTCCTGTATAGAGCGGGGGGGGGGTACTGACCAGGTAGTCCTGTATAGAGCGGGGGGGTACTGACCAGGTAGTTCTGTATAGAGGGGGGTACTGACCAGGTAGTCCTGTATAGAGGGGGGGTACGGAGCAGGTAGTCCTGTATATAGGGGGGGGGGGGTACTGACCAGGTAGTCCTGTATAGAGGGGGGTACTGACCAGGTAGTCCTGTATAGAGGGGGGGTACTGAGCAGGTAGTCCTGTATAGAGGGGGGTACTGACCAGGTAGTCCTGTATGGAGGGGGGGTACTGACCAGGTAGTCCTGTATATAGGGGGGGGGGGTACTGACCAGGTAGTCCTGTATAGAGGGGGGTACTGACCAGGTAGTCCTGTATAGAGGGGGGGGTGTACTGACCAGGTAGTCCTGTATAGAGCGGGGGGGGTACTGACCAGGTAGTCCTGTATAGAGCGGGGGGGTACTGACCAGGTAGTTCTGTATAGAGGGGGGGGGTACTGACCAGGTAGTCCTGTATAGAGCGGGGGGGGTACTGACCAGGTAGTCCTGTATAGAGGGGGGGGTACTGACCAGGTAGTCCTGTATAGAGGGGGGGGGGGGGTACTGACCAGGTAGTCCTGTATAGAGCGGGGTGGGTACTGACCAGGTAGTCCTGTATAGAGGGGGGTACTGACCAGGTAGTCCTGTATAGAGGGGGGGGGGTACTGACCAGGTAGTCCTGTATGGAGGCCACGGAGACGGCTGTCCTGCGCCACTGCCGCTGGTACACCAGGTCACAGTCGAGGCCGTACGCCTTGGCCAGAGCCAGCGCCTCGCCATACTCCTCGTTGTCAATCTGCGCAGGCAATCAAATCATTAGTAAATCCACGTGCTTCACAAATACATAAATAAAAGCTGGATATATTGGAGAACAAAATAAGTGTTTAAAATGGGTTTCGTATTTTGAAACAGGTCTATTGTATTAAGCGTATGGAACGTTGAAACCAAACAAAGCCAGTGGTATAATTGTAAATTAAAAAACTTTCAGGGATTTTTTGCCTCAATATGAACCTCCAAATATATTTATTGATTTATTGACTTATTGATTTGGGATGTACGCTGATGCTCTGTGTCACGAGCGCTTAACTTCTGCGTTCATTATTAGTCCCCACGCGGTAATCTCGACATCTGCACTAAGCCCCACCTCTCATAGTCTATAAATAGCAATTTACTATTGCTATTTATAGACTATGAGAGGTGGGGCTTAGTGCAGATGACAGCGAAGGGACTAATAATGAACGAAAAAGTTAAGCGCTCGTGCTCTGTGTTGTGGTAAAATAAAATAAATTATACAAAAAATTTAATAATAAAGGGCAGAAAATACAATACAGGAAGTCAATTTTATTGTAGCAGCATTATTATGGTATGAAATGGCCTGAATTTGTTCCCATTAGAAGCGCAAACTGACCTTCCTGGCGAAGAGTTCTTCTGGCGTTGTTGATCGCAGGCACACGAGTCGATAGGTCTTGGTGACAAGCCTGAAAATTAGTAATGGCGACACAGTCCCTTAACCGATTGTGGCACAGCATGGTCTTGGGTTCATTCAATGATAAAGCCCTGCAATGTTAGATTATGTTGGGCGCGTCCTGCACCTCCCTTTACTAGAGAAGGCCAGAACATATCCTGGAAGCTGATATTGCTTCCTAAGGTGTGACATTTTGCGTAAAATAACGCAATTATAAACAAATTTGTATTTTAGGCCACTTTTGATCACACAAAGACTAAACCGAGCCAAGGAACCTCCCGGGGCGATGATTTATGAATGGATGAAACATGCCCCAGATTAGGTGCCAGGGCCCGGATTCGAACCCAGGACCTATTGATCTGCGATCTAGTGCTCTAATCACTATGTCAGGGAGGCCCACGCAGTTCTAAAATGCACTAACAAAGTCCAGATAATGTTCTCACTTTGGCCGTTTCCTTGGGGGCTGGAACCTTTCACTGTCGGTGACGAAATAGAGTCCATGTCGGACGTATTTGGAAATCCTGGTAACCATGGTGACGTCATACTCATCCTCACTGTCCTCGTAATCAACGTCCCCCTGGTCCGAGTTCTGGCGCATGCGCATTACCGAGCTCTGCTTCACCTCACACTGACGACCAATCACAAACCGAAACAGGTCTATTACTATACATGACTGAACCATGAGCATGGACAAAGGAATCCTTGTTCGACGGAAAACAACGTTTCAATCATATACAATTATACTAATTTCTGTAAATAAATACTCACTGTTCTCTGGGGATATCTTTGTGACAATAATTAATGTGTAGAGAAAGAAGGTTTGATCGAAATGTTGCCTTCTATATTATGGCATGGTACGGTAACACAAAGAGGTCTTCTCCAACCAGAGAATATCTACCATATCTACTAGCTTGTAAAGTACATTATTAAGAATGTATCAACGTAATTAGATAATTTAAACGTAACTCTTAAGATACATGTCCACCTCCCATGCCACAGCCTTAAGATACATATCCACCTCCCATGCCACAGCCTTAAGATACATGTCCACCTCCCATGCCACAGCCTTAAGATACATGTCCACCTCCCATGCCACAGCCTTAAGATACATGTCCACCTCCCATGCCACAGCCTTAAGATACATGTCCACCTCCCATGCCACAGCCTTAAGATACATGTCCACCTCCCATGCCGCAGCCTTAAGATACATATCCACCTCCCATGCCACAGCCTTAAGATACATGTCCACCTCCCATGCCACAGCCTTAAGATACATGTCCACCTCCCATGCCACAGCCTTAAGATACATGTCCACCTCCCATGCCACAGCCTTAAGATACATGTCCACCTCCCATGCCACAGCCTTAAGATACATGTCCACCTCCCATGCCACAGCCTTAAGATACATGTCCACCTCCCATGCCACAGCCTTAAGATACATGTCCACCTCCCATGCCACAGCCTTAAGATACATGTCCACCTCCCATGCCACAGCCTTAAGATACATGTCCACCTCCCATGCCACAGCCTTAAGATACATGTCCACCTCCCATGCCACAGCCTTAAGATACATGTCCACCTCCCATGCCACAGCCTTAAGATACATGTCCACCTCCCATGCCACAGCCTTAAGATACATGTCCACCTCCCATGCCACAGCCTTAAGATACATGTCCACCTCCCATACCAGAGCCTTAAGATACATGTCCACCTCCCATGCCACAGCCTTAAGATACATGTCCACCTCCCATACCAGAGCCTTAAGATACATGTCCACCTCCCATACCAGAGCCTTAAGATACATGTCCACCTCCCATGCCACAGCCTTAAGATACATGTCCACCTCCCATGCCACAGCCTTAAGATACATGTCCACCTCCCATGCCACAGCCTTAAGATACATGTCCACCTCCCATGCCGCAGCCTTAAGATACATGTCCACCTCCCGCCACAGCCTTAAGATACATGTCCACCTCCCATGCCACAGCCTTAAGATACATGTCCACCTCCCATGCCGCAGCCTTAAGATACATGTCCACCTCCCGCCACAGCCTTAAGATACATGTCCACCTCCCATGCCACAGCCTTAAGATACATGTCCACCTCCCATGCCACAGCCTTAAGATACATGTCCACCTCCCATGCCACAGCCTTAAGATACATGTCCACCTCCCATGCCACAGCATTAAGATACATGTCCACCTCCCATGCCACAGCCTTAAGATACATGTCCACCTCCCATGCCACAGCCTTAAGATACATGTCCACCTCCCGCCACAGCCTTAAGATACATGTCCACCTCCCATGCCACAGCCTTAAGATACATGTCCACCTCCCATGCCACAGCCTTAAGATACATGTCCACCTCCCATGCCACAGCCTTAAGATACATGTCCACCTCCCATGCCACAGCCTTAAGATACATGTCCACCTCCCATGCCACAGCCTTAAGATACATGTCCACCTCCCATGCCACAGCCTTAAGATACATGTCCACCTCCCATGCCACAGCCTTAAGATACATGTCCACCTCCCATGCCACAGCCTTAAGATACATGTCCACCTCCCATGCCACAGCCTTAAGATACATGTCCACCTCCCATGCCACAGCCTTAAGATACATGTCCACCTCCCATGCCACAGCCTTAAGATACATGTCCACCTCCCATGCCACAGCCTTAAGATACATGTCCACCTCCCATGCCACAGCCTTAAGATACATGTCCACCTCCCATGCCACAGCCTTAAGATACATGTCCACCTCCCATACCACAGCCTTAAGATACATGTCCACCTCCCATGCCACAGCCTTAAGATACATGTCCACCTCCCATGCCACAGCCTTAAGATACATGTCCACCTCCCATGCCACAGCCTTAAGATACATGTCCACCTCCCATACCACAGCCTTAAGATACATGTCCACCTCCCATGCCACAGCTTTAAGATACATGTCCACCTCCCATGCCACAGCCTTAAGATACATGTCCACCTCCCATGCCACAGCCTCAAGATACATGTCCACCTCCCATGCCACAGCCTTAAGATACATGTCCACCTCCCATGCCACAGCCTTAAGATACATGTCCACCTCCCATGCCACAGCCTTAAGATACATGTCCACCTCCCATGCCACAGCCTTAAGATACATGTCCACCTCCCATGCCACAGCCTTAAGATACATGTCCACCTCCCATACCAGAGCCTTAAGATACATGTCCACCTCCCATGCCACAGCCTTAAGATACATGTCCACCTCCCATGCCACAGCCTTAAGATACATGTCCACCTCCCATGCCGCAGCCTTAAGATACATGTCCACCTCCCATGCCACAGCCTTAAGATACATGTCCACCTCCCATGCCACAGCCTTAAGATACATGTCCACCTCCCATGCCACAGCCTTAAGATACATGTCCACCTCCCATGCCACAGCCTTAAGATACATGTCCACCTCCCATGCCACAGCCTTAAGATACATGTCCACCTCCCATGCCACAGCCTTAAGATACATGTCCACCTCCCATGCCACAGCCTTAAGATACATGTCCACCTCCCATGCCACAGCCTTAAGATACATGTCCACCTCCCATGCCACAGCCTTAAGATACATGTCCACCTCCCATGCCACAGCCTTAAGATACCTGTCCACCTCCGATGCCACAGCCTTAAGATACATGTCCACCTCCCATGCCACAGCCTTAAGATACATGTCCACCTCCCATGCCACAGCCTTAAGATACATGTCCACCTCCCATGCCACAGCCTTAAGATACATGTCCACCTCCCATGCCACAGCCTTAAGATACATGTCCACCTCCCATGCCACAGCCTTAAGATACATGTCCACCTCCCATGCCACAGCCTCAAGATACCTGTCCACCTCCGATGCCACAGCCTTAAGATACATGTCCACCTCCCATGCCACAGCCTTAAGATACATGTCCACCTCCCATGCCACAGCCTTAAGATACATGTCCACCTCCCATGCCACAGCCTTAAGATACATGTTTACTATAATGGCCATCCTGTATAACATGAAGCGCCACTCATGTCGTCACCTCAATGGCCAGGAAGCCGCCATCTTGGGCCATGCTGAGGGTGGGGCCGGGTTCGAACCACTCGGGGGAGGGACCCAGGAGGTTCTGCAGACAGCTGGCCGACGAGACGCACACTGCTCCGGTACCCCGGGCCAAGATCACGGCCTGGGCGTCAAAGGTCATGGAGCAGACAAGAAGAAAGAAGATGCAGGGCAAAGGGCAAATCCATGAAGAAAGGGCAAACAGTCCATTTCAAGCCGTGAATAGATTGCCATATTATACCACTTGTGGGAACATGACGAAATAGTCTTGAATGAAACAACATACATTTCAGACAGTAATTAACCCCATTTACCCCTTACCGGCCTCTAGGCGAGAGGTATCCAAGGTCTGTGATGCCCGCTAATTGCTACTTACATCATTGGACCACCAGTTGGTGTCTGTCAGGTGAAAGGCGTGAAGAAACTCTGCAACAACAATATCAACCACTGAGAAAGGGACGTCTTATTTATAATTAACGCATTGTCTCTCTTTTCAAATTGAACTCCCGACTCATGGACAATGAACAAGCAATCTGTTGCCAGGGCGTCATCACATTACCAGGCGTCATCACATTATCAGGCGTCTTCACATTACCAGACGTCATCACATTACCAGGCGTCATCACATTACCAGGCGTCATCACATTACCACGCGTCATCACATTACCAGGCGTCATCACATTACCAGGCGTCATCACATTACCAGGCGTCATCACATTATCAGGCGTCATCACATTACCACGGCGTCATCACATTATCAGGCGTCATCACATTACCAGGCGTCATCACATTATCAGGCGTCATCACATTACCAGGCGTCATCACACTATCAGACATCGTCACATTACCAAGTGGCATCACATTACCAGGCGTCATCACATTACCAGGCGTCATCATATTACCAGGCGTCATCACATTACCACGCGTCATCACATTATCAGGCGTCTTCACATTACCAGACGTCATCACATTATCAGGCGTCATCACATTACCAGGCGTCATCACATTACCACGCGTCATCACATTACCAGGCGTCATCACATTACCAGGCGTCATCACATTACCAGGCGTCATCACATTATCAGGCGTCATCACATTACCACGGCGTCATCACATTATCAGGCGTCATCACATTACCAGGCGTCATCACATTATCAGGCGTCATCACATTACCAGGCGTCATCACACTATCAGACATCGTCACATTACCAAGTGGCATCACATTACCAGGCGTCATCACATTACCAGGTGGCATCACATTACCACGCGTCATCATATTACCACGCGTCATCAATTACCACGCGTCATCACATTATCAGGCGTCATCACATTATCAGGCGTCATCACATTACCAGGCGTCATCACACTATCAGACATCGTCACATTACCAAGTGGCATCACATTACCAGGCGTCATCATATTACCAGGCGTCATCACATTACCACGCGTCATCATATTATCAGGCGTCATCACATTATCAGGCGTCATCACATTACCAGGCGTCATCACATTATCAGACGTCATCACATTACCAAGTGGCATCATATTACCAGGCGTCATCACATTACCAGACGTCATCACATTACCACTCGTCATCACATTACCACGCGTCATCACATTATCAAGCGTCATTGACGTAATTGGCGCCAATGATTACAGGGGAAAATCACTGAGATAACTCATACGTTTGTCCCCTTGGCTAAAAATTCTGTTAATTATAACGTTAGGAAAATAACCCAATGACCCAAGGTGAATGAGGTTATGTGACATCATAAGACTCACCTTTCATGGCTTTCTTTTTCTTTGGATTTTCTGCTATACTTTGATTAACTTCGTCAAACCCAGGCTGAAAAACATCACAATCGTGTTGATACACGTGGTATTGGAGGCAAACAAAGCAATGCACAGCTAGAAATTGCTAGACCAAGCTTGTTTAGTTCTTTATCAGTGATGTACAGATATTTTAGAACACAGAATATCAACCTCTGCCATACCTGGTCTGTCTGCTCCCAGGATTGCTGTACCCGGAGAGAGGGCACCTGTAGGATGGACAGTCTGCCAGACAGGTGCAGGGCGGCCAGACTCTGTCCATCTGGTGACAGGCTCAGCTTGTACACACCGTCCTAGTGGGGGGGGGGGGGGGGTAACATGCAGTCACGTTGTAATTATTACTGATATCGACATATTCATAAGATTGCAGAAAACAGAAAAAAGTTATCGTTACCCACGTTTAACGTTGGTTTCTTCAGACTGCTCACTAACGTACGTTAAGCTTTAAGCAGTCCCATCTATTATTAAGTCCAGGAACCTCTGGGGACCATGAAAGATTGGGATTATTGGATTATATCGTCGAGACCGGGTTTCGAACCAGGGACAGGCTTGATCTGCCATCGAGTACTCGACCCACTCGGCCACGGAGGCTTCCCACATTAAGATGCATATATTGCAGTAGACATGGAGGGCATCCCTCCCTGGTGTAGTGATTAGCGCACTAGACCGTAGATCAATAGGTCCTGGGGGCCTCCCTGGTGTAGTGGTTAGCGCACTAGACCGTAGATCAATAGGTCCTGGGGCCTCCCTGGTGTAGTGGTTAGCGCACTAGACCGTAGATCAATAGGTCCTGGGGGCCTCCCTGGTGTAGTGGTTAGCGCACTAGACCGTAGATCAATAGGTCCTGGGGGCCTCCCTGGTGTAGTGGTTAGCGCACTAGACCGTAGATCAATAGGTCCTGGGGCCTCCCTGGTGTAGTGATTAGCGCACTCGACCGTAGATCAATAGGTCCTGGGGGCCTCCCTGGTGTAGTGGTTAGCGCACTAGACCGTAGATCAATAGGTCCTGGGGGCCTCCCTGGTGTAGTGGTTAGCGCACTCGACCGTAGATCAATAGGTCCTGGGGGCCTCCCTGGTGTAGTGATTAGCGCACTAGACCGTAGATCAATAGGTCCTGGGGCCTCCCTGGTGTAGTGATTAGCGCACCAGACCGTAGATCAATAGGTCCTGGGGGCCTCCCTGGTGTAGTGGTTAGCGCACTAGACCGTAGATCAATAGGTCCTGGGGGCCTCCCTGGTGTAGTGATTAGCGCACTAGACCGTAGATCAATAGGTCCTGGGGCCTCCCTGGTGTAGTGGTTAGCGCACTAGACCGTAGATCAATAGGTCCTGGGGGCCTCCCTGGTGTAGTGATTAGCGCACTAGACCGTAGATCAATAGGTCCTGGGGCCTCCCTGGTGTAGTGATTAGCGCACTAGACCGTAGATCAATAGGTCCTGGGGGCCTCCCTGGTGTAGTGATTAGCGCACTAGACCGTAGATCAATAGGTCCTGGGGGCCTCCCTGGTGTAGTGATTAGCGCACTCGACCGTAGATCAATAGGTCCTGGGGGCCTCCCTGGTGTAGGGATTAGCGCACTAGACCGTAGATCAATAGGTCCTGGGGGCCTCCCTGGTGTAGTGATTAGCGCACTAGACCGTAGATCAATAGGTCCTGGGGCCTCCCTGGTGTAGTGATTAGCGCACTCGACCGTAGATCAATAGGTCCTGGGGCCTCCCTGGTGTAGTGATTAGCGCACCAGACCGTAGATCAATAGGTCCTGGGGGCCTCCCTGGTGTAGTGGTTAGCGCACTAGACCGTAGATCAATAGGTCCTGGGGGCCTCCCTGGTGTAGTGATTAGCGCACTAGACCGTAGATCAATAGGTCCTGGGGCCTCCCTGATGTAGTGGTTAGCGCACTAGACCGTAGATCAATAGGTCCTGGGGGCCTCCCTGGTGTAGTGATTAGCGCACTAGACCGTAGATCAGTAGGTCCTGGGGCCTCCCTGGTGTAGTGATTAGCGCACTAGACCGTAGATCAATAGGTCCTGGGGCCTCCCTGGTGTAGTGATTAGCGCACTAGACCGTAGATCAATAGGTCCTGGGGGCCTCCCTGGTGTAGTGATTAGCGCACTAGACCGTAGATCAATAGGTCCTGGGGGCCTCCCTGGTGTAGTGATTAGCGCACTCGACCGTAGATCAATAGGTCCTGGGGGCCTCCCTGGTGTAGGGATTAGCGCACTAGACCGTAGATCAATAGGTCCTGGGGGCCTCCCTGGTGTAGTGATTAGCGCACTAGACCGTAGATCAATAGGTCCTGGGGGCCTCCCTGGTGTAGTGATTAGCGCACTCGACCGTAGATCAATAGGTCCTGGGGGCCTCCCTGGTGTAGGGATTAGCGCACTAGACCGTAGATCAATAGGTCCTGGGGGCCTCCCTGGTGTAGTGATTAGCGCACTCGACCGTAGATCAATAGGTCCTGGGGGCCTCCCTGGTGTAGGGATTAGCGCACTAGACCGTAGATCAATAGGTCCTGGGGGCCTCCCTGGTGTAGTGATTAGCGCACTAGACCGTAGATCAATAGGTCCTGGGGGCCTCCCTGGTGTAGTGATTAGCGCACTCGACCGTAGATCAATAGGTCCTGGGGGCCTCCCTGGTGTAGGGATTAGCGCACTAGACCGTAGATCAATAGGTCCTGGGGGCCTCCCTGGTGTAGTGATTAGCGCACTAGACCGTAGATCAATAGGTCCTGGGGGCCTCCCTGGTGTAGTGATTAGCGCACTCGACCGTAGATCAATAGGTCCTGGGGCCCTCCCTGGTGTAGTGATTAGCGCACTAGACCGTAGATCAATAGGTCCTGGGGGCCTCCCTGGTGTAGGGATTAGCGCACTAGACCGTAGATCAATAGGTCCTGGGGCCCTCCCTGGTGTAGTGATTAGCGCACTAGACCGTAGATCAATAGGTCCTGGGGGCCTCCCTGGTGTAGGGATTAGCGCACTAGACCGTAGATCAATAGGTCCTCGGGGCCTCCCTGGTGTAGTGATTAGCGCACTCGACCGTAGATCAATAGGTCCTGGGGGCCTCCCTGGTGTAGTGATTAGCGCACTCGACCGTAGATCAATAGGTCCTGGGGGCCTCCCTGGTGTAGTGATTAGCGCATTAGACCGTAGATCAATAGGTCCTGGGGGCCTCCCTGGTGTAGTGATTAGCGCACTAGACCGTAGATCAATAGGTCCTGGGGGCCTCCCTGGTGTAGGGATTAGCGCACTAGACCGTAGATCAATAGGTCCTGGGGCCCTCCCTGGTGTAGTGATTAGCGCACTAGACCGTAGATCAATAGGTCCTGGGGGCCTCCCTGGTGTAGGGATTAGCGCACTAGACCGTAGATCAATAGGTCCTGGGGCCCTCCCTGGTGTAGTGATTAGCGCACTAGACCGTAGATCAATAGGTCCTGGGGGCCTCCCTGGTGTAGTGATTAGCGCACTAGACCGTAGATCAATAGGTCCTGGGGGCCTCCCTGGTGTAGTGGTTAGCGCACTAGACCGCAGATCAATAGGTCTTTGTGCCGCCTTGGTGGAGTGGTTAGCGCACTAGACCGTAGATCAATAGGTCCCGGGGGCCTCCCTGGTGTAGTGGTTAGCGCACTAGACCGTAGATCAATAGGTCCTGGGGGCCTCCCTGGTGTAGGGATTAGCGCACTAGACCGTAGATCAATAGGTCCTGGGGGCCTCCCTGGTGTAGTGATTAGCGCACTAGACCGTAGATCAATAGGTCCTGGGGGCCTCCCTGGTGTAGTGGTTAGCGCACTAGACCGTAGATCAATAGGTCCTGGGGGCCTCCCTGGTGTAGTGGTTAGCGCACTAGACCGTAGATCAATAGGTCCTGGGGGCCTCCCTGGTGTAGTGATTAGCGCACTAGACCGTAGATCAATAGGTCCTGGGGGCCTCCCTGGTGTAGTGATTAGCGCACTAGACCGTAGATCAATAGGTCCTGGGGGCCTCCCTGGTGTAGTGATTAGCGCACTAGACCGTAGATCAATAGGTCCTGGGGGCCTCCCTGGTGTAGTGATTAGCGCACTAGACCGTAGATCAATAGGTCCTGGGGGCCTCCCTGGTGTAGTGATTAGCGCACTAGACCGTAGATCAATAGGTCCTGGGGGCCTCCCTGGTGTAGGGGTTAGCGCACTAAACCACAGATCAACAGGTCCTGGGGGCCTCCCTGGTGTAGGGATTAGCGCACTCGACCGTAGATCAATAGGTCCTGGGGGCCTCCCTGGTGTAGTGATTAGCGCACTAGACCGTAGATCAATAGGTCCTGGGGGCCTCCCTGGTGTAGGGATTAGCGCACTCGACCGTAGATCAATAGGTCCTGGGGGCCTCCCTGGTGTAGTGATTAGCGCACTAGACCGTAGATCAATAGGTCCCCGGTTCGAATCATACCCCCGGCACCTAATCTGGGGGGGCCTCCCTGGTGTAGTGGTTAGCGCACTAGACCGCAGATCAATAGGTCCTGGGTTCGAATCCGGGCTCGGGCACCTAATCTGGGGCATGTTTCATTCCTTCATCCTTCATCGTCTCGGGAGGTTCCTTGGCCCAATTTAGCCTGTATGTGCACAAAAGTGGCCTAAAACACCAACATTCCATTCCATTCCTAATCTGGGGTATATTTCATCCAAGCTTTGTTCCTCGCCTCTGGAAATTCATTGGCCGAGTTTAGGCCTGGTGTGCACAAAAGCGGCCTTCAAGTTACTTACCGAGCTCTTTCCCGCCAAAAAAGTAAAGAGGTCAAAATATAAATAAGAATCAGTCCTTGAATCAAGAAATTCTAAATCTATATTTCACGCATGCCAGACTGCCATACAGAGTCTCTTAGCCTTGCCTGCGATATCCATTAACCACAGGCTTTCAACTTAGTAGTAAACGTCATCAGTTTTTGCGCTTCGCGATGCTGTGTTATAAGTAGCAGTGCCGCGACAGAGTTCCGCGGTGTACCGCGATAGACACGTTTGCCACATCACAGCCGAAACGGCGATGTTTCTTAGGTTTCTGAATTTGTAGAATGGAACCATCGAGTTTCCTGCAAATTGTGATACATATGTCACCTGGGCTTAAATTTGGCGGGAAGAGCTCGACAAGCAGTTTTAACACCAATGGTTTTGATGTAGTGGACATGCCATAGAGTAATGTACCTGGGGCTCCTGCCGACCGCCGAGCCTGGCGAAGGGGTAGAGCGTCTTCATGTAAAGCCAACCCGACCGGGTCTGGAAGAGACAACCACACCACACACAGGTCAAACACCTTACCTCAAGCAGCATATCCCCAACACCAATCCCTCCACTAACTGATAATATAACATCCCTTCATCGAGAATAGTACAATGTCAGAAGCTAGAGACCAATTATCAGGGTCGCCCTGATAATGGTCGCTAGGTGAACTGACAGACAAGCAACTGCTAAAAAATTTAGGCAATTAAAGTCACCGGAGCAGAAGTTGGTGGCCGGCTTTATATCCCTGCGCGCCTGTTCGCTGTTCGGTATTCTGTGTGATGTCGACCGCGGCTCGCTAGGACGTCCGCGCGCGATAAACTAGTCCACGCATTTTGTTGAAATTGTTGTTTTACAGATGAGATATAAAACTTTTAGTCTTGATTCTAAAATGTTAAAAATCTAAGATGGCGCATGTAAGTAGGCTGCTTTAACATAGCACCACCTAGCTGTGTACTGACGGCCTGCGAGTCGTGTTCCAGGTCGGTCACCATCTTGTAGTATGGCATGTCCGATAGGGGGCGCCAGGCCGTGATCCCATGCTGCATCGCGCCCTTCACGTGGCCCTGCCGCTGGAGAGCAGGGTGGGAGGGGTGGGTGGCCCGGCCGCCCACCAGGAGGAGCTTGTGGGTGGGGTGGTAGAGGATAGCGCTCACCCCCAGCGGGTACTGGCCGGCGAAGGTGAACGTGTGCAGCAGCTTGCTCTCGCCCTCGCGGCTACGGAAGCCCGGAAGTGACACAAGACACGACAGTAGTTCACGGCTACGGAAGCCAGGAAGTGACACAAGACACGACAGTAGTTCACGGCTACGGAAGCCAGGAAGTGACACAAGACACGACAGTAGTTCACGGCTACGGAAGCCAGGAAGTGACACAAGACACGACAGTAGTTCACGGCTACGGAAGCCAGGAAGTGACACAAAACACGACAGTAGTTCACGGCTACGGAATCCAGGAAGTGACACAAAACACAATGATACCTCACACATTACTCAATAATCCCATATTCTACGTCACGCGAACGAAGCATTGGATAACGAACTTTCACCATGAACGCCTGTAATAAAGTGTATCGATAATATAAAGGGTAAATTAACAGCAAATACGCTTAGAATGGCATGTACATTTCCCTGACGATTTAGGATTAATTTTTCTAAATATATTTATATATTTAAGGACTTACAGAAGATGTTCACATGTGAGTGTGGGTAACGGTAACATACCTGATGAGGTAGTTTTTCAATGTTCCTTGATAGTTGACCACAAGAAGTTCCGCAGCCCTGCAAGACAATCATATTGGTAGCAGTATGATACCAATTTAGTTTAGTTCGTTAACGTGATGACGTTCCAAAAGAAGCAATACATATTGAATTCATCGACTGATTTATATAAGGCAGAAATGTTACAGTAAAACAAACAGCGACTATGCATATCCTGTTATATCAAGATGTTTATGTAACCTGTATGTACTAAGGGCCTGATAGCCTCATATATAAAATAAACTGACCTACCCCATACTGCTTTAAAACTAAATTGCTGAAAGGACAAACTGCTTAAATTTACTTCGAGTACCAGAAAGTTTGGGAAAATCGTTGGGATCAGTTGGAAGAAGCTCTTTTTAGTACTAATTCCTCATGGATTATGACTGGACTTACCATTGGCTATCGCCCGCGTGTTCCTTGAAGATGAGGCCGCATATGGCCCGGCTGAGGTCTATGGGTACACCTGCACTGACCACGCCACCCTGTGGGACAACGGCAGAGGTCAAGCCGCAGCACACATAGAAGGCACTAGGCCTAATGTAATTCAATGATTCTGTCCATCAGTCATCCCGCGACTGGGAATACATATCCCGTCCCCAAAAATCAGTCAGTCGGCAAACAAAATAAAATCAGAAAGAAAGGCGACCCGTGGCGCGGATTATGAAGCGTTTTAACGCCTGAGAGCCAGTCGTGACCCCATTTCGTCGTTTTTTTCATATTTATATTTTCGAGTCGCCCCAGCTAAGTTATGTCTATCGGGACATGAGACACACACAATGACGTCGCCCTTATATAGGAAAGTCCCTCTTCCATAGAAGATAGTTAGAGCCCACTAAGACACTGATCGCAGTAACTGGCAGGCGCGAGTCATGCGTGAGCTATGCTGCAACAATGGTTCGTCATAACATGGAAGAATGTCCCCAATCGGAGAGGAACTGTTCGGTTCACCACGGCCGGTGAGGACTTCTCCCGTCGTGCGACAGTTTTCACCACCGTAATACTATAGCGGGACAGTTTAGAAGGCTCTAGCACTGCGGGAGCCACCCTACAATGTGCCTTTCCCGATACATACCCCAGGCCACGCAGGAGGTGGTGGCGACACGGGAACAGGATTCCATTCCGGGGCTTAGGGACGCATCAAAAGCACGCCAGAAAGTGAAGTAAGGTGAGAACACCACAAACGTGATTACACCGACCAGCTAAAGACGTGAACTAATGCCGACGAGGCGGCCATGTTAGCAGTCAGGGCCACAGGCTCCCAACAATGGAGAAAGTCTAGGGTAACATGTCATGCAGCAGGGCTTGAATACAATATTTCAGTTCGAAATATTGCATACCAATGCCACATAGTAGGGTAATATGATGATAGTAAAAGGTAAAATAAGGGGACGAAATTAGTTTTCTATGTAAACGGAATTGTAAGGAAGTCAGATAGCATTATATTGCTTCTGACAATAGTAAAAAGAGAAACACACGATCCACAGAATGTAGATACATCTCATCTGAGAAATTCTACCTCGCTTTCGATCAGTTTCTGAAAAGCAACGCACAATAAAATCAAAATATAATCATAATATATATATATATAAGGTAACTGTAACACAACATTCTGGTGCGTCAGGGCTTCTATGACGGATCGTCCATGTCCATAATTATATCAAATGCCAGTTGAGCAAACTACACAGCCTATGATAACATACAATCGATGCGACGAGGGTGTCCGTACTTCAAGGACTACAACAACTACAGTGAGCGGACTAGCTGACATCAGGTTCTCCATAAACAGTTTGGCATATATAGCAGGAAATATCGTTACACGGCCCACCAAATCATAAACCACAAATTATGTGATTCACAGCATCCATCACCCCAGTATTCTTACTACTCACACTTTTCAAGGAGCAGATCTCAGCACCCATGACGTCATAAATGGTCACATGTCCGTTGCTATTGGACACAGCCACCATTTCGGCGTGGACATCCCAGGCAACGGCCCGCCACTGTGAGTAATGATCCCTCGCCACCGGCCACTTGGTCACTGTATTCGAGTAGTCATCGCGGCTTGACCTGGCGGTTAAGATGGTACAGATATTAACTAGGCAGATGTAAGAGCAGTAAAGTGGAATCAAAACAGTGCTAATCATGAATGATAAATAATTTACGATGAAAAGAAATATTAAGTTTTTTGCTCATCAAGTTATTTTTTCACAATGAAAGGATATAAAAGGAATAAGCCCAGCATATATCTTTTTCTTCTCAATTATAATTATTGCTGCATATGACTGTGACAAATACCAGTCACAAGTTGGTGGAAGAGCACAATAACACAGTCACACTTGCCTTATATCCACAGCTTGATCTTGCAATATCGCAACGGATTTACCATCCCTGTGCAAAATAAACATGGAACGGCAGGCATATCAGCAGAGTGGGCCAAGACCATAATATAACAATGATAGTTCAGCCTGTAAGGCTATATGGTGCCATGTTGATATGTCAGTCTATAGATGAAAACATGGCGTCTAGCTAACTGAGCTGAGGCAAGGTTTACCGCACAGACAGTGAATCTGTTATATTGATTGGAAGTTGGCGATAAGATACACATGTACTGTGATCTGTAATATAGAATTGTCATACCAGAAGTGTAAATACTGGTGCAACAACTAGTTACCTGGACACATCAAAGTGCCAGCTGCTCTTGGCATTGACCAGCTTTACCAGAGCAGGAGGTAGAAGACAAGGACTCCCAGTCCTGTAATTGGAAGACAACATTCAAATTGACTTCACCGGATTCCAAGGTAAAAAACAACAAATTATATATAATGACCACTTGGCAACATTTAGATAAAAAAAATTGTGATGTACAGAGCATGGTATATATTATAAATTATATCAATACCTAATATATGTTCATTTATACTAAACATATGTATACACTTACATAAGTTTAACTTCCAATTGCATTGTTTTCTTCCAAGACATAGACTAATGGGTAAAATACATACCCCACTAGTACTCTATAATTTCAATATCAGACACATACCCAACTGGTATTCCAACATTTCTGAGAAATGTCCATGCTGATCCTGAAATGTAGTTTCAAGCAACCATTAGATTGTATTATTGGGTAAAATACTCATATAACATTATTATTAAACCATAGAAAGATTAATTATGGACCAAAAGTTAATTTGGTATTGATCAAGTGGCAGATCTATTATTAATAAGGAATATCTGTTATAAAATTGTGATTGCAATACCCTTACATTTACTTGTTTATGTAAGCATAAGTTTAATATGAGCCTTACGGTGTGCTGATGAAGTTATCCTGCCTGCCAAAGACACTTGTGCTGTCTTATCTCTGGTTTCCCGGATCTATGAACAGAAGAAGAAAAAAGTTCAGGCATGCAAATAATTTTTAGCCACTATATAAATGTATGCATAATAGTAATAGTATGAAATAATAAATGCCCAAATTCTACTTTAAATAATAAACTTTCTACTAAATGAAACATCTTTATGACCAAAGAAAATCATTTTTATAGGTGACAACCCCATATCTAAAGGCCAACTTCTGGTTATAGTAATTTGTAAAATTAAAATTAGTACCCATGGAAGACCAAATATTAAAACAATCTGAGTGGTTGTATAAGATATATGGATTATAGTTTGTTAGGTGTGACACTTTGTAATCACAAAATCTTAATAAACTAGGGCATCTACGATCAAAGCTGTCATTTGCATGCCAAGTGATATAGATACAGGTTAAGGTTTAATTGTTGACCATGCTACTCATAGGCATGTGGATGATTTATCTAAATAGTAAGATAAATTAATGTTTTTGACCAGTATGAGTTCAATGTTTTGAAATAACAATATCTGCAATAGCATTTGTCACACTGTAACAGAGTTTTCACTAAAACAAGAATTACAACAGTCCATCTCATCAGCTCTTCATGAAGGAACTTACTAGGGGTGGAATGGCATATCAAAACTCTGGTATATTGCGATATGAATGGCTACGGTTTGGTATGGTATGCACCTTGCAATACATATATCATCAGATCTGTTTCAGATACTACAGTAATATATCAGTACTGTATCGTTCAACCTCAAGAACCTATACATTTACGTCATAAAATATTTAATCACCTTAGACTATTTTTTTAGGATTAAACAGTCTAGCACATCATGTATATGTGATCATAAATGAAATCAGGGCCGTAATGTCTTATATACAAAAATAATTACAGTGTCATGCTACCATATATGCCATATCAATAGTTACACAGTTTATTCATATGGACCAATTATAATTTACAAATAGTTAACACCAATTTTGACTCCTAGACAATTTGACTGCAAGTGAGGTTGGTTGGTGGGTGAAGTTTGGGTTGAGGTTGAGTATGGTGGTGAATGTTTTAAGGGGTAGGGGTAATGATGGGCATGGTATTAGCCAGACTCGCCTGCCCGCTGGATTGGTGGGCAGTTTCAATTTTGGCAGGCAGATTTTCAATTTGATGAATACTGTTTGTCATGAGGTTTAGAAGAAAGTCATAGTGCTCACAATTTTATATGACATCGAAAACTATTTTTGTTTATAGAAATGTAAATTTGCTAGCCCCAAAATGTGATCTGATTAACGGGCACCATATTGTGTATATACACTGAACACTTTCTTTTTTTGCTAATACCCATTTCACCATTATAACACAGAATACCTGCTGAAACATGTAAGTCTTTCAGATCACATCAATTATATGTATACCTCCATCTTTGTGACAGAAACCTTTTTCTGGATTTTCCAAAATTTTCTGCAGTATTCCACAGGTATTTTGCATTATATTGAGGCCCCAAATACCCTGTGCCCAGGTGAAGAGGGATTGAGATAGATGGTTGTCATCATTAATTAGCGGAAACATGGCTAACAACGGGAAAGGGGTATTACACCAGGGTTGGGTTGGAGAGCACGATCGACCGCTGCGAACAATTTGTCGCTGGCATATCCACTACATAATTAACCCTAATTTGGAAATAACAGCACACTCTAAATAGCGTAAAATATTGATAAATAATGAATAATTGTTACGCAACAATATTTACAGGTTATCCCCACATATTTTAGAAGAATCGTTGTCCAGAATTGAATATTATAATGCAGGACTACTCTCGCTGAGGTGGTCGATCGCAGTCGAATGTGCTCCGCAACTAAACCCAGCCCCACCACAATATATAACTGGTTGTAACCTGGTAACTTCTGAAAGTTCAAGCTAGGGTCTGGATAGCCCCATGTGGCGTTGTTGGGAAACAACGCCACATGTCCAGTCTATCAAATCCTGTACGGCATTTTACAAACACGCATGGCGAGAAGCGGTGCTGATGGCGAGAACTTTTTGGGGTATGGCAATAGTTTCTAAAAGTATACATCTTACAACTTATCTTGTTATTTTGGTTGAAGTCTCCGTGATTACGACGATATCGTCTGTTGATTTTTCGAAACAGCGGACAACTCAGTTCTGTCCGCCCCCTTGCCCACCCAGTGGAGAAACTGTGCATGCATGCATGTTGTTAAAACTGCACCATTCACTTGGTGGCGCTTCATATACGCAGCCATTGATACGCAATAAGCGAAACGCCACCTGGCAAAAGCCGCTGGTGAAGAATGACCAAATATGAAATGCAGCGGTAAACAAAAAAATAGTCTCATTTCAACCGACTTGATAGTAATGGGATACTTTGTTAGTTCATATGCATGTGGGTTTTGTGGTAAATATGAAGTTAAGGTATCAGAGTACAAAATGACAAGGGTTTGATGGATCGTGCGGTTAACAACACTTAGTCGCCCACAAAAACAAATCTTACACCCTCATTTTCTACATGCAGACATGAGACTGTTGTGTGTAGCAACAACTGTCTCATATGGGACTAGTCTAGGGTCTGGACAGCTGGAAGGGGTAAATGACGGTTTGACCACACCTGCACCGAACTACAAAACGGTTACAGAAGTAATTTTTCAATCGTAATCAGTTCACAGACCGCGCGCTGTAGTGTCTCTGGTTCCTGTGGCCATTCCGCGTGAACTGTCAGATCGTACAGAATATTTTCGGCAGTGTTCTCAGCACCCTCCACGTCGTCGTCCATGTTTGATGGTGACCTTGACCTTCGAGTCTTCGCCAAGCCACCCAGTGGAGAAGACTTTTCTGTAGTAATATCACATGTATCTGATGACACGAACTAGGTCCACTGATCTGAACCCTTTACATTAGCAGCCAACGTACGTCTGTTTTACTTCAATTCCACGCACAATTTTATGTGAGCCTTAGATGAACCATCGTAACAACGGCTATATGTGATATGATGTTTAACCGACGTCAACTTTTGCCTTTTTGCCTTTGACGTGAGCGATTTGACGATCTCCCGCTAGAGGGCGCTCCGCTTAGCGATTTGGCCCGCCAGTGCCCGCGTCAACTTTTGCCTTTTTGCCTTTGACGTGAGCGATTTGACAATCTCCCGCTGAAGGGCGATCCGCTTAGCGATTTGGTCTCTGTGGCCCGCCACATTTTGTGATTTTGGTCATACCTTCTCATACCCGTCGGAAACAAAATTATAGTTGGGTGGGCATAGCCCCCCCCCCCGCCCCACCGCTTACGACGGAAAAATTATACAACATGCTCCTGACGCGCCTGCTTCTATAGGTCTACAGAACTGGGAAGTGTCTCCTCGACATTATTGCATAAAATGGTACCGCACGGGGGGCGGGGGGGTGGAGGTGGAGTTTCTGAACACAATGAAAAGCTTAAAAAAACGAGGAGCGAGTGATTTCTATAAGATACATAGAGATGCAAAGAGGAGCGTTGGGTGTGGGGAAAAATTATTATGGTGGCCGGGGGTCCCAGGGGCGTATTGGGAGGGCATGCTGTGACGAACGCAGCCTCTCACCCACCCCGTCTCGATTATATAAGGTTTCAATGAAAAGCTTAAAAAAACGAGGAGCGAGTGATTTCTATAAGATACATAGAGATGCAAAGAGGAGCGTTGGGTGTGGGGAAAAATTATTATGGTGGCCGGGGGTCCCAGGGGCGTATTGGGAGGGCATGCTGTGACGAACGCAGCCTCTCACCCACCCCGTCTCGATTATATAAGGTTTCATTTACTTTATGGACTGATATTTTACGGGTCGCGAAAATAATGTCTTGTTCCAAATATTGGTGCCTGCTCATCGCTCAGTTAACAACCGCGAAAAGAAGAGAACTAGCCCCTGGGCCCTGTCCTACGACCCTGTACACTACCTCTCGCTAGAAACTAGCCCCTGGGCCCTGTCCTACGGCCCTGTACACTACCTCTCGCTAGAAACTAGCCCCTGGGCCCTGTCCTACGGCCCTGTACACTACCTCTCGCTAGAAACTAGCCCCTGGGCCCTGTCCTACGGCCCTGTACACTACCTCTCGCCAGAAACTAGCCCCTGGGCCCTGTCCTACGGCCCTGTACACTACCTCTCGCTAGAAACTAGCCCCTGGGCCCTGACCTACGGCCCTGTACACTACCTCTCGCTAGAAACTAGCCCCTGGGCCCTGTCCTACGGCCCTGTACACTACCTCTCGCTAGAAACTAGCCCCTGGGCCCTGTCCTACGGCCCTGTACACTACCTCTCGCTAGAAACTAGCCCCTGGGCCCTGTCCTACGGCCCTGTACACTACCTCTCGCTAGAAACTAGCCCCTGGGCCCTGTCGTACGGCCCTGTACACTACCTCTCGCTAGAAACTAGCCCCTGGGCCCTGTCGTACGGCCCTGTACACTACCTCTCGCTAGAAACTAGCCCCTGGGCCCTGTCCTACGGCCCTGTACACTACCTCTCGCTAGAAACTAGCCCCTGGGCCCTGTCCTACGGCCCTGTACACTACCTCTCGCTAGAAACTAGCCCCTGGGCCCTGTCGTACGGCCCTGTACACTACCTCTCGCTAGAAACTAGCCCCTGGGCCCTGTCGTACGGCCCTGTACACTACCTCTCGCTAGAAACTAGCCCCTGGGCCCTGTCCTACGGCCCTGTACACTACCTCGCGCTAGAAACTAGCCCCTGGGCCCTGTCGTACGGCCCTGTACACTACCTCTCGCTAGAAACTAGCCCCTGGGGCCTGTCCTACGGCCCTGTACACTACCTCTCGCTAGAAACTACCCCCTGGGCCCTGTCCTACGGCCCTGTATACTACCTCTTGTTAGAAAAATGAACAAATTGCCATATTCGAATACGCACCCGTGTTC
Organism: Arenicola marina; assembly: GCA_964019135.1. Classification (NCBI taxonomy): domain Eukaryota; kingdom Metazoa; phylum Annelida; class Polychaeta; family Arenicolidae; genus Arenicola; species Arenicola marina. Next base: position 5,796,086 of record OZ025255.1, read on the forward strand.
GAATAGACGCTGGGTTAAACCGTGACTCGCAAAGAGTACTAGAAAAAATTTGAGGGAATACGGTAATCAAAGATTGAAGTCAACATGGATACCTGAATATTTCGCTAATGGCTTAACAAAGTGCATCGTTTGTGGGTTACGTAAGACTCACGCATGCCTATATATAGTGTGCTGCCCAAATAATTTTTTTGTTTGTTTTTTCCTTTCCCTGTCCAAGAGCAGAAACTGATGCTGAAAATATAACAAACGTGACATAAAAAGTCTAATAAAGCCATAGGATTGCGTGGGGCGAGGGGGTGGGGGGTGGCAGGTCCGTCAATTACATTATCGGAGGGGGGAGGGGAGCCTGCCCCCCGTTTCCGCCGCCTATATTCCGGTTGACTTCCGCATCAACTCCCATAATTGAGGAATTCGCAAGATAGCCAACTGTTCCTTAATAGACCGATCCAGGTTGTCAATCATTCACTGACGTCACTGTTGCTATTATTCCATCATGTGGTGCAGAGGTCTTGCACGTGCGTTAGGTCGGGCAAACAAGTCGGACAAACAAAGCAGCATGTAATTTTCTTGTCAGTTTCAGAGATGAGTACTTCTCATTCGTACCTACAATCAGCCATGATTTTCAATTTCATACTCACGACGAAAAAAAAAGGAGTCGGAGTGTGGATCGGTCTGTGTTAGCCGCTGGACACCATACAGCGGTTAATCTTTTTGCTTTCATGGAAGCAACTCTTACTGAGGCTGCTAATGTGGTATCTCCATAAAAGTAGCTTTTTGAAGCGAAATGCTCGATCGTACTCAGTTATATTGTAAGACTAATCGGACTATCAGGTCAGGCGGTCCCGCCGGTTCGCTTGTTCACATTTTATTTATTTTGCTGTCTGCGAACACAAGGACTACTCATTAAAGTTGAGTTGAGCTCCACACGGCGGTCGGTAAGACTTACATGTCATAGTGCTTACCTTGAGAGTAGATGATTCGTTGTGTTTTCAGGACACTAACCACTTTTGGTCATATCGCGTCAATGGGAAAAGGAAGGAAGAGTGGAGCCATGTCCACGGGGGTAACCCTTACTATATTTGCGAGAAAGAACATGGGATCTTTATCCTGCGGCCACACAGACATGGCCACAGCGGGGCGCAACCAACCGACCCACGTGTCGTTAGACTCTCAGGTGGCCAGAGCGCTGAATGCCAGCGCTTTAACCCACTGAGCTGTCGGGCCGGTCCCACCTTGAGAGTATAGGGCGACGAATACCACTTGATAACTAGTGTAGCATAGAGATCAGTACTACACCGCAGTGAACAAAGAACTCATATTACACGACTGACTTATAGAAAGGCTGTGGTAAGCTGATAGTTTACCATTTGACTTTATCTCACATTATTTACTATTGTGCTATATAAGGACAATTATGCGGCTTCATATATACTGTTAGAAGTATCATTTGTACCTCAGGATTGTATTACAATTAATGTTAGCATCCATGGAATACTGTTTAACTTTTGATACTCTTGGAGAAAGGATTGTCACTCTCTGGGAGTGTAAGCTGTAAGAGATTGACCAGTAGATTGAGTAGGCTGACATTTTTATCATTAAGCTAATGGTGAAATCTAATATGCAATATTGTGTTCTGTAGTAACACTGTAGTTACACGACATGGTAATTACTGTAAACGTGTCATTTGTACCTTCTTTTTTGTCTTCTATAGAATACTATGGAACGTACGTTTTATAGTTTTGGAAAATGTTAGCTAGGACTTTCACCGGTGTCATACCTTTATCTTCACAGTACCATATCATATATAAAAGATATAATATATCGATCATTGAGAAATATCATTTGTGGGCGTATTTATAGCTTGCATACCTTACCTTGTTTTTTTGCACGAGCATAGAAGCACTGCTTCTGCTCAGTTTGCGATGGAAAAAGTAATGTACATGTTTTTATATGAAATAAACCTATTATTATTGTTTGAATGGAGCATAGCCGCATACCATGCATGTACTGTGACCTAGGTGATGAATATACTGAGAAGGAACCAGTTATAAACAGTGTATTTGCTCCAATAAGCGGGACGAGGAACTGCAAATATGGAGGTATTGAGGTATGTTGGAGGTATGTTACTGAATGATTCCCGGTGGTTTGACAGGTCATGTACACATAGATGGACTGTATGCAATAAGACAAATGGGAAACTGGTTGTTGTGATCAGGGCAGACAAAATAACAGACATGAAATGTCCCAAAATCGGAGGTGAGCCCAATTATAAGGATTTTGAGTAATTATGCGCAATACAATCTACGGGACCCTTTCCATGTATCTGGGAAATATGTGAGATATGTGAATTTCAGTGTTACAGCTTCACATCTCCTTGGCTTTCTGGGCTAAAACATCTGGAGAAATCGAACTAGGAATAGTGGTTAAGTCTGTATGATTCTTTTATTTTTTAGTCTCAGTTTCTATGGAGCTAGTCCATCGCACAAATAGAGTAATTACATAATAAAAGCCTGTAGCTAATTAGAAGTTGAAATGACTTCTCCGGACCCAGACAAATTCATGGTTCCAGAATGACAGCGCATGAAACATGCTAAAAAAAGCATAGCACAGCTACACATACATATAGTTACAATGCTGTGAGGGCCGTCAGTGGTCAGGGCGCGTTTGTACAAGACGACCAATGATGAATTATACACAAAACAACGAGCACGTGTTCGAGAAGGGGTGACGGTATGGCAGGTAGGTGGAGTGGGGGGCGGAGGAGACGGGGAGGGGGTGGGGGTGGCAGATCCTACAATCCTACCACAAACTCCGCTGAACGGACAGACATACAGACAGGGTGCTTCTACATAGAACCTATGTATAACCACCACATAGAGACAGGGTGTTTCTACATAGAACGTATGTATAACCACAACATAGAGACAGGGGGTTTCTACATAGACCTATGTATAACCACCACATAGAGACAGGGTGCTTCTACATAGAACGTATGTATAACCACCACATAGACAGGGTGTTTCTACATAGACCTATGTATAACCACCACATAGAGACGGTGCTTCTACATAGAACCAATGTATAACCACCACATAGAGACAGGGTGTTTCTACATAGACGTATGTATAACCACCACATATAGACAGGGTGCTTCTACATAGAACGTATGTATAACCACCACATAGAGACAGGGTGCTTCTACATAGAACCTATGTATAACCACCACATAGAGACAGGGTGTTTCTACATAGACGTATGTATAACCACCACATAGAGACAGGGTGCTTCTACATAGAACCTATGTATAACCACCACATACAGACAGTGTGTTTCTACATAGAACGTATGTATAACCACATAGAGACAGGGTGCTTCTACATAGAACCTATGTATAACCACCACATAGAGACAGGGTGCTTCTACATAGAACGTATGTATAACCACCACATAGACAGGGTGTTTCTACATAGACGTATGTATAACCACCATATAGAGACGGTGCTTCTACACAGAACCTATGTATAACCACCACATAGAGACAGGGTGTTTCTACATAGACGTATGTATAACCACCACATAGAGACAGGGTGCTTCTACATAGAACGTATGTATAACCACCACATAGAGACAGGGTGTTTCTACATAGAACGTATGTATAACCACATAGAGAAAGGGTGCTTCTACATAGAACGTATGTATAACCACCACATAGAGACAGGGTGTTTCGACATAGAACGTATGTATAACCACCACATAGAGACAGGGTGCTTCTACATAGACGTATGTATAACCACCACATAGGGACAGGGTGTTTCTACATAGAACGTATGTATTGCTATCACGCCACTGAAGATTTAAAGATCTCTTTCACGCTCTCTACAATTAATGGCACACTACCGCATGGCACCACACTACCGCATGGCACCACACAACAACCGCATGGCAGCAAGCTTGGACAACAGAGCCTTAACCCAAAAGGAGGCGTAGGTGTGATCAAGTCGTTCCGTTTTCCCAGAATGTAGGACTGCCAAATGGAGCATATGTTTACCCTTATAGAATCTCGTATACATCCATGTTGATAAGCCCGCCTCCCTCAGCTCGAGAGATCTTCAAATACAACTCAGAAGCTCAGACATTGCCATTGGCGTGGAATAGTCATGAACGCCTTGAGTTATACATACCGGGTTAAGGACTCAATCGATACCTTCACCTCCCTGGTTTCTTGCAGAGGACAGCCACAACGGCAACACCGTAAAAAGCAACATTTCCTCATTGTTCCAACATCGCCACCACACAAAGTATAATGTATAAAATTATGAAAGTTTTGCAATGCACGTAGATCCTCCTAAAGTCACTTTAACATGTATACGAATGATTTGACAATACTTCACAAGCCCATTGTTCGTCATGAAATATTTGGTACCACCAGGAAGGAAGCTGATACAATGCACGCCTCCACAAACACACAACTTGTCTGGCCCTCGGGTCGGGGGGTGAGGGGGGGGGGGGGAGAAGGGGGGCACAACGTGCAGCCAGGTCCCGAGAACACGAAAAAACACGCATAAATCGGTGACCACGTGTAGTCGATAATAGGGGTACGGAGTCAGGTGAGGTCGCGTGAACGATGAGGCCCCAGCGACCAATGGCCACAACCCCAGAGGCCAGCTTCTTGCAGGCCTGAACCAGACCACCGTTGCCACGCAGGGATGGCGTTATTGTCACAAATATTGTCACAATAATCCCGGAAACGCGCGCGGGCGTGACGTCACGGTCCTTGATACAGGCCCCGAGGCTGGCCAGGTAGGTATCGGAGGGTGCGTTCCCCTGACGCGGCGGGTGCAAGCTGAGGGCGGTGTGGTGCAGTGCGTGTGGGCGCGAGTTAGGACGGCGGAGGCTGCTGGCGCGGGTTCAGATGGGGGTAGGCTGCTGGCGCGAGCCTCGTAAATTTCACTGACGCGTTCACGGGGGCAGGGTGAGCACAATGAACACAACACAACCTGAGATGCCAAAAGCATTGCAAAGAACGACGTGTTGGGGGGACAGATACACAAGTCCCATCGAGATGAACAAACCGGGCGCTGTACAAAAGCGATCACGTGAAGTGTGGGGAAAGCGAGCGGGGGTTGGCTAGTGAGCGGGTGGGGGTTACAGCGGGGGGGGGGGTGTACAGACAAGTCCTTGTTGATGTGCCTGCGGCCCGGCAATAGCACGAAAGCAACCGTCTGCCTGTGGAAATAACTGCTTGCCTCAGTAGTGACAGGTCTCACCCGGCACCGTTACACGTCGCTTTCATCCTCACCCGGCACCGTTACACGTCGCTTTCATCCTCACCCGGCACCGTTACACGTCGCTTTCATCCTCACCCGGCACCGTTACACGTCGCTTTCATCCTCATCCGGCACCGTTACACGTCGCTTTCATCCTCACCCGGCACCGTTACACGTCGCTTTCATCCTCACCCGGCACCGTTACACGTCGCTTTCATCCTCACCCGGCACCGTTACACGTCGCGTTCATCCTCATCCGGCACCGTTACACGTCGCTTTCATCCTCACCCGGCACCGTTACAAGTCGCTTTCATCCTCACCCGGCACCGTTACAAGTCGCTTTCATCCTCACCCGGCACCGTTACACGTCGCTTTCATCCTCACCCGGCACCGTTACACGTCGCTTTCATCCTCACCCGGCACCGTTACACGTCGCTTTCATCCTCACCCGGCACCGTTACAATAGTCACAAACAGTTACAAACTCTCTGCAGATTTGATATAACTCCTCCAAACACACCGCGCCGCTCACAATTCGCGCACCCTCCACCCCCCTCTCAAGCACCCCCAGACCGAACCATAAGACCTTGGCGACACACACACCCTGGCGACGCAACAAAACGACAATGAGTTAAGTTTGAAAGGACGACATGGAGACAAACGATTGAACATAACAATAACATGGCACTGTAGAGGAAGGTCAGGACAGTAAGTGGTGGAAGCTTGTTTAACGACAGCGACCCGGCAGACTCCCCAAACACACACCGTACGCCTAGCGACCTAGTACACACCACCGGGGTCAATGTACCACACTAGCACACACACAGACAGGGCACAGAGAAACGCAGCAACCAGGCAAAAATGATATCATTATACACACAAAGGAATTTAGACACATGGCGTACATGCACAATAGACAAGTGTGCGTTACGTACCAGACACAATGCATAGTACTTCGTATTTTTGGTTGATTGTGTAATCCAAGAACACAATCGACAGCTCTTTTCTCCTTCGAATGACGTACGTTCAAATGACTTCTCATTCCGCATTTAAACCAGAATATTCCTTTCAGGAAACACACGAGTCGGCGTGGTAACGGGGGCGGGTGACTGGGCGAAGCGGTAAATAGCGGGGAGGAGTGGGGGGGTGCGGCTGGGCAGCCAAGTGGGGCCCGGGGGTAGGAAGCGGGGGCGATGCAGATTTACACCAGTGCATACTCCGAAATCCTCGCCCCCCGTTACCTAACCAAGGCATCGCTTTATGTACTTCCGCCCCTAACTCCTTCCCCGCTACCCGACACAGGTCTCGCGCCATGTCGCTCCGCCCCTAACTCCTCCCCCACTACCAGACCCAGGCATCGCTCCATGTAGCTCCACCCCTAACTCCTCCCCCACTACCAGACCCTGGCCTGGCCCCATATAGCTCCGCCCCTAACTCCTCCCCCGCTACCAGACCCAGGCATCGCTCCATGTAGCTCCGCCCCTAACTCCTCCCCCGCTACCAGACCCAGGCATCGCTCCATATAGCTCCGCCCCTAACTCCTCCCCCTCTACCAGACCCTGGCCTGGCTCCATATAGCTGCGCCCCTAACTCCTCCCCGGCTACTAGACCCTGGCCTGGCTCCATATAGCTCCGCTCCTAACTCCCCCCCACTACCAGACCCTGGCCTGGCTCCATATAGCTCCGCCCCTAACTCCTCCCCCAATACCAGACACAGGTCTCGCGCCATGTAGCTCCGCCCCATCTCCTCCCCCACTACCAGACCCAGGCATCCGCCACTCCGCCCCTGTTACCAGACCCAGGCATCCGCCACTCCGCCCCTGTTACCAGACCCTGGCCTGGCTCCATATAGCTCCGCCCCTAACTCCTCCCCCTCTACCAGACCCTGGCCTGGCTCCATATAGCTCCGCCCCTAACTCCTCCCCCACTACCAGACCCAGGCATCCGCCACTCCGCCCCTGTTACCAGACCCTGGCCTGGCTCCATATAGCTCCGCCCCTAACTCCGCCCCCGCTGCTACACCCCAGCCACGCGCACCAAGCGACTCCGACCTGGGCCACTGAGTGGGAGTACAACAAGTCTTGGCATGTAGTGTTGAACGTGCAGATAAAAGGCAATGGGCAACATCTTCTCACAGAGTATCAAATGCAATGTTAAGACGTGTACTGAACATAAAACAGGCGCTAGAGAGATCTTTTCATCTTAAACCTTATATCCAATACATAATCAGCACATACATATACCTATAATATAAATGACTCCTTGTTATCCGTATAAAGCTTTCTAGAAATCATCCCAATGTGGGTTCCGCGCAAGAAGTGTGATCAACGAATAGATATGGCAGACCATTACACTCATCCCAAAGGTCAGTTCAAACAATGGCGGCGCGTAGGTTGCGGTAGCGGGCGGGCCGCTGCTGTGACCGGGGCTTGGCGCCTTTGCTGTGGGTCGGGTCACCAGAGTATTCCATGCCTGCATGGCGGGGCCACCACCTGCCAGTCGTGGCCGTGGCTATGACGTCACAGCCTGGTTGTCGGCCGCCCGGGCCGACGTCAGCCCGGGGTCACGTGCCGCGTGACGTCACAGCCTGGTTGTCCGCTACCCGGGCCGACGCCCGACGCCCGGGTTCACGTGCCGCGTGACATCATGCCCTGTATTGATGATCGCCCGTTGAACCGCCGCTGGCTGTGACGTCATCAGTGTGGACATGGCCGCAGTGCCGCCGGCTATCGTGACGTCACAGCAGAGTTTTCCGACCGCTGGGCCGCGATGTCGTTTGTCCGCAGGGCACGTTGGGCCATGACGTCACCGCTAAGTGATGTCGAGCCGTGACGTCACCGCTGTCGTTTATCCGCTGGGCACCCCGGGCCGTGATGTCGCCGCTACGTGACGTCGGGCAGTGACGTCACCGCTATTGCCTTTGTCCGCAGGCCATATTGGGCAGTGACGTCACCGCTACGACGTTTGTCCGTTGGGCACGGCGGGGCGTGACGTCACCGCTATGTCGCTTGAGCGCAATGGACCCATTGCTATCATTGGTTCAAGTAGTGCTTCTTGTGGTTGGTCATTATCTCAGTCACTACAACCAGCTTCTTCGTCGACTTCTGTGGCGGCTGTCGGCAAATGGAAACAGTAGAACATTTACAACTCCGATGTAACCGCCACATGCAATGTCCGGTATGGTACACATGCAAACGCCGTCCAGAAATTGTCCACAAATCTCCTTAAACTGCATAAAATATCGCCTATTTTGACTTTTAGATATTCTCTTAAAAACCGATACATAAAAAATGAAATAGTAAACTTTCTTCACATTATGTCATACTAATTAGGCGCAAAGTACTCGTCAAAAGTATATCATCTTAAGTTACGTCCAGCCGAACATCTATCGTCTCCAATTCCATAAATATGTAATAATGTAAATAATGGGCTTATATTTTCAATACGGACGGACTTTAAGCTTGGATTATATACGCTTTGAGCGCCCTTTAAGGCTAAGGCATAAGGTGAAATTCCGATAATTCGATAGGCGGATGACAGGTTTCAGCGGCACAATTTACAACCAACAATGTCCCATTAATGAAGGGACGTTATGTCCTGGGGGTCGTTTCACTAAGAGTTCATAACCCTATCTTTGACATGTTAATTTAAACACTTGATCGTAAGTTTACGAGCAAGTTTGCAAGATCTTTATAATGAATACAAAAAATTTCATTCCTCACGGGCCCGGAAATATGAGGTTTAAATTTTGCCAAAAAAAGTGTGAATCGTAGTGAAATGACCCCCAGGTCATCTGTTCCGCCATAGCGCTCGAGTTATCGGGAGTTCCACTGCAGGGGCCTAGCTGTGAGATATGGAAGGTGGAAGAAAGGACTCTCGGGTTCACCATCCATCTTGGGACTTGGAATTTGCGGGTCACCTGAGCCTGGCTGACTTTCTGGAGCGTGTCGAGCTGGGTGACACAGATCTGGTGGATGGTAGCCAGGCTCCGGGCGATGTCGGCGGCCGGTACTTCCGGCGTCTGCGGAACCTCGCTCATGTTCTACCGAGACAACAACGGGAAATAATGAAAGCCGCTCTCGGATTATGTACTTGGATTATCTATTTGTTAAATTGAAAAAAAGAAGAAAAAAATCAATGCCACTCATACAGCAATTTGCCACCTACACCATCAATGAAGAAAAAAAAATATAGATCATTTATTTCTATAATAGTACAAAGATAATTACACTATTGAACATATTAAACACAGGCGAAAAACGTTTTTTTAAACATCAGAAATATGCCCCAGATTAGATGGCCCTGACAGAGATTCGAACCAGGCACCCATTGATCTGCATTGAGTGTTCTACCCACTCGGCCACGGAGGCTGCCCACAAGACGAGCTGGGCATCATTATAATTATAGTAATGGTAATTCAATGTTTGCGTAGAAATTGCAATGATGGTTACAATATATCTCGCCATACTCAAGCAGAGAGTCTACGACGCCAGTCACTAAATCAGCCAGCTTATACAATGTGGCAACTTCTAGCACGTGATGAAAAAATTTACGTTTTGTGCACATAAGGATGAAATATACCCCACATTAGGTGCCCGAGTCCGGATTCGAACCGAGTACCTACTGGTCGGTCTGCCGCGGTCTAGCGCGCTAACCACTAGACCAAGGAGGCTTACCGACAAGTCGTCGACGAAGGCGATGAGTCTGGGCTGATTGTCCTTGATGAAGGGGTTAATCACCTCCATGTAGGGTTCCTGTAAACACAACACTACGTCATCACCGTCGTCATGGCAACACAGCGTCATAACTGTCGTCATGGCAACACAGGGTTATCACTTGGCCACGGCGGTAGCCGGATACAAGGCGCATATCCTGGCCAGCGCCGCGCCTTCACCCACCGCCTGGTGGCGCCACACGCCACACGTGGTGGAATAACAACTACGCCCACGATTGTTCGAGACCCGAGAAAATTATACATACAATGTTAAAAAGCACTTTCAGTCAATTATCGTTCAGCCCCCAGTACGATAAATAATGCCTTAAGACGATGTACTGACCTTGACCTCGACCAGGTTAGCCAGTTTGATGAGTGAGTTGGCCACCAGTTTGAGCGTCCGCGCCGCCATCTGCGAGGGGGTTTCTGGGAGAGACGCCACAATAACCATTAACATACAGCGTATGTAGCAGAGCTTCATAGCATTATGTGGTCACCTCAGTGGCAGGACACTCAACACAACAACCATTAACATACAGCGTATGTGGCAGAGCTTCATAGCATTATGTGGTGACCGCAGTGGTAGGACACTCAACACTGAAAGGCTTGTAGAAATCAAAATGTTTGGATGTCACAAAATGAATTTTGAAGACGACATTGAAGTTATTGGATATTAAACAATAGGGGTCTCTCACCTGTTATGAGATTGAACTGCTTGGGATTCAAAATGGCCAAACACAGCAACCGCAAGAAAATGAAACCGCTGCAAAGAAATCAAGACGTTCCCGGTTAGATAGTGGGGAGACAAAAATAAGCGTACACTGATTGAGCAGCGATCGCCCAGGAAAGTCGGAGATGCAGTGGAGTCATGAAATTAAATTATTTTGGTGTTTTAGGCCGATTTCGTGCACAACAAGCACACAAGGGATTACCTGGGCCAAGGAACCATCCGCGACGTTGAATGATGAATGATTGAATGATGAATGAGTGAACGAATTGAACACAATGGCGCCATGGAGATATGTACCCCAGCTGAAGTCGTCACGAAGTGGGCCAGTGCAAACCCTCCGTGTTTAAAGACCGATATTTTTCTATAGGTTTATTTCATATTCTAATATATTCATGAAGAGGGCCATAAGTTTAACCTTCATCCTATAACGAGCCGGACGACTACCTCAATAGTTATCCAGGTAACCAACGCCACGTCACGCGGGGGTGACCTGGTTGCTGTGACAACGTGCGACTTACCTGACAACTCGCGTGGCCACCAGGGGGTCCCCCTGCCATTTGTTCCTCACTTTCCGTTGTAAGCACCAACACAAGTACCTGAGCACCCTGTAGACGTAAACAATGGAGGCCACGTGTCAACATTAAGTACCGACACTAGTACCTGAGCACCCTGCAGACGTAAACAATGGAGGCCACGCGTCAACATTAAGTACCGACACAAGTACCTGAGCACCCTGTAGACGTAAACAATGGAGGCCACGTGTCAACATTAAGTACCGACACTAGTACCTGAGCACCCTGCAGACGTAAACAATGGAGGCCACGCGTCAACATTAAGTACCGACACAAGTACCTGAGCACCCTGCAGACGTAAACAATGGAGGCCACGTGTCAACATTAAGTACCAACACTAGTACCTGAGCACTCTGCAGACGTAAACAATGGAGGCCACGTGTCAACATTAAGTACCAACACTAGTACCTGAGCACTCTGTAGACGTAAACAATGGAGGCCACGTGTCAACATTAAGTACCAACACAAGTACCTGAGCACTCTGTAGACGTAAACAATGGAGGCCACGTGTCAACATTAAGTACCAACACTAGTACCTGAGCACCCTGCAGACGTAAACAATGGAGGCCACTTGTCAACATTAAGTACCAACACAAGTACCTGAGCACCCTGCAGACGTAAACAATGGAGGCCACGTGTCAACATTAAGTACCAACACAAGTACCTGAGCACCCTGCAGACGTAAACAATGGAGGCCACGTGTCAACATTAAGTACCGACACTAGTACCTGAGCACCCTGCATACGTAAACAATGGAGGCCACGTGTCAACATTAAGTACCGACACTAGTACCTGAGCACCCTGCAGACGTAAACAATGGAGGCCACGTGTCAACATTGAGTATCAACACTAGTACCTGAGCACCCTGCAGACGTAAACAATGGAGGCCACGCGTCAACATTAAGTACCGACACTAGTACCTGAGCACCCTGCAGACGTAAACAAGGGAGGACACGTGTCAACATTAGGCACCAACACAAGTACCTGAGCACCCTGCAGACGTAAACAATGGAGGCCACGTGTCAACATTGAGTACCGACACTAGTACCTGAGCACCCTGCAGACGTAAACAATGGAGGCCACGTGTCAACATTAAGTACCAACACAAGTACCTGAGCACCCTGCAGACGTAAACAATGGAGGCCACGTGTCAACATTAAGTACCGACACAAGTACCTGAGCACCCTGCAGACGTAAACAATGGAGGCCACGTGTCAACATTAAGCACCAACACAAGTACCTGAGCACCCTGCAGACGTAAACAATGGAGGCCACGTGTCAATATTAAGCACCAACACAAGTACCTGAGCACCCTGCAGACGTAATCAATACCATATATATAAAGCAAGGATATCACATTTAAACAATCGGTTTCATTCAGAAACCAATCTTATTTATACACAATCAATATAACATAGATTCATCAGGTATATCATAGTTATAGTTTTTAACTCTGTGACATGTAATCTTCCAGTGGAGGAGCGGACTCTCTGACGTGCCTCGCGGTACTCACTTGGGACACGCATCCACCGATGCGAATATTGACTCAACCGCCTCGTTCAGTATGCAGATGAGGTGTTTGGCGTTGACGTCGACGTCTGTCGGACTCTCCAACGCCGGGTTAATCTGCAAGCACAAGGGGGGGGGCATTGAAAGGGGGGTCACTGGACAGGGGGGTCACTGGACAGGGGGGTCACTGGACAGGGAGGTCATTGGACAGGGGGGCTCACTGGACATGGGGGGTCACTGGACAGGGGGGTCACTGGACGGGGGGTCACTGGACAGGGGGGTCACTGGACAGGGGGGTCACTGGACAGGGGGGGTCACTGGACAGGGGGTCACTGGACAGGGGGGTCACTTCAGGGAGGTTCACTTAAAGGGGGGCTCACCTTACAGGGCTGATCACGCTAACAACTAGACCACTGGGGTGGCCTGGCGGTGGGTTTCTCACCTCACAGGACTGCTTGCTCTCCATGATCTTGTTAATGACGCCCTGGACCGCGGTGTGCAGGAAGCCCGTGGCCGTCATCTTCATGTACTGGTCCATGAGCGTGGTGGCCAGGTTGGTTCCCCGGAACAGCGTGGCCGCGCTCTCTGCCAAACACCACACACACAGTATTACAAGGCATACCCTCCGTCTATAAAGACTGACAATATATATACATATATAGGTTTATTTCATATTTTTTAGGTATATTTCATATTATTTAGGTATATTTCATATTATTTAGGTTTATTTCATACTATAGGTATATTTCATATTATATGTTTATTTCATATTATAGGTTTATTTCATATTATAGGTTTATTGATATTATAGGTTTATTGATATTATAGGTTTACTTCAAATTATAGGTCTATTTCATATTATAGGTTTATTGATATTATAGGTTTATTTAGGTTCATATTGTTATCTTCAATTGTTTTACAGAGATTAATAAAACATGTCCCCGTTAATTGTACAGATTGCGAGAGCGAAGATGGTAGGACTGACACCAGCCCTTACAGGGGACCGACCCACCTTCACGGTCAATCTCCATATCGTTGAGTGTCTTGAGCAAGTGCGACTCTTGCCGCTCGTGTCTGAAGATCTGCAGCAGGGCGGTGGCCAGCGGCGACCGGTCGTTGTTACTGGAGCACACTCCGGCCAGCGACAGAACTGTCTCCAGCCCCTTGGCCAGCAACAGCTGGAAGACACACACACACAGCATACGTCACAACGGGTAGCCAGGCAACGGGCGCACGCCGGGCGCACGCCACAATGGGTAGCCAGGTAACGGGCATACGTCACAATGGATAACCAGGCACCGGGCCAGCGTCACAATGGGTATCCAGGCAACGGGCCAGCGTCACAATGGGTAGCTAGGTAACGGTCGCACGTCACAATAGGTCGCCAGGTAACGGGCACAGGTCACAATGGGTAGCCAGGCAACCGGCACACGTCCCGATGAGTGACCAGGTAAGGATCGCACGTCACGCATAAGCATAATTTGCCTGTGACAAAATATTTACAATTATCCACGTCGAATATGTGACAATATCATGCCACTTATAAATTAGTACAAAGCAAAGAGAAACACATCGTGGCTTCTCCATTGCGTCATAAGCTCCCTAGATGGCGCGCGAGACATCTGATTTGATTTCATTAGATTCCTAATGAGTCTGAAAAACCGTTTCAGTCTGTAACGGTTAAGAATGGGACCGCCGCCATCCCCGGCACGTACCTCCTTGAGGCTGGTGTACTCCTTGAGCGGCATGATGATCTCGTGAAGGTAGCGGATGCTGACCCGCAGCGAGCCGGCCTCTAGCTTGGCAGTGGAGTTCACCTGAGAGAGGCTAAACCACTCGTCCCTGCTCTGGCCAGGCTGCAGGTCCGACAACAGCACCTTGGTGCTCACTGCAAACCACATCAAAGCAATTGGCTTCTCGACCCACTTTCCTGCACACAATGGGCCAAGGCAGTGATGAATGGATAAAACATACCCTAGGTGCGCGGACTTGGAATCGGCTTCGAACCAGGATCTATCGAGCTGCGGTCTACCGCGCTAACCACTATGTACACCAAGGTACCCCCCACCCACCTACCACACACCTCGAAGAAAAGACATGTCTATTTGAATATGTGAACAGAGTTTCTATATATCTGCGCTCACTGGAAACACAAGTCGGTCACAGATACGCTTACCTTTAACATAAGCGCAAACGCCGCTACTTAACTACTTAAACCAAAACAAAAGCTGCAAATCCTCTTTCGCAAGACGGACGGATGCCAACAAATACATTCGGAAGCACAGCGGCCCACTCCAGAGATGAGACTTGTCATGTGATCTTACCGACTTCCGTGTCCTTGGAGCGCCGACTCTTGTTGTGTATGGATATCGTGAAGGCCTCGATGTCGGGCGGGATGTCACTGCAAGGAGACCAAGCCAAACGGTCGGGGGTCAGGCCACTGGCGTGTACACGAAGGCCGAAAAACATACCGGGACGATTACATGGGATTGCATGAAACATGCCCCAGACGTACGAACAAGGGGGTGGTGGGGGTGGTGGGGTTGGGGGGGGGGCGAGGCAGTAGAGGGGGCACAGGAAGGGTAGGGACCTCAGGACCAGGACAAACACTTAATCCAGGGTAAGTTCCTATCCCAACAAGGGTCTGGTTACCATAGTGATGGGTGGGGGTGGGGGTGGGGTGGGGGCACTTACTCGAGCATGAACTCCTCACGCGATACCTTCACTTCGTTGAGTGACGTGATGCAGTAAGCGTGCGGGATCAGCTTGAGCGACAACTTGCGGGCGTCGAAGATCTTCAGCTGGAGACTGCGCAGCTCGGTGACAGTGGGGTACAGGGACGACTTGGCCGTCTTCTTGGGCTGCGTGTTGGTGCAGTAGGGCTTCAGGGCCTGTATCCACTCCTGCAAGGACACCACACACAGACTCATGGACACGAGATGGACACGACCGCTGGGCAGCCTGAACTAACCACCGCCACAATTACCGTGATTTCCGCTGTACAAGTCACTGTGTCAATCTCTTACTTTTTTTCCGTTCGTCTGCGAGGATGACAATTTCACATATTTCGATGCGACTTTAATGGCGATTGGTTGATTGTATATTTAGGACGCTTTAACCACTTTTGGTCATATTGGAGAAGAAGGGGAGAGTGGAGCCATATCCCCGGGGGGTAATCCCCTACTCTTTGCGAAGAAGGACATGGGATCTTTATCCTGCGACCACACGACGTTCATGGCGACAACTGAGCTATGAAATACATATGGTTGAAGGGATAATGTATTAATGATGTGAATGGGACCGCCACGGTGTCAGCGTAAGTCGTATAGACCATATATATCCCAGGCCGGCGCAAGGGCTCATCAGATAAAATCATGTTAAACCACGGATAGTCGTACCACCACCCGCCCTGTGCCCGTCCCTACCTGAGCCTGGTCGCTGTTGTCGGCACAGATGTAATACACTTGCTCCTGGTTCAAGGCACGGGTGATGATTTGAAAACAGTTCGGCCTGAAATGAATAACCATAACATCAAATAAGATCAGATACGATGAGTCAATGCCGCAAAATACGCAATACAAAGACGTCAATCCGCGCTACCGTAAAATACGCCAAATACGGGTATGAGAAGGCAAGAGCGTGTTTCATCACGTTTGATGACACTTCGGTCCTTCCACACTATATTCAGTTAATTGTACGAAGCCTCGAATCAAATACTCCTCCAACTAAATCTCCATTGTTCATTACGCAATGGATATATATATCCTTCCCCCTGAATATGAGGTTCTGAGGACTGTTCTTCCGGTCAGACGCTAGAGGGCGCCGCAACCTACCTTCCAAAGAATGAGTCGTGCACAGGGTAGAGGGCGCTGTAACTCAGATCGATCAAGCCCTTCGGTTTAGATCTCTGGAAATTATAAGACAATATTTAATGTTAATTTAGCGTCCCCTTCATTTATTGGGGACATTAGAATTTACTAGGAAGATTAGTAGAACATCAGAGATAACAGTGATTAACACGTCATTATTCTGCTAAACTATGTTTACATACAGAAGGATACATTATGTGCGCATGTCAATGCAATTTTAATTTCGATATTATCAGGTGCTGTTTCTAATTATTCTACTTCAACTGGAACGAAAATACTACTAAGAAAGTAACTTGCCTTTTGATTTTCAAAATAATACAACTGTTGCTCCGTGCCATTGAGTACGAAAAACATGTATTTCCATTTCTTCGTTCGTTGACCTGTGGGTATGAGGAAGACACAAACATAAAACCTCTCATAGCTACAATCCTCACAGACCGTGCAAAGCTAACTGCATTTAGAGTAACAAATGATGATTATATTTTCTTTATCAACACAACTGGCCCAGTGTTCATAAAATGGCGTAAATTACGTATGCCAAGTGTCTTTCCGTCAGCCTCCTAGCGGTAGAAATCACAATCAAACAATTTTTTAGCCTCATTTTAAAAGGCCTTTGGTGAGCGGTTTTGTTCTGGGCTAAGCCGGCCCAAAAGGGCCGTATTCATAATCCCCTCGTAAGTCACGCACGAAAAGTGCATTTTCATCTTAGCCTCACCAGCCCGTTGTGGTGGAGCTTATGATTAAGAAATCCTCTTCAATATAATTTTAGCACTTTCTTAATTTAGAAAATTCACTTCTTGGGTGACTACTTATGTATTTGTTCAACCCGATAATCGCTCGACTAATGTTCCACTTAGCGCTAAGTCCCGTGGCGTGGCCTAAGCGGCGTTATGAAGACGGCTAGGTCATTACGGTGAAGTCCAGATTTCGGAGAAGACTCACTTTTCTTGTTGAGATAACCCTTGATGACGATGTGGTCCTTGCGATTGAGGAAGAAGTTTGAACCGCTCGATTGCCTCATAATTGCATAGATATCTTTGCCGTTGCGTGTGGCATTGCCGTTTGCATCGTCGTTTAGCACGGTGGGCCTCGGCTGTGGGTGAAAGGGTGGGGTGGGGGTGGAGGGGGGTGGGGGTGGTGGGGGTGAGGAGAGAAAATGGAAGACGTGATCTTCTTGAAGGAAAGCATAACATGGATGGCGTCATCTAGGTGCCATCAGGCCATCGCCATCGGTTCTGGCGTAATTATTATTTCCCAGAGTCACGTGACGTAATGAAGCACATGTTTAGGAATCAGGAGTATTACACGCCCGATGAATCAAGATCTACTCGCTTAGTCTTAGCTTAGTTTTAAACCGACCGAAACACTTTATAATGTTTCTACCATATTTAGCAATACATGTGAAGCACATGTCAATCTTACTAAATGTGAGTGTAAATTCTTCATTTGAAGCATCATAATACAATTTTTTGTAATTGGCGGGAAAGGTCTGTGTTAGTAAGTATATTCCTCTGGTGCCGGGCGTGGGGGGAAGGGCAGGGGGGGGGGGGGGGGTGGTCCTACTCACCCTATAGACGGCGTTGCCTAGCGTATGTCCCTCCACAATCTGCTCCTTCTTGTACCGCTCCACGATGGACCCTATACTGTAACACAGAAACCCACAGGCCATCAGTACCTACCGAGAGAGCTGTGGACACCGTACGCCTACCGCACATACATTACATGCGGAATTGAGTCCAACAGTAGTAAAAGTAATACATGTACTTACATATGCAAGAAATATCAATTTAGCAAATATATAATTAATACTTTGACCATGTTTGAAATTTACTACCTACAAGAAATTGACAACAGACCTATTATAGTGACCATGTTTGAAATTGACTACGTACAAGAAATTGACAACAGACCTATTATAGTGACCATGTTTGAAATTGACTACGTACAAGAAATTGACAACAGACCTATTATAGTGACCATGTCTGACATTGACTACCTACAAGAAATTGACAAGACCTATTATAGTGACCATGTCTGAAATTGACTGCCTACAAGAAATTGACACATAACCTATTATTGTGACCATGTCTGAAATTGACTACCTACAAGAAATTGACAACAGACCTATTATAGTGACCATGTCTGAAATTGACTACCTACAAGAAATTGACAACAGACCTATTATAGTGATTACACCCATTATGGCGATATGTCATATCCGGTCCATGTTAACCGTGTCAAGGTCAACAACTAGCGTGATGAGGCCTACATACAACCAACCCAGTTATGACCGCCTTGTGAACGGCATGCGCCTCCTACCACATGTCGGCCCCACGCACCTGTCGAAGATTCTGCCTCCCATGAAATACTGCTGGCTCTGCTGATGGATCTTAAAGCGCTGGATGGACTTGTTGCAGAAGAAGAAGAGTGAGTAATCTCCCTGTGTGGTGTCGCTGGGCCGGACCAGCCAGCTGCCAGGGCCCGCTGAGAACAAACCAAAGCAAAGGGCCGCGCGTTAGGCACATGACGTGTAAACCGGTGGCAAGAAGCATCCCGAAATGCAATGCGGTTGGGTGGGACTTTCAGCCAGTCGCAGATGTGAGGGCGCGTCACCCCGGGACCTGTTGGTCTACACCATAGACACTTTACCGGAGTCGACTCCTATACACGGGACTGGAGCGACAACGTAGAAAGGGCTCAAGCGTCATCTTCATTATTCTACTACTACATTAAGATATTCTACTTACATTAAATATATTATTACTAACTTTATTAAGACTAAATTGTCATTTTATATATAAAAATATATAGTTTTTTGGTGTCCACTATTTAATGCAACGTCATTATTCTACTACATTAATAATTCGAATTATTTTATTCCATTTAATCTTACATGTATTAATCTCATTGTCAATAAAAAAAAAAATGGGGGGGGGGGGGTGTAGGAATCGTTATTCAGTTAATGACTTTATTATGACATGGATTGCTGTAGATGATGACACTCACCCTGGGCCAGTTTCTCCGCCGCCTCCTGCTTGGTGATGTCGGCGTGGTACCAGTAGTTGGCCTCCACGGGGTCCACGTTACCGCTCTGTGGGGGGCACAACACGTCCACACGTCACTATGGCGAGGGGGGGGGGGGCACCAACACTCCCGGGAGACGCCCATAGGGCCACCCTCACCCCCCCCCCCACCCCCCGTATAATAAACACCGCGGTCTGGGTTAATTGACACATCCTGGTGCCCCCCTCCTCCCTGCCTCCCTCCCCTAAAAAAACAATCACAGGCGCGGTCACTCACCATATAATCAAATATTATCAATACTAATTGCGCTGGTGAGTCGATTTGCGACACCCTGTATAACTAATTAAATTAGCCTCATATGTTTATCAACAAAGCGACAATGACGTCAGATCGGCTTTTGGCGCAACGAAATCTCTTCTGCGCTCCACCCCCCCATCCCAAAGGTTCCGCCTGGCGTAGCGGCTGGGAGAGGGGGAGGGGGAGGGGGGGGGCTGACCCCCCCACTCACCAAGTCGTTGACCAGCTCATGATACACGATGCCGCTGAGTCCCGTGGACTGTGACGTCACCCACAGCCAGCCGTCCCCCATGTCATTGTGGACCACGAAAATCTCGTCCTTCTCGAAGCTGCAGGCAACACGGACAGACACATAAATATATATTATACACAAATACATATATTATACACATATATATATATATTATACACATACACACATATATATATTATACACACACATATATATATGTATATACAGATACATTACATAACATTCAAGCACATATATATGTTATATTTATATATATGACTACGAACCGTTTAGTTTTGGGGATCGGCATGAAAGTGACAAGCGACAGATACAGTGAAGACTGCCTCTTCTGGAGGCAGGGGGCCATGGACAGATACAGTGGAGGCAGGGTACCATGGACACTCTGATACAGTGGAGGCAGGGTACCATGGACAGATACAGTGGAGGCAGGGTACCATGGACAGATACAGTGGAGGCAGGGTACCATGGACAGATACAGTGGAGGCAGGGTACCATGGACAGATACAGTGGAGGCAGGGTTCCATGGACAGATACAGTGAAGGCAGGGTGCCATGGACAGATACAGTGGAGGCAGGGTACCATGGACACTCTGATACAGTGGAGGCAGGGTACCATGGACAGATACCGTGGAGGCAGGGTACCATAGACAGATACAGTGGAGGCAGGGTACCATGGACAGATACAGTGGAGGCAGGGTACCATGGACAGATACAGTGGAGGCAGGGTACCATGGACACTCTGATACAGTGGAGGCAAGGTACCATGGACAGATAGTGTAGGCAGGGTACCATGGACAGATACAGTGTAGGCAGGGTACCATGGACAGATACAGTGGAGGCAGGGTACCATGGACAGATACAGTGAAGGCAGGGTACCATGGACAGATACAGTGGAGGCAGGGTACCATGGACAGATACAGTGTAGGCAGGGTACCATGGACAGATACAGTGGAGGCAGGGTACCATGGACAGATACAGTGGAGGCAGGGTACCATGGACAGATACAGTGTAGGCAGGGTACCATGGACAGATACAGTGGAGGCAGGGTACCATGGACAGATACAGTGGAGGCAGGGTACCATGGACAGATGCAGTGAAGGCAGGGTGCCATGGACACTCTGATACAGTGGAGGCAGGGTGCCATGGACAGACACAGTGAAGGCAGGGTACCATGGACTGATACAGTGAAGGCAGGGTACCATGGACAGACAGTGGAGGCAGGGTACCATGGACAGATACAGTGAAGGCAGGGTACCATGGACAGATACAGTGGAGGCAGGGTACCATGGACAGATACAGTGGAGGCAGGATACCATGGACAGATACAGTGGAGGCAGGGTACCATGGACAGATACAGTGTAGGCAGGGTACCATGGACAGATACAGTGGAGGCAGGGTACCATGGACAGATACAGTGAAGGCAGGGTACCATGGACAGATACAGTTGAGGCAGGGTACCATGGACAGATACAGTGTAGGCAGGGTACCATGGACAGATACAGTGGAGGCAGGGTACCATGGACAGATACAGTGGAGGCAGGGTACCATGGACAGATACAGTGTAGGCAGGGTACCATGGACAGATACAGTGGAGGCAGGGTACCATGGACAGATACAGTGGAGGCAGGGTACCATGGACAGATGCAGTGAAGGCAGGGTACCATGGACACTCTGATACAGTGGAGGCAGGGTGCCATGGACAGCCACAGTGAAGGCAGGGTACCATGGACTGATACAGTGAAGGCAGGGTACCATGGACAGATACAGTGAAGGCAGGATACCATGGACAGATACAGTGGAGGCAGGGTACCATGGACAGATACAGTGGAGGCAGGATACCATGGACAGATACAGTGGAGGCAGGGTACCATGGACAGATACAGTGTAGGCAGGGTACCATGGACAGATACAGTGGAGGCAGGGTACCATGGACAGATACAGTGGAGGCAGGGTACCATGGACAGATTCAGTGGAGGCAGGGTACCATGGACAGATACAGTGAAGGCAGGGTACCATGGACAGATACAGTGAAGGCAGGGTACCATGGACAGATACAGTGGAGGCAGGGTACTGGATGTTCCATCTATACTGTATCTCACCTGAGTTCATCAGTCTCGGGGATCTGACTGTAGGGCAGGATTGCAATCACTTTCCGCTTGTCATATACAGGCTGCAAGAGAAAAATAAATACTGTCACACCAGATAAAAAAAACCCAGATATCCCCTATACAGTATCTGTTTGTAGAGGTGGATTGGGGGATGACCAGGTACATTCATTATTATTATTATTTTTATTAATATTATTATTATTAATCAATAATAATAATTATTATTATTAATTATGTATCTTATATTTTATTATTATTAATAACAGAAGTATCATTGTGTATATATGTTTTCAATGTGATGATGCATTACAATAATGCTGCATGTTAACATTGGGTACGAGACTCCATGGTATTATACATTATGCTTGTGACCAACATGGGTGGCTATATTTTCCCTCGCTCATGATATAACTCTATGGGAACAACAACAATTGCAATCAAGTTACAGAAATAAAATGTCGTTACTCTCATGTAAATCATGTGTTGTTACTTCTAGTCAATATATTCCTACGGTCAAATCTGTATTATCATAACAACACCATAGCTCAGTGAAGTTTCCATTGACAAATGAGTGCTTCTATTTGTTAGTCAATATCTCGTTAATAATAAGCCATCATTGCAAGTCAACAGCAAATACCTGTTGCATGTCGATACCATCATAGTCAGTCAAATTCCGATAACAAATCCAGGCAATCATTGCTCAATATTCCCAAAACAAGTCACCATAGCCAGTCAACAAAATCCTCCCCCACATTTCCACAGTGTATCCACCGAGGGGGGCCGCTAGTCCAGTCCCATAACAAATTCGGGTGATCCACCGCAAGCGAGCCCTCGCCCCCCTCCCCCCCCCCCCCCCCCCGCCCACCCGACAGTATCTAAAGGCGGACGGGTTGCGTAAATCCCCCAAGACTCACACTCGCACAAATCCGTAAGTTTGTCCTGGCGAGTGTTTTCACACCGCCGAGAGCGAATCAGGACTTGTTACTCCGCCCCGTGTCGATGTCTGTCTGTCTGTCTGTCCGACCCGCTGGCCGACTCCTCCCGCAGCTCAGGTCCCGTCAGACTGGGCAACCATTGCGGCTATGGTCCAGTCGACGAGCAGGAAGCGAGAGTGAATGGCCGCAGTAGTAGTATAGGGGTTGAGGGGTGACGGGTGAGGGGTGACGGGTGACGGGTGCGGGCTGAGGGGTAAGAGGCGGGGGGTGAGGGGCGGGGGGCGGGGGGCGAGGGTCGGGGGACCCCCACAAGGATGGGGGAATGGGGGGGTTAGTGTGTATTGCGGGGGGAGGGGGTCTGGGTGAAGGGCAGGGGACTACCGACGAGATGGGGAGGGAGGGGCCCACTGGCATTAGCGTAGTGGGCACAATGAGGGGAGGCGAGGCGGGGGAGGGGGTGGTGGCAATAGTACAGCGGGACGCTGGGGGTGGGGGCAGGAGGGTTATGGCATCGTCACTGGTCGTAGTTGAAGGTGGAGTCC
>OZ025255.1:5820103-6031091 GCA_964019135.1 Arenicola marina
ACACCATGGGCACTGGGGTGGTCTGACTGTACTTATACTGGGTCTACACCATGGGCACTGGGGTGGTCTGACTGTACTTATACTGGGTCTACACCATGGGCACTGGGGTGGGCTAACTGTACTTATACTGGGTCTACGCCATAGGCACCGGGGTGGTCTGACTGTACTTATACTGGGTCTACGCCATGGGCACCGGGGTGGTCTAACTGTACTTATACTGGGTCTACGCCATGGGCACTGGGGTGGTCTGACTGTACTTATACTGGGTCTACGCCATGGGCACCGGGGTGGTCTAACTGTACTTATACTGGGTCTACGCCATGGGCACTGGGGTGGTCTGACTGTACTTATACTGGGTCTACGCCATGGGCACTGGGGTGGTCTGACTGTACTTATACTGGGTCTACACCATGGGCACTGGGGTGGTCTGACTGTACTTATACTGGGTCTACGCCATGGGCACTGGGGTGGGCTAACTGTACTTATACTGGGTCTACGCCATGGGCACCGGGGTGGTCTGACTGTACTTATACTGGGTCTACGCCATGGGCACTGGGGTGGTCTGACTGTACTTATACTGGGTCTACGCCATGGGCACTGGGGTGGTCTGACTGTACTTATACTGGGTCTACACCATGGGCACTGGGGTGGTCTGACTGTACTTATACTGGGTCTACGCCATGGGCACTGGGGTGGTCTAACTGTACTTATACTGGGTCTACGCCATGGGCACTGGGGTTGTCTGACTGTACTTATACTGGGTCTACGCCATGGGCACCGGGGTGGTCTAACTGTACTTATACTGGGTCTACGCCATGGGCACTGGGGTGGTCTGACTGTACTTATACTGGGTCTACGCCATGGGCACCGGGGTGGTCTGACTGTACTTATACTGGGTCTACGCCATGGGCACCGGGGTGGTCTAACTGTACTTATACTGGGTCTACGCCATGGGCACTGGGGTGGTCTGACTGTACTTATACTGGGTCTACGCCATGGGCACTGGGGTGGTCTGACTGTACTTATACTGGGTCTACGCCATGGGCACTGGGGTGGTCTAACTGTACTTATACTGGGTCTACGCCATGGGCACTGGGGTGGTCTAACTGTACTTATACTGGGTCTACACCATGGGCACTGGGGTGGTCTGACTGTACTTATACTGGGTCTACGCCATGGGCACTGGGGTGGTCTGACTGTACTTATACTGGGTCTACGCCATGGGCACTGGGGTGGTCTAACTGTACTTATACTGGGTCTACGCCATGGGCACTGGGGTGGTCTGACTGTACTTATACTGGGTCTACGCCATGGGCACTGGGGTGGTCTGACTGTACTTATACTGGGTCTACACCATCGGCACTGGGGTGGTCTGACTGTACTTATACTGGGTCTACGCCATGGGCACTGGGGTGGTCTGACTGTACTTATACTGGGTCTACACCATGGGCACTGGGGTGGTCTGACTGTACTTATACTGGGTCTACACCATGGGCACTGCTGTGGTCTAACTGTACTTATACTGGGTCTACACCATGGGCACTGGGGCGGTCTGACTGCACTTATACTGGGTCTACGCTATGGGCACTGGGGTGGTCTGACTGTACTTATACTGGGTCTACACCATGGGCACTGGGGTGGTCTGACTATACTTATACTGGGTCTACACCATGGGCACTGGGGTGGTCTGACTGTACTTATACTGGGTCTACACCATGGGCACTGGGGTGGTCTGACTGTACTTATACTGGGTCTACACCATGGGCACTGGGGGTCTAACTGTACTTATACTGGGTCTACGCCATGGGCACTGGGGTGGTCTGACTGTACTTATACTGGGTCTACGCCATGGGCACTGGGGTGGTCTGACTGTACTTATACTGGGTCTACACCATGGGCACTGGGGTGGTCTGACTGTACTTATACTGGGTCTACGCCATGGGCACTGGGGTGGTCTGACTGTACTTATACTGGGTCTACACCATGGGCACTGGGGTGGTCTGACTGTACTTATACTGGGTCTACACCATGGGCACTGGGGTGGTCTGACTGTACTTATACTGGGTCTACACCATGGGCACTGGGGTGGTCTGACTGTACTTATACTGGGTCTACACCATGGGCACTGGGGTGGTCTGACTGTACTTATACTGGGTCTACACCATGAGCACTGGGGTGGGCTAACTGTACTTATACTGGGTCTACACCATGGGCACTGGGGTAGTCTAACTGTACTTATACTGGGTCTACACCATGGGCACTGGGGTGGTCTGACTGTACTTATACTGGGTCTACGCCATGGGCACTGGGGTGGTCTGACTGTACTTATACTGGGTCTACACCATGGGCACTGGGGTGGTCTGACTGTACTTATACTGGGTCTACGCCATGGGCACTGGGGTGGTCTGACTGTACTTATACTGGGTCTACACCATGGGCACTGGGGTGGTCTGACTGTACTTATACTGGGTCTACACCATGGGCACTGGGGTGGTCTAACTGTACTTATACTGGGTCTACACCATGGGCACTGGGGTGGTCTGACTGTACTTATACTGGGTCTACGCCATGGGCACTGGGGTGGTCTGACTGTACTTATACTGGGTCTACACCATGGGCACTGGGGTGGTCTGACTGTACTTATACTGGGTCTACACCATGGGCACTGGGGTGGTCTGACTGTACTTATACTGGGTCTACACCATGGGCAATGGGGTGGTCTGACTGTACTTATACTGGGTCTACACCATGGGCACTGGGGTGGTCTAACTGTACTTATACTGGGTCTACACCATGGGCACTGGGGTGGTCTGACTGTACTTATACTGGGTCTACACCATGGGCACTGGGGTGGTCTGACTGTACTTATACTGGGTCTACGCCGTGGGCACTGGGGTGGTCTGACTGTACTTATACTGGGTCTACGCCATGGGCACTGGGGTGGTCTAACTGTACTTATACTGGGTCTACACCATGGGCACTGGGGTGGTCTGACTGTACTTATACTGGGTCTACACCATGGGCACTGGGGTGGTCTGACTGTACTTATACTGGGTCTACACCATGGGCACTGGGGTGGGCTAACTGTACTTATACTGGGTCTACGCCATGGGCACTGGGGTGGTCTAACTGTACTTATACTGGGTCTACACCATGGGCACTGGGGTGGTCTGACTGTACTTATATTGGGTCTACGCCATGGGCACTGGGGTGGTCTGACTGTACTTATACTGGGTCTACACCATGGGCACTGGGGTGGTCTGACTGTACTTATACTGGGTCTACACCATGGGCACTGGGGTGGTCTGACTGTACTTACACTGGGTCTACACCATGGGCACTGGGGTGGTCTGACTGTACTTATACTGGGTCTACGCCATGGGCACTGGGGTGGTCTGACTGCACTTATACTGGGTCTACACCATGGGCACTGGGGTGGTCTGACTGTACTTATACTGGGTCTACGCCATGGGCACTGGGGTGGTCTGACTGTACTTATACTGGGTCTACACCATGGGCACTGGGGTGGTCTGACTGTACTTACACTGGGTCTACACCATGGGCACTGGGGTGGTCTAACTGTACTTATACTGGGTCTACACCATGGGCACTGGGGTGGTCTGACTGTACTTATACTGGGTCTACACCATGGGCACTGGGGTGGTCTGACTGTACTTACACTGGGTCTACACCATGGGCACTGGGGTGGTCTGACTGTACTTATACTGGGTCTACGCCATGGGCACTGGGGTGGTCTGACTGTACTTACACTGGGTCTACACCATGGGCACTGGGGTGGTCTGACTGTACTTATACTGGGTCTACACCATGGGCACTGGGGTGGTCTGACTGTACTTATACTGGGTCTACACCATGGGCACTGGGGTGGTCTGACTGTACTTACACTGGGTCTACACCATGGGCACTGGGGTGGTCTGACTGTACTTATACTGGGTCTACACCATGGGCACTGGGGTGGTCTAACTGTACTTATACTGGGTCTACACCATGGGCACTGGGGTGGTCTGACTGTACTTATACTGGGTCTACGCCATGGGCACTGGGGTGGTCTGACTGTACTTATACTGGGTCTACACCATGGGCACTGGGGTGGTCTGACTGTACTTACACTGGGTCTACACCATGGGCACTGGGGTGGTCTGACTGTACTTATACTGGGTCTACACCATGGGCACTGGGGTGGTCTGACTGTACTTACACTGGGTCTACACCATGGGCACTGGGGTGGTCTGACTGTACTTATACTGGGTCTACACCATGGGCACTGGGGTGGTCTGACTGTACTTATACTGGGTCTACGCCATGGGCACTGGGGTGGTCTGACTGTACTTATACTGGGTCTACACCATGGGCACTGGGGTGGTCTGACTGTACTTACACTGGGTCTACACCATGGGCACTGGGGTGGTCTGACTGTACTTATACTGGGTCTACACCATGGGCACTGGGGTGGTCTGACTGTACTTAAACTGGGTCTACACCATGGGCACTGGGGTGGTCTGACTGTACTTACACTGGGTCTACACCATGGGCACTGGGGTGGTCTGACTGTACTTATACTGGGTCTACACCATGGGCACTGGGGTGGTCTGACTGTACTTATACTGGGTCTACACCATGGGCACTGGGGTGGTCTGACTGTACTTACACTGGGTCTACACCATGGGCACTGGGGTGGTCTGACTGTACTTACACTGGGTCTACACCATGGGCACTGGGGTGGTCTGACTGTACTTACACTGGGTCTACACCATGGGCACTGGGGTGGTCTGACTGTACTTACACTGGGTCTACACCATGGGCACTGGGGTGGTCTGACTGTACTTATACTGGGTCTACACCATGGGCACTGGGGTGGTCTGACTGTACTTACACTGGGTCTACACCATGGGCACTGGGGTGGTCTGACTGTACTTATATTGGGTCTACACCATGGGCACTGGGGTGGTCTGACTGTACTTACACTGGGTCTACACCATGGGCACTGGGGTGGTCTGACTGTACTTATACTGGGTCTACACCATGGGCACTGGGGTGGTCTGACTGTACTTATACTGGGTCTACACCATGGGCACTGGGGTGGTCTGACTGTACTTATACTGGGTCTACACCATGGGCACTGGGGTGGTCTGACTGTACTTATACTGGGTCTACACCATGGGCACTGCTGTGGTCTGACTGTACTTACACTGGGTCTACACCATGGGCACTGGGGTGGTCTGACTGTACTTATACTGGGTCTACACCATGGGCACTGGGGTGGTCTAGCTGTACTTACACCGAGTATACTATGTCATAAGATAGAATTACACCAGAAGCTATGGGGCTGCTGTTTTCTGTCTGCCTCTTTCCGCAGACCCTAGGCAACAGACGCCAACACGCAACCATTGAGCCACTCGTCCCAGACATTACAAAACCATCTCGGGCATTCAGAACACCATATTGACTTCACACGCCGTTGGAATCATCCAGTTTGGCAGGATATCCTTGGTATCCTGATGTCACAGTCTCAGTCCGGATCCCTGCCCGCCACCCGTGACGTCACACCAAGGACGGGGTTGACCCTGAAAGTGGCTGGAACACGTGGAGACCACGTGGAGGTCACGTGACTCACCTCTGGCGGCGGCACCGGATGCTGTAGCCGCTCCCCCTTCAGCAGGTCCGACCAGCTGGTGTAGTAGCCAATCAGATCCGAGAGGCTGTCGAACTCCCGACCGCCGATGTAATAGTCGCCACACATGGCTGTGATCCTGAAGAGAATAGACACCATGTGTGACAACGTAGGGTTACAGGTCTATGATCCTGAAGAGAATAGACACCATGGGCTACAACGTAGGGTTACAGGTCTGTGATCCTGAAGAGAATAGACACCATGGGCTACAACGTAGGGTTACAAGTCTGTGATCCTGAAGAGAATAGACACCATGGGCTACAATGTAGGGCTACAAGTCTGTGATCCTGAAGAGAAAACACCATGGGTAACAACGTAGGGTTACAAGTCTGTGGTCCTGAAGACAATAGACACCATGGGCGACAACGTAGGGTTACAAGTCTATGATCCTGAAGACAATAGACACCATGGGCTACAACATAGGGTTACAAGTCCGTGATCCTGAAGAGAATAGACAGAGGGTGGTTGGCTAAAGGATGCACTCAGTTAACCTTCCTGGAACATAGTGTTACATGTATGTGATCCTAAAGAGATTAGGCAGGGGGTGGTTGGCTACTGGATTCACTCAATTAACTTCCTGGAACAGTGTTACAAGTCTGTGATCCTGAAGAGAATAGACAGGGGGTAGTTGGCTACAGGATTCACTCAGTTAACCTTCCAGAAACAGTGTTACAAGTCTGTGATCCTGAAGAGAATAGACACCATGGGCTACAACGTAGGGTTACAAGTCTGTGATCCTGAAGAGAATAGACACCATGGGTTACAACGTAGGGTTACAAGTCGATGATCCTGAAGAGAATAGACACCATGGGTTACAATGTAGGGTTACAAGTATGTTATCCTGAAGAGAATAGACACCATGGGCTACAATGTAGGGCTACAAGTCTGTGATCCTGAAGAGAAAACACCATGGGTAACAACGTAGGGTTACAAGTCTGTGGTCCTGAAGACAATAGACACCATGGGCGACAACGTAGGGTTACAAGTCTATGATCCTGAAGAGAATTAGACATCATGGGCTACAACATAGAGTTACAAGTCCGTGATCCTGAAGAGAATAGACAGAGGGTGGTTGGCTAAAGGATGCACTCAGTTAACCTTCCTGGAACATAGTGTTACATGTATGTGATCCTAAAGAGATTAGGCAGGGGGTGGTTGGCTACTGGATTCACTCAATTAACTTCCTGGAACAGTGTTACAAGTCTGTGATCCTGAAGAGAATAGACAGGGGGTAGTTGGCTACAGGATTCACTCAGTTAACCTTCCAGAAACAGTGTTACAAGTCTGTGATCCTGAAGAGAATAGACAGGGGGTAGTTGGCTACAGAATTCACTCAGTTAACCTTCCAGAAACAGTGTTACAAGTCTGTGATCCTGAAGAGAATAGACACCATGGGCTACAACGTAGGGTTACAAGTCTGTGATCCTGAAGAGAATAGACACCATGGGCTACAACGTAGGGTTACAAGTCCGTGATCCTGAAGAGAATAGACAGACGGTGGTTGGCTACAGGATGCACTCAGTTAACCTTCCTGAAACTGTGTTACAAGTCTGTGATCCTGAAGAGGATACAAAGGGATGTGCTTGGCTACCAGTCTTTAATGTACACATCTTTCCTACAGGATTTATTGAATTTTGCCTAAGCTGGAGGAGGATTACCAGGTATGGGTTAAATATACTGGTTGATGTCATGCATTATATAGACATTACAGTTATGGACTATATACAGGTTGATTTCATACATGATATAGACATTACAGTCATAACATAGCAAACTGAGCAGAAACAATGCTTAAATGCAGGGATATGGTTGACGCTGTGGCTGACTTACCTAAAGTGGTTGATGCCAGTGCGCCCAAGAAAGGAGAGCACATAGGAGCCAGGTTTGCGATCACTCTCTCGGATGAGATAGCTGCCCATCTGCCCCGCGTCTCGCAGTCGGTCCTCAGCCGTGTTCCTATCCAGGCGCCCATGGTACCACCTGGCGGAGGAGTAAAGAAATAAAGGTAAGGTCAAAATTTGACAACGTTAATACAAAATGAGGCTTATTCATACACTTTCGAGTGCCAGCACCCAATTCCAAGTCAATCTTACACATCAATCTGTCATCTTCTGTTACCATTCAGCCATTGCTTTAATGCATCCTTTATATGCCACCCACAATTAAAAAAGCAATTGCATATAACTAAATGTACAAAGAAATCTAAAGACCAGAACAGACCATTTTCTCAAATCAATCAGATCTTCACTTCTTACTCTCTTTGATAGATAGTATCATAACATAAAATTGTATCAATCTAATACATTTAAGAGAGAAAATTAAATAGTCTCTGGTTGTATACTTCAAATTATCGATATTCTGCAGTATTGTGATAAATGCAGAAAATGTGTCAAATAGTAATTACTTGTGAGATAACTTCTACTACTGCATTATACTGTGCGTCTTGAATATTAAACAGTGTTTTCATGGTTTTGTGTTTTGTCTTTTTTGACATTGTATTTGGTTTTGATGCTTCCTTTTTAGGGTAAGGGGAATAACTGTATAGTTGTGATATTTATACTTTATTTTGGCAGTTGGCATGTAAGCTTTGGCTTCTGTTTTTGTCTCTGTTGTAAATGTCTATTTATTTACTAGATATGAATAGCTTGTAGACAATAAATATTATTATGATTATATAAGTTATAATTCTATTTTGTTTAAATTGGAATTATTGGTTTAAGTTTTACATTGTTTAACCTGTGGGTATATTTTCTTCATTAGATATATCCATTAAAATAATTAAAGTTATTATTTCAACAACATTTGCAAATTTAAACGAGCAGTGATGTACAAACAGGTAGGTAGATCAGTCGGTAGAGCAATGGACTTTCTGTCAGTTGTGCATTCAATTGCTGACTAGAGATTTTATTTAGACCTTGCCTGGTTCCTTTATTTACAGTTTGTTGAAACTTTAAAGAAAAACTAAATTTAAAAATAAAATTTAAAAAATAAAATATTTTAATTATGAGTATAATTACAACAAACATGGCTAGAAAGGGGTTTGCGAGCTCAGAGGCAGGCTTATTCTATAATGTTACCTCTGCTTGACTGAACATTCTGAGGAGTAACATATCACATAATAACAGATATAAATTTCTCAGAAGTAAGCAATTTCTCTTTCAGCAGAGGAGACTCCTTGTCTCTACAATTGGTGCTGCTACTCCAACAAGATGTTTGTTGATATTCCAGCTGTGTATTTCACTGAGATAAATGCCATAGAGTGGTGAGGAATATGTATCATCTGCCCAGGGAGTGATTTTTTAAGAAATAAATACAGCCTTGTGAGATTATTACTACTCAGGACGTTTAGCGAAGGGGAGAGATAATAGAAGTAACAGTACAGAATCTGATTGTTATCAGCGCAAAAATTGAAGTAAATAATAGGAATTGGTGGCATAGAATGAATAAATACTATAAACAGTTGGAGATATTACTCTCAACCTTAAAAGTCAAAAAAAGTGGTAAATATATTATATAAAAAGTACCAGCCACTGGTAAAGTTCTAACCACTTTTAAGTTAAAATAGGGAAATGGATTCTTTAATTGC
Source organism: Arenicola marina (assembly GCA_964019135.1). Classification (NCBI taxonomy): domain Eukaryota; kingdom Metazoa; phylum Annelida; class Polychaeta; family Arenicolidae; genus Arenicola; species Arenicola marina. The sequence goes on from OZ025255.1 coordinate 5,829,382, forward strand.
TATAGATATAAACAAATAGAAAATCTATAATAAGTCATGAAACTTGACAACTTTGAAATAATTTGATATTCACTATTAAGAGGGAAAATTGCAATAGGGGTCACTTTAACATCACAGAAAGATCTCTCATGTTAATATCTAAGTACCCACTTACAGAGTGAGATGCAACACTGAAGATACTTATAACTTATGCATAAATCCACTAAATCCAGAACTTTAATTTAAGAGATAAATTAAAAAAAGAAATTAATTTAGATTTGAAATCCTTGAATATATTTCTTGTAACATGGACAAATATAATGATACATGTTGACACATGTACAGTTGACAGACCTAAACTTAACGTTATTGCTGGACTCGGCTCTGTCAGTGTCAGTGATTGTGAAATGTGGTTGAGTGTGGTTGGCAGTGGCCAGTGTCTGTGACAGCGATAGCGTTTTCCGTACTGACACAGTGACAGTTCCCTTACGAACATCTTCCACTTACTGATTTTCAGGGGGAGCCGAAAGGGCGATGTCTATATTCTCTTCAACACATTCTACGACATCTGAAAAAGGATCGAAATCGTCTGTAGCGTCGATATTTTGAGCTTCTTCGGCGGTAGATCCTACTTGTTGGTCTCTTCCGTCCTTCTGTTTGTGATCCGCCATATTTTCATGATATTTGCTCTGAGTCAGTTTCCGCCCCGCACTTGCTTGTGTTCTTTGGCCGAAATAATTGCAACACAAGAACGAGAGAAATTGGCTCTTGCATAAAATACCACAATATTTATAAGGCTATCCAAAGTATAATTTAGATCGAATTAGTGGGGAAATGTGAGGCCAAAAATAGTACGAGATTGAATTTCGCACGGTAATGACGCACCACACATAGAGAGAGTGAGCAGTGCAGAAGCGTGGGCGGCCACATGCTGAACTTGTCACTTCGCATAAAGGTGGTGGTGGAAAGCATGCATGTACGTACAACTAAACTGCCACGGGTGAGAATTTGGCCTGGATGTATGCTTATTTATTTGTTTTCCGACATTCAGTTCACTGTACCATAACATTTAATTGAGAGCAAGGCAAGGGCGGATCCAGGGGGCGGGGGGTCCAGACACCCCCCTTTTTATGAAGAAAGCCGTTTTTCAATGCAAAATTTAGGCTTTCTGATGCATGGAGCCCCGCCCCCGATCGTCAGAAAAATTGGTGGATCCCCCGGTCGCAATTTTGTTCAGCCCCTTCCCCCCTCCCACTGATCGCAAGTTTGGACCCCCACCCCCCCCCCCCCGCCTTTCCCACTCCTGGATCCGCGGGTTTTGCAAATGTGCAAATAATTTTACAATGGCGCTTTGGATACCTCGATCGCAGTATGGTTCACAATAAGAGTTGTTCTCCAAATCTGTCCCTATATGGAGCCTGTGACCCTCCTCCAACCAACCTCCAACCTCTCCATAATAATTATCCCCGCTAATTTGTGTGAGCCCCCCTCATCCCCCCCACCCCTAGTCAGTTTTGGTCACATCGTTTACTTGCTATAGAGAGCTGAGTGAAAAAGATTAAAAAAATAACACAGGCTGGACAGGCTTCATGCTTTAAGTTTCCCCCTGATTGATTCAAAACTAGTTCGAAAGAAAGAAAATTGCTTAAACGTAATCAAAATGAAATGAAACAATTAAGTAGCATAGATTCATTTCAAATTGGCGCGTATCATGGATAATTGTCAGTGGTGGTTATATTTAACCTACCCGCTAGGTTTACGTGTGTTTGAACCCAAACCCTCATAGTGACGAAAAGGAACTGACGAAGTTATCGGCGACACAACCTGATACGGAGCAGGGCCACTGCCAAGCTCCCCGCGCGGTGGCGCTACGCAAGCTCCGATTTTACCGCTACTGTGGGCCGGTGTCACGGTCTGAAATTGTCACCGTGCTGAAATTACCGAGGCCTCTTCTGCGCATGCGCGACTTCGGGCTGGTAAATTCAGACCGTTGCGGTCACAGTCTGAAATTGTAACCGTGCCGAAATTGTTTTCATGCTTTTAACCGTAGTATGGCCACCCAGGGGGACAATTTCAGACTGGGGTAATCTCAGACCGCCACCAGCCGTGCTGGAATTGTACCGTGCCGAAATTGTTTCATGCTTTTAACCGTAGTATGGCCGCCCAGGGGGACAATTGACTGGGGTAATCTCAGACCGCTACCAGCCGTGCTGGAATTGCCAACCGGTCACAAGCGCTCACACCGACATTGCGCAATCTCTCGGACAAAACGAGCACGCCGGAAGTTGGCTACATAAAACGAATCTAATGCGCATGCGCCGAGGTAATTCCAGCACGGTACAATCTCAGACCGTGACACCGGGGGCAAATTTCAAGATTCTTGAAAACCGGTAAAATCAGCCGTATTTCTTGCAACATTATAATTTTCAAGAATAAAACATAAAAATAACGAGCTCTGTGTATTTAATACAGCAAAAAACGTCTTGTACCCTTTCGAAAAAGTTGTAATTGTGCCTGAACTCTTTCTTTTCATTGCCTACCGTGTGTTGTCGCTTAGGCTGGGTCCCCGGCTCTCATTTGTAGAAATGCGCGACGCATTGCGCCTATCAGTTTGCGCAGCGCCGCCCTGGCGTGCGAGTGTGAAAATGCATTGAGTAAGTAGGTGACAACAGAGATATAATGGTGCGGAGTGAGTCGAAGGCAGAGAGCGGGCCACGTGGGGTTAAAGAAGTGATTGATTGACAAGTAGTGACCTCTTTAGAGGCCAAAATTCGAGAAATTTCCCAAGACGGGAAAAGTAAAATAAAATAATCTTTTTTTAAACTAGGAAATAATTTAACTAGGCGGTGAAATTAGACGTCTTGTGACTCACATCTGATCTCCCTATTTCCAAAATTATTTTCAATATTAAATTTTTTGACGTCGTTTTCGGGAAAATGGGTCATATTGACTCCCGTAACAAACCTTTGAAGGTTGATGATGATTGAGAAAGAAAATGTGGGAAAACAATGTCTATCTATTGTTAACATACTGGAATGGCGAAAACGAGCATAACACGTCAGAAAATGACCCAGAGAGCAGAGAACATTGCCATAATCGCACTCAATGATCAGTCTCTATCGGTATCCAGCTTTAACGAAACAAATGCAAGGCGTAAATTGTTTATATGTCTTAATAGTATAATACCGTTATATCCAGTTAACACCAAGCAGATAACACTATATTCTTCATCTGGTCTTAACCTCTAGCGACAGTTTTTTCATGTTTTCTGTGTTTAATCAAAGTTCGTCAATAAATATGTCTGGCGTACGTGCCACTTAGAAACTCAAGTGCCCAAAATACCACTCTCTGTGGTGCCTGTATCAGGATTACCAGGCAGATCGTGCGTATTTTAGTATTGTGAGGTTCTTTGATTCGGGACACCTTCGTTCGCGACACCACTTTAACATAGAGATTCAACAATGTATTCCATTTCTTGAGTTTATTTCTTTTTCAGGGGAGTACCCTGGCACCGGCACAGCTTCTGCCCCCCACCCCCTGGGACACCCTGGCACCGGCAGAGCTTCTGCCCCCCACCCCCTGGGACACCCTGGCACCGGCAGAGCTTTTGCCCCCACCCCTCGAGAGTACCCTGGCACCATCCCGGTTCGCACCGCCCCTCCCCTGGCCTGGTGTCATATCCGGTTAGTGTCCACCCCACCCCGCGGATGTTGTGGGGGTCTCCCTGTCAAGGGGTTGGGGCCCTTACCTAGCTACCAGACACGCTGTTTCCCCTACGCCCTCACCACTACGGTTCCCCTACAGTATCTTCTCCCACCAATGGAGTGCTACACTAGCTGAATAAAACACTTGAAGCCGCTTTGGCCCGTAACGGTATTTGATCGGCTTTATAGTGCATGACGATGTGACCATGATTTCACCGCTATATATAGGCCTATGTGTAGTTGTATAAGACTATTCACATCGTTCGTTGCTTAATAATCAACAGACGACGTTGATGCATAGAGCAGAGAACATCGCCATATCGCACTCATTTATCGGCTATCTGTTTCTAGCTTTAACAACAGGAACAAACTGATAACGGTAAGCAGAGAACATCTGAAGAGAATGTCCGGTCCTTGCATGCTGGGTGTGTTAAATGTGCCAAATGTGCATGTATGCTATGTATTACAAGCAAATACACAACAAGTCAGTGATTGCATATATGCGCCGAAAGGTAAAAAAGTGATAATTCTGCATTTTTGGCCTATATATTTTGCTCTTTTTTTCTAGTGAAGTAAAATATATTTGTATCACATTTTCAAGCGGATCCATACACGATACTTATTAAGAGAGGAAACGAGGTGTATCGGTGATAAACGAGGTGTATCGGTGATAAAGGAGGTGTGTCGGTGATAAAGGAGGTGTATCGGTGATAAAGGAGGTGTATCGGTGATAAACGAGGAGTGTCGGTGATAAAGGAGGTGTATCGGTGATAAACGAGGTGTATCGGTGATAAACGAGGTGTATCGGTGATAAACGAGGTGTGTCGGTGATAAAGGAGGTGTATCGGTGATAAACGAAGTGTATCGGTGATAAACGAGGAGTGTCGGTGATAAAGGAGGTGTATCGGTGATAAACGAGGTGTATCGGTGATAAACGAGGTGTATCGGTGATAAACGAGGAGTGTCGGTGATAAAGGAGGTGTATCGGTGATAAAGGAGGTGTATCGGTGATAAACGAGGAGTGTCGGTGATAAAGGAGGTGTATCGGTGATTAACGAGGAGTGTCGGTGATAAACGAGGAGTGTCGGTGATAAACGAGGAGTGTCGGTGATAAAGGAGGTGTATCGGTGATAAAGGAGGTGTATCGGTGATAAACGAGGAGTGTCGGTGATAAAGGAGGTGTATCGGTGATAAACGAGGTGTATCGGTGATAAACGAGGTGTATCGGTGATAAACGAGGTGTGTCGGTGATAAAGGAGGTGTATCGGTGATAAACGAAGTGTATCGGTGATAAACGAGGAGTGTCGGTGATAAAGGAGGTGTATCGGTGATAAACGAGGTGTATCGGTGATAAACGAGGTGTATCGGTGATAAACGAGGTGTGTCGGTGATAAAGGAGGTGTATCGGTGATAAACGAGGAGTGTCGGTGATAAAGGAGGTGTATCGGTGATAAATGAGGTGTATCGGTGATAAACGAGGTGTATCGGTGATAAACGAGGTGTGTCGGTGATAAAGGAGGTGTATCGGTGATAAAGGAGGTGTATCGGTGATAAACGAGGTGTGTCGGTGATAAAGGAGGTGTATCGGTGCTGAACGAAGTGTATCGGTGATAAACGAGGTGTATCGGTGATAAACGAGGAGTGTCGGTGATAAAAGAGGTGTATCGGTGATAAAGGAGGTGTATCGGTGATAAACGAGGTGTGTCGGTGATAAAGGAGGTGTATCGGTGATAAAGGAGGTGTATCGGTGATAAACGAGGTGTATCGGTGATAAACGAGGTGTATCGGTGTTAAACGAGGTGTATCGGTGATAAACGAGGTGTGTCGGTGATAAAGGAGGTGTATCGGTGATAAAGGAGGTGTATCGGTGATAAACGAGGTGTGTCGGTGATAAAGGAGGTGTATCGGTGCTGAACGAAGTGTATCGGTGATAAACGAGGTGTATCGGTGATAAACGAGGAGTGTCGGTGATAAAAGAGGTGTATCGGTGATAAAGGAGGTGTATCGGTGATAAACGAGGTGTGTCGGTGATAAAGGAGGTGTATCGGTGATAAACGAGGTGTATCGGTGATAAACGAGGTGTATCGGGGATACACGAGGAGTGTCGGTGATAAAGGAGGTGTATCGGTGATAAACGAGGTGTGTCGGTGATAAACGAGGTGTATCGGTGATAAACGAGGTGTATCGGTGCTGAACGAGGTGTATCGGTGATAAACGAAGAGTGTCGGTGATAAACGAGGAGTGTCGGTGATAAACGAGGTGTATCGGTGATAAACGAGGTGTATCGGTGATAAACGAGGAGTGTCGGTGATAAAGGAGGTGTATCGGTGATAAACGAAGTGTATCGGTGATAAACGAGGAGTGTCGGTGATAAAGGAGGTGTATCGGTGATAAAGGAGGTGTATCGGTGATAAAGGAGGTGTATCGGTGATAAACGAGGTGTATCGGTGATAAAGGAGGTGTATCGGTGATAAACGAGGTGTGTCGGTGATAAAGGAGGTGTATCGGTGATAAACGAGGTGTATCGGTGATAAACGAGGTGTATCGGTGATAAAGGAGGTGTATCGGTGATAAAGGAGGTGTATCGGTGATAAACGAGGTGTGTCGGTGATAAAGGAGGTGTATCGGTGCTGAACGAAGTGTATCGGTGATAAACGAGGTGTATCGGTGATAAACGAGGAGTGTCGGTGATAAAGGAGGTGTATCGGTGATAAAGGAGGTGTATCGGTGATAAACGAGGTGTGTCGGTGATAAAGGAGGTGTATCGGTGATAAAGGAGGTGTATCGGTGATAAACGAGGTGTGTCGGTGATAAAGGAGGTGTATCGGTGCTGAACGAAGTGTATCGGTGATAAACGAGGTGTATCGGTGATAAACGAGGAGTGTCGGTGATAAAGGAGGTGTATCGGTGATAAAGGAGGTGTATCGGTGATAAACGAGGTGTGTCGGTGATAAAGGAGGTGTATCGGTGATAAACGAGGTGTATCGGTGATAAACGAGGTGTATCGGTGATAAACGAGGTGTATCGGTGCTGAACGAGGTGTATCGGTGATAAACGAGGAGTGTCGGTGATAAACGAGGTGTATCGGTGATAAACGAGGTGTGTCGGTGATAAAGGAGGTGTATCGGTGTTAAACGAAGTGTATCGGTGATAAACGAGTAGTGTCGGTGATAAAGGAGGTGTATCGGTGATAAAGGAGGTGTATCGGTGGTAAACGAGGTGTATCGGTGATAAACGAGGAGTGTCGGTGATAAACGAGGTGTATCGGTGATAAACGAGGTGTATCGGTGATAAAGGAGGTGTATCGGTGATAAAGGAGGTGTATCGGTGATAAACGAGGTGTGTCGGTGATAAAGGAGGAGTGTCGGTGATAAACGAGGTGTATCGGTGATAAACGAGGTGTGTCGGTGATAAAGGAGGTGTATCGGTGTTAAACGAAGTGTATCGGTGATAAACGAGGAGTGTCGGTGATAAAGGAGGTGTATCGGTGATAAAGGAGGTGTATCGGTGGTAAACGAGGTGTATCGGTGATAAACGAGGAGTGTCGGTGATAAACGAGGTGTATCGGTGATAAACGAGGAGTGTCGGTGATAAAGGAGGTGTATCGGTGATAAAGGAGGTGTATCGGTGGTAAACGAGGTGTATCGGTGATAAACGAGGAGTGTCGGTGATAAACGAGGTGTGTCGGTGATAAACGAGGTGTGTCGGTGATAAAGGAGGTGTATCGGTGATAAAGGAGGTGTGTCGGTGATAAAGGAGGTGTATCGGTGCTGAACGAAGTGTATCGGTGATAAACGAGGTGTATCGGTGATAAACGAGGAGTGTCGGTGATAAAGGAGGTGTATCGGTGATAAAGGAGGTGTATCGGTGATAAACGAGGTGTGTCGGTGATAAAGGAGGTGTATCGGTGATAAACGAGGTGTATCGGTGATAAACGAGGTGTATCGGGGATACACGAGGAGTGTCGGTGATAAAGGAGGTGTATCGGTGATAAACGAGGTGTGTCGGTGATAAACGAGGTGTATCGGTGATAAACGAGGTGTATCGGTGCTGAACGAGGTGTATCGGTGATAAACGAGGAGTGTCGGTGATAAACGAGGTGTATCGGTGATAAACGAGGTGTGTCGGTGATAAAGGAGGTGTATCGGTGTTAAACGAAGTGTATCGGTGATAAACGAGGAGTGTCGGTGATAAAGGAGGTGTATCGGTGATAAAGGAGGTGTATCGGTGGTAAACGAGGTGTATCGGTGATAAACGAGGTGTGTCGGTGATAAAGGAGGTGTGTCGGTGATAAAGGAGGTGTATCGGTGATAAACGAGGTGTGTCGGTGATAAAGGAGGTGTATCGGTGATAAACGAGGAGTGTCGGTGATAAAGGAGGTGTATCGGTGATAAAGGAGGTGTATCGGTGATAAACGAGGTGTGTCGGTGATAAAGGAGGTGTATCGGTGCTGAACGAAGTGTATCGGTGATAAACGAGGTGTATCGGTGATAAACGAGGAGTGTCGGTGATAAAGGAGGTGTATCGGTGATAAAGGAGGTGTATCGGTGATAAACGAGGTGTGTCGGTGATAAAGGAGGTGTATCGGTGATAAACGAGGTGTATCGGTGATAAACGAGGTGTATCGGGGATACACGAGGAGTGTCGGTGATAAAGGAGGTGTATCGGTGATAAAGGAGGTGTATCGGTGATAAACGAGGTGTGTCGGTGATAAACGAGGAGTATCGCTGATAAAGGAGGTGTATCGGTGATAAACGAGGTGTATCGGTGATAAACGAGGTGTATCGGTGCTGAACGAGGTGTATCGGTGATAAACGAGGAGTGTCTGTGATAAACGAGGTGTATCGGTGATAAACGAGGAGTATCGCTGATAAAGGAGGTGTATCGGTGATAAACGAGGTGTATCGGTGATAAACGAGGAGTGTCGGTGATAAAGGAGGTGTATCGGTGAAAAACGAGGAGTATGGGTGATAAACGAGGAGTATCGCTGATAAAGGAGGTGTATCGGTGATAAACGAGGTGTATCGGTGATAAACGAGGAGTATCGCTGATAAAGGAGGTGTATCGGTGATAAACGAGGTGTGTCGGTGATAAAGGAGGTGTGTCGGTGATAAAGGAGGTGTATCGGTGATAAACGAGGTGTATCGGTGATAAACGAGGAGTGTCGGTGATAAAGGAGGTGTATCGGTGATAAACGAGGTGTATCGGTGGTAAACGAGGTGTATCGGTGATAAACGAGGAGTGTCGGTGATAAAGGAGATGTATCGGTGAAAAACGATGAGTATCGGTGATAAAGGAGGTGTATCGGTGATAAAGGAGGTGTATCGGTGATAAACGAGGAGTATCGGTGATAAACGAGGTGTATCGGTGATAAACGAGGTGTGTCGGTGATAAACGAGGTTTATCGGTGATAAACGAAGTGTATCGGTGATAAACGAGGTGTATCGGTGATAAACGAGGTGTATCGGTGATAAACGAGGTGTATCGGTGATAAACGGGGAGTGTGTGATAAACGAGGTGTATCGGTGATAAACGAGGTGTATCGGTGATAAACGAGGAGTGTCGGTGATAAACGAAGTGTGTCGGTGATAAAGGAGGTGTATCGGTGATAAACGAGGTGTATCGGTGATAAACGAGGTGTGTCGGTGATAAACGAAGTGTATCGGTGATAAACGAGGTGTATCGGTGATAAACGAGGTGTATCGGTGATAAACGAGGTGTATCGGTGATAAACGAGGTGTATCGGTGATAAACGAGGTGTATCGGTGATAAACGAGGTGTATCGGTGATAAACGAGGAGTGTGTGATAAAGGAGGTGTATCGGTGATAAACGAGGTGTATCGGTGATAAACGAGGAGTGTCGGTGATAAACGAAGTGTATCGGTGCTGAACGAGGTGTGTCGGTGATAAGCGAGGAGTGTCGGTGATAAAGGAGGTGTATCGGTGATAAACGAGGAGTGTCGGTGATAAAGGAGGTGTATCGGTGATAAACGAGGAGTTTAGGTGATAAACGAAGTGTATCGGTGATAAACGAGGAGTGTCGGTGATAAAGGCGGTGTATCGGTGATAAAGGAGGTGTATCGGTGATAAACGAGGTGTATCGGTGATAAACGAGGTGTGTCGGTGATAAACGAGGAGTGTCGGTGATAAACGAGGAGTGTCGGTGATAAAAGAAGTGTATCGGTGCTGAACGAGGTGTATCGGTGATAAACGAGGTGTGTCGGTGGTAAACGAGGAGTGTCGGTGACAAAGGAGGAGTGTCGGTGATAAACGAGGTGTGTCGGTGATAAACGAAGTGTATCGGTGCTGAACGAGGTGTATCGGTGATAAACGAGGTGTGTCGGTGATAAACGAAGTGTATCGGTGCTGAACGAGGTGTATCGGTGATAAACGAGGAGTATCGGTGATAAAGGAGGTGTATCGGTGATAAACGAGGTGTATCGGTGATAAACGAGGTGTATCGGTGATAAACGAGGAGTATCGGTGATAAAGGAGGTGTATCGGTGATAAACGAGGTGTATCGGTGATAAACGAGGAGTGTGTGATAAACGAGGTGTATCGGTGATAAACGAGGTGTATCGGTGATAAGCGAGGAGTGTCGGTGATAAAGGAGGTGTATCGGTGCTGAACGAGGTGTATCGATGATAAACGAGGATTATCGGTGATAAAGGAGGTGTATCGGTGATAAACGAGGTGTATCGGTGCTGAACGAGGTGTATCGGTGATAAACGAGGAGTAACGGTGATAAAGGAGGTGTATCGGTGATAAACGAGGTGTATCGGTGATGAACGAGGTGTATCGGTGATAAACGAGGAGTGTCGGTGATAAACGAGGAGTGTCGGTGATAAACGAAGTGTATCGGTGCTGAACGAGGTGTATCGGTGATAAACGAGGTGTATCGGTGATAAACGAGGTGTGTCGGTGATAAACGAGGTGTATCGGTGATAAACGAGGTGTATCGGTGAAAAACGAGGAGTATCGGTGATAAAGGAGGTGTATCGGTGATAAACGAGGTGTATCGGTGATGAACGAGGTGTATCGGTGATAAACGAGGAGTGTCGGTGAAAAACGAGGAGTATCGGTGATAAACGAGGTGTATCGGTGATAAACGAGGTGTATCGGTGATAAACGAGGTGTTTCGGTGAAAAACGAGGAGTATCGGTGATAAAGGAGGTGTATCGGTGATAAACGAAGTGTATCGGTGATGAACGAGGTGTATCGGTGATAAACGAGGAGTGTCGGTGATAAACGAGGAGTGTCGGTGACAAAGGAGGAGTGTCGGTGATAAACGAGGTGTGTCGGTGATAAACGAAGTGTATCGGTGCTGAACGAGGTGTATCGGTGATAAACGAGGTGTGTCGGTGATAAACGAAGTGTATCGGTGCTGAACGAGGTGTATTGGTGATAAACGAGGAGTATCGGTGATAAAGGAGGTGTATCGGTGATAAACGAGGTGTATCGGTGATAAACGAAGTGTATCGGTGCTGAACGAGGTGTATCGGTGATAAACGAGGAGTATCGGTGATAAAGGAGGTGTATCGGTGATAAACGAGGTGTATCGGTGATAAACGAGGTGTATCGGTGATAAACGAGGAGTATCGGTGATAAAGGAGGTGTATCGGTGATAAACGAGGTGTATCGGTGATAAACGAGGAGTGTGTGATAAACGAGGTGTATCGGTGATAAACGAGGTGTATCGGTGATAAGCGAGGAGTGTCGGTGATAAAGGAGGTGTATCGGTGCTGAACGAGGTGTATCGATGATAAACGAGGATTATCGGTGATAAAGGAGGTGTATCGGTGATAAACGAGGTGTATCGGTGCTGAACGAGGTGTATCGGTGATAAACGAGGAGTAACGGTGATAAAGGAGGTGTATCGGTGATAAACGAGGTGTATCGGTGATGAACGAGGTGTATCGGTGATAAACGAGGAGTGTCGGTGATAAACGAGGAGTGTCGGTGATAAACGAAGTGTATCGGTGCTGAACGAGGTGTATCGGTGATAAACGAGGTGTATCGGTGATAAACGAGGTGTGTCGGTGATAAACGAGGTGTATCGGTGATAAACGAGGTGTATCGGTGAAAAACGAGGAGTATCGGTGATAAAGGAGGTGTATCGGTGATAAACGAGGTGTATCGGTGATGAACGAGGTGTATCGGTGATAAACGAGGAGTGTCGGTGAAAAACGAGGAGTATCGGTGATAAACGAGGTGTATCGGTGATAAACGAGGTGTATCGGTGATAAACGAGGTGTTTCGGTGAAAAACGAGGAGTATCGGTGATAAAGGAGGTGTATCGGTGATAAACGAAGTGTATCGGTGATGAACGAGGTGTATCGGTGATAAACGAGGAGTGTCGGTGATAAACGAGGTGTATCGGTGATAAACGAGGTGTATCGGTGATAAACGAGGTGTATCGGTGATAAACGAGGAGTGTCGGTGATAAACGAAGTGTATCGGTGCTGAACGAGGTGTATCGGTGATAAACGAGGTGTATCGGTGATAAACGAGGAGTGTCGGTGATAAAAGAAGTGTATCGGTGATAAACGAGGTGTATCGGTGATAAACGAGGTGTATCGGTGATAAACGAGGAGTGTCGGTGATAAACGAGGTGTATCGTTGGTAAACTGATAAAATTGTTCGATAAACTACGATCTCGTCACCATCCCTTTATGTCGCACCAAGTATCTTTTATGTAACGCGCCTTCTGTCCCGGGGTGATATGGGGGTCGCAGTACGCAAGAGAAATTAACTCAAACGTAGTGGTTCGGTGCAATATTTATCTTGTTCTCTTTTGTGCAGCGTCGCTACATCTACATGGTACATCTATTCTGTTACATCTAGTCTGGTACGTCTGGTCTGGTACATCTGGTCTGGTACATCTGGTCTGGTACATCTGGTATGGTACATCTAGTCTGGTACATCTAGTCTGGTACATCTAGTCTGGTACATCTAGTCTGGTACGTCTGGTCTGGTACATCAAGTCTGGTACATCTAGTCTGGTACGTCTGGTCTGGTACATCTGGTCTGGAACATCTGGCCTGGTACATCTGAACTGGTACATCTAGTCTGGTACATCTGGTCTGGTACATCTAGTCTGGTATATCTAGTCTGGTACATCTGGTCTGGTATATCTAATCTGGTACATCTGGTCTGGTACATCTAGTCTGGTACATCTAGTCTGGTACATCTGGTCTGGTACATCTAGTCTGGTACATCTAGTCTAGTACATCTGGTCTGGTACATCTAGTCTGGTACATCTGGTCTGGTAATCTATTCTGTTACATCTGGTCTGGTACATCTAGTCTGGTACATCTAGTCTGGTACATCTGGTCTGGTACATCTAGTCTGGTACATCTGGTCTGGTACATCTGGTCTGGTACATCTATTCTGTTATATCTGGTCTGGTACATCTGGTCTGGTACATCTAGTCTGGTACGTCTGGTCTGGTACATTTAGTCTGGTACGTCTGGTCTGGTACATCTGGTATGGTACATCTGGCCTGGCACATCTGGCCTGGTACATCTAGTCTGGTACATCTAGTCTGGCACGTCTGGTCTGGTACATCTGGTCTGGTACATCTGGCCTAGTACATCTTGTCTGGTACATCTGAACTGGTACATCTAGTCTGGTACATCTGGTCTGGTACATCTGCCCTGGGACATCTGGTCTGGTACATCTAGTCTGGTACCTATAGTCTGGTACATCTAATCTGGTACATCTAGTCTGATACATCTAGTCTGGTACATCTAGTCTGATACATCTAGTCTGGTACGTCTGGTCTGGTACATCTAGCCTGGTACATCTAGTCTGGTTCCTCTAGTCTGGTACATCTAGTCTGTTACATCTGGTCTGGTACATCTAGTCTGGTACATCTAGTCTGGTACGTCTGGTCTGGTACATCTGGCCTGGTACATCTTGTCTGGTACATCTGAACTGGTACATCTAGTCTGGTACATCTGGTCTGGTACATCTGCCCTGGTACATCTGGTCTGGTACATCTAGTCTGGTACCTCTAGTCTGGTACATCTAATCTGGTACATCTAGTCTGATACATCTAGTCTGGTACATCTAGTCTGGTACATCTAGTCTGGTACGTCTGGTCTGGTACATCTAGCCTGGTACATCTGGTCTGGTACATCTGCCCTGGTACATTTGCCCTGGTACATCTAGTCTGGTACCTCTAGTCTGGTACATCTAATCTGGTAATCTAGTCTGGTACATCTAGTCTGGTACATCTAGTCTGGTACCTCTAGTCTGGTAAATCTAATCTGGTAAATCTAGTCTGGTACATCTAGTCTGGTGCATCTAGTCTGGTACATCTAGTCTGCTACATCTAGTCTGGTACGTCTGGTCTGGTACACGCCAGCACGCGCCGTCCACGTCAATATCAGTTCCATCTTTATTTAGCACAACTGTCCGCTCTATACGGGTAGCTTTTTCTTCACGAATACCCGCTCTCTCTAAGACATCAAAGGGCATCCGCGACACCCCCAACCAGCACGCGCCTTCTACTCTCACCCCCCCCCCCACCACCACCCCAAGCCCCTCATCCCTATCCCCACCTCACCCTGTCACCGTCCTGCCTGGTTCTCTGTGTTTTCGTACGCAAGTCACCACATTCAAATGAGGAGTAGGAAATGGGTTTGTTTTTCCGTTTTTCATTTTCGTTTTGCAAGGGGAAATGGGTGAAGGACAGATGTTCCTTTAACCCATTACCCATTTGATATGGGTAAAAGGAAATAGGAAGACATATCCTCTTCTCATTATCCATTTGAAACAGATAAAAGAAAATGAGTCAACATTTTGCTTTTTCTATTTTCCATTTGCAATGGAAAACGAATGGGAGGTGGATACATGGACCCACAAGGCGGGTTGCGACCTGCCGTTCTAACTGTCTCAGCCCTGTTTGGCTGGCTGCATGGGACTTGTCCCGGCACGGTTACTCAGGCCGCTTTGCGCAAAGTCTTTATCCACGTACGCTTAATCTCCAACAGCTCCTAACACGCTGGGACACATTATATGGGCGTGATATATGCATCAAATTGGCAATTATAATTCTTGAAAGAACGTTTGTGCAAATATTTCACAATCAATTGAAAATATTTCAAAATCAATTGAAAATATGTCAGAATCAATTAAAAATATTTCAGAATCAATTGAAAATATTTCAGAATCAATTGAACATATTTCAGAATCAATTGAAAATATCTCAGAATCAATTGCAATATTTCAGAATCAAATGGACTCACATATCTTCGATTCGTTTGCCAATATCTCTAATTATAGCTGACCATATCTGCAAGAGTATCGATAACATATCCAGTGCAATTGCACATATATCTCTAATTCAAAGCCTTAATAATCTCGAAGTATCGTTCTCGGCATGGCATAAGATTGCTCTTCCAAGGTAACCTCGTTTCAATTTTTAATACGCCATCAGACAACTAGTCCAACATTGCGTACATGGGGATGGGGGATGGAAGAGTGGGCAATATTACTAGACCCCTTGTAACTAGGCGGGACTTGTGCAAATCTGCAAACATAATCGGCCGTTTTATTTCTAAGTTGTAGATATCATCAAATCGATATCTATATTCGAAGATATTAGAGATTTTAATTGATTGACATAAGAGTAAATGAATTGGATATGTATTCAATTGGCGTATCATACCGGGCTACATTCATGGTGGAGTAATATGAATTGGAGATAGGCCTGTATCTAATACACTTGCTGATAAGTGCAATTGCAGTCGAGATATATTCAGACAGATCAAGATGTTAGAGATGTGTTAAATTGAAATAGATATATCTCCCACTGAATTAGACATATATTTCGTTGAATGATAAATATCTTCAATTGCATTATAAATATATTCAATTGAATTATAAATAGACCTATCTTCAATTGAATTATAAATAGGCCTATCTTCAACTGAATTATAAATAGGCCTATCTTCAATTGAATTATAAATTAGCCTATCTTCAATTGAATTATAAATAGGCCTATCTTTGATTGAATTATAAATATCTTCAATTAAATCATGAATACTCATTCAGTTAAACCAAACAGTTGAAGATGTCTGCAAATGATAGTCGATTTTTGTAATAGTAATAACTATGTTTCAATAATGACAGGTATCTCTCTACCCAATTACATACATGGGTTAAGAGGGATTAAGCGGTCGTGTATGATTCGTACGCGTTTCTGCGTTATTTATATTGATGTATTAAACCCGTTTTGCCTTCGCTGGAGTGTGTTTCATAGCCGTATGATACAACCATATGATCTCAAGTTTCGTTGCCCTTTGGTCGACTTTGGTCAAAGTGCCGCACATGTTGCTTTGACTATTTTCAAACACATTAAAACTGTTCAGTGAAAACCGGCCTAGACCCCATGAACACGGAATCACATGCAATATTAATACCAGAAACGAAAATGTTGGGGTCTAAGATTACATTAACGTTAGAATTGTATGGTATGGCTGAATTATTTACCGGTATTTTTTTTCATTTCACCACTTAAAACACGATATTTCGATACGACCAGCGCTGATTTCGCACCATTCGCAAGCTTTCTACTGAGCAAAATATGCATTTGATAACACATACAATTTTTATAAATTTATCAATAACAAAATGAGACAAAGTCTATGTCCAGCGAATGCCTAAAAAGATGTCATTGTACATGAGCAAAATTGCTGTATGATCAGAGTTGGATCTATTCTGAACAGCAATATGCACAACCAATCGCTGAATATTAGCAATGGTTGGTATCGATGCAAGACAACAGATCGAGACTTGCCACTTATGTCGGTCTATGTAATAATGTCGGGAGAGGAAGGGAAGCCTAGTATATAGATTGGCTGGCCGTTTCCGATATTCCTTTAATTAGGAAAACTCTTATCGAAGGCATAATTAAGTTACAAGCGCACTCTGTGCAAAACACTTACTAATGAAAAACTGAGACTGTCCTATGGCAGGCCGTTCCAGCAAACCATATACAAAAGTGAAATTTACGGTATCACAATGGAAATCAGTCAGCTTCTTAATATCATTATTTCGAGTCTTGGTATAATCACTTTAACTCTCAATATCGACAATTCAACTCTTGATATCGACAATTCTACTCTCAATGTCGACAATTCAACTCTCAATGTCGACAATTCAACTCTTGATGTCGACAATTCAACTCTTGATGTCGACAATTCAGCTCTTGATGTCGACAATTCAACTCTTGATGTCGACAATTCAGCTGGGATATCGACGAGTCTACGCTTGATCTCGACAATTCCGTTCTTTATATCTCAAATGTGTAGTCTTTTTCTTGATAATAATTAAATAACACTAAGTTATATATCGTGACGTTCTAATTGACAACCGTCAAAGGCTTCGTGAATAAACGGTCGCCGGCATGATCTGCCATATTATGTCGTCGCATTTCCCGGTCCCGGACAAAAAGGGGATCAGCTATCCATTTCTCGGAAATTGTTGAAAAAATTGTCTGCCATACATTTGTCATACAACCGGCTGTCGACGTCGTAAGTGAAAGTGTTCGCAACGTTACTTAATTCGCTTCATCGGATTATCATAAGCCTACCGGCCTTTAAATACACGTAGCGCCTTTCGGTGCCAAAGTTGAGGAACGTCTTCGCATTATCAGCACGAAATCGTTCACTTTATGAAGGATTGAAGGTAACCCGAACTTTTTGAGAATATGTATGTAGGCCTACACTTGTCCCCTTTCCGTCTCCGCCATTCCACTGATCTACATATATCTGTAACGCCTGTGATCTTGGCCCACATGTGATTTTGTCAGCGGAAAATAAATGTCGATACGCTATGAAGAAGTAAAATGTTACATCCATCTCGTCGTCCTTCTGAAATACTATGGGACACTCGAGAAAAGCAATGATCGAGAGCTGTTAAGTACTATACAGCCTAATAGTAATAATTCTGTTGCGTGCAAGATCTAGCAATTCGCTCCCTTGCCTTGTCCAAACAACGACTTGTCGCTGCAGGCACAATTGCATGTGCGGTGCTTCATGACGCAAAACGGATATCTTGACCAATCAGCGTTCAGATCGTCTTCGCTCCGTGGCACTAGTCCTACTGATATGAGTCATTCATGACCGAGTGGTAGGTGATGATAAGTCACTTGTATCGCCAAGATTTAACATCAAGCACAAGGTAAAGTAACAGGATATACTGCCTGGTATCATCAGCCTAATTTTAAACGGTTACAGACTCTTTAAATCTGTAGCTTGACGGGGTGTAAGTTGATGTATATCTGCCTGTTTGGGGCCTGATCAGTTTGCAGGTGAGTGCGCCATCATCATCCCCATCACCACGCCCCCGACTCTGCCTGCCAAGGCAACCAGATCAAACGGATCAAACGATTGAGACGTATCACATCACCCTTTGGTCTTTTAGATATGAAAAATGAATTTTGCGTGCAAGAATTTGAGTAGTGAAGGATCTACTAGATCTATTGATTAGCATAATGTTTTTTTTTTGGCAACTCTGGCTCTCTCTGAAACTGATTTATAATGGTAAACATGCACAATTCAATTGCCTCATTAACAGATTGACATTGAAACCTTCTGATAAGCTTATATAGGTAATCAGTTGGTTAAAACTAATAAGTACTTCTCTAACTGAGGATATCCAGTCTTTAATGGGAAATGATAAAGATTTGGTTAAAGTATATGTAAGCATTAAAATGTGGAAATGTTGTAAGCCTATACTATAGACTGTAGTGTAGATATCAGATTATATCTGATATAACTTTACTATGTTTAGCCGTTCAACCTACCAGCACTGACCAGATATTTAATCGGATCAGTGATGGCAAGTAACTAATAGTCACCATAGATATTCTTTCAACAATATAAATTTTGAATTGTTTCCCTAATTACTGTAAGAGAGTTATGCGAACATGAAGGTTATTTAATTGCTGTTTTATTGGTTGTAAATCAAAGTTATATTTTAAAATTTTAATGCATCATTTGATACATTTATAATTTAAAATTACAGAGTTTGTGATAAAATGTTACAAAGGAATTCAAACCTCACAGACATGTAAATAGTATCACCCAGTGATATTTGAATAAATAGTGAATGGCGCTAACAAACAGACCATCTGTTTTGAAGATGGCTAACTTGAAATTATCTCTCCAGAGATGTTAGCATAAATATCAGCCCCTGACTTGAAGTTCAAAGAATAAGTATTTTTTTATATAAATCAGTGCAAGTTTTCTCACAAAATCTGAAATCACATTGTCTGGACAGTTTCAGTAGAGACTATATAGCAGCAGTCAGTAAAAATAATATATACAGCTTGCTTTTGAGATGTACATTGCTACCAGAGAAAGAATTAGCTATAATTTCTTTTTTGCCAGCCAAAATTTAAGATGGTGAAAAAAAGTGTTCAGTGTATAGGTCTACACATAATATGGAGCCAGCCGATCAGGTCACATTTTGAACTCACAATTTAAAATTCTATAAACAAAAGTAATTGGTGAGTGCTAAGGTTTTCTTCTAAACCTCTTGACAAAAAGGCAATTTTTTGGGTGGGTAAACAGTATGTGAGTGCCTGCCAATTTGAAAATCTGCCCAGTCAGGTCATATTTTGAGCTAGCAATTCTATATAATTAATATATAATTCTATAAACAAAAGTAATTGTAAGCACTGATTTTCGTTGGCATGTCTGATGGGGAATATGGTACAGTGGTCTCTACATTATACAGTCCCTTCATTATACAACTCTCCTTTCTTTATCCAGTCTTTTTGTTGTGGATGGAACCATTTTACATGGTAAAGCACCTTTATTATGAGACTCTCGCTAATGCGACTTACAGCCAACATTTTGGCTTGTTATATGACCAGCACATAATTCAATCCCTTAACTCACTACATGGCGCCGCAGCCTCACTTGACAGTTGACCTGATTGGCTCTAAACAAACAACACGTTGTGCTAACCTGACTGGTTGCTAAGGAGCAGAAGTGCCCATCAAGTGTTCTTTTTGACTCTTAGTATTTAAGTCAATACGGGTACACAGCGGCTGGAGAACAAAATTTATGCTATCATGGATACATGGGAAAGAGGAGCCAGAGCTGTATCAAAGACTGTGAAGCTTTATTATAATGCCATATGAGTGCGTGATGATACTTTAGCGAAAACAACTTATCTTGGGGCATCCCTAAATTATATGACTCCCTCTGTTATACAGTCTTTTTCAGGCTGGCAGAATAGAAGTTGCATAACGCAGGGACCACTGTCCTTGTTTGAAGTGGGAGTGGAGGGTAGAAGATCTGTCCAATGGGATGGTGCATTGGCCATCCCACCACAGTATTACTTGTTAGATAATAAATATCAATCCTATGCAAAAAATTTAAGTGTTTTCTTACTTCCTACATGTTACAAACAGCTAATTAATTGATGTGGAGTAACTAGAAGGATTTTTGAAGCAGTATTCAATCACTGTGCAATAATGATGGTTGAAGCCAACATAAAAAAAACAGTTATAAACAATTCTTAAATCTGTTGCCATCTTTGATTGGTATATGCATGTGGAGGTTGAAATTTGTAACCTGCCAATCTGTACAGTTTCTTTTTCCACCAAGGGTGTCCAGCTTAACCTCAGCTTTAGCCTAATATCAGAATATTTATATATACATGATTCCTTGTGAGTCATTAACTATTGGTATCTATATATATGTATATATATATGTATAGGTATGTATATATGTATAATAATCGGTTTTGGTGATACTGGTTGGGTCATGGTGGTTATGATTAACAACTTGAGCCAATCCAAAGTTCTTCTCAGTAATCAGTCCTCTGTTCACCTAGTGGATGAATGGCCGATGTTCTCATGCTTTGAGCTGGCCTTGAGTCATGATTATCTGACTTGATGGGTGTCTGCTGGCAAGGCCATACCTGGTGTACCAAGAGGGATGGGCAATAGCCCTCTTGCCTTCCAATGGTGTCACTGGTGGCGGTGGTATATAGGTAGGTAAGCTCAGCCATGGCAATGACCTCAGGTGTGCTATGGGCTCTTGTAATATGTGAAACATCTGTCATACATATATATGTGTTTTATCTCATGATCGCTCTCGGGTTGTTGAGGATGAAGTCTGAGTCAGCCTCTGTAGCCAAGGATATAAATATCCAGTGGGCTGGTCAGACTTCACAGAAGGACTGTTAGCATTCTCTCCAGTGCTTCCAGATGCTCTAAGGCAAGAGAAATTCATGATGATATTAATATGATTGGTGTAACGCAATCTTTCTTGCAGGAGATGTGTAGCTTCCTGACAATGGATGAGGTGATCTGAGTGACAATGGATGAGGTGACCTGAGTGACAATTGTTCTTACAGGAGATGTATGGCTTCCTGACAATGGGTGAGGTGACCTGAGTGACAATTGTTCTTTCAGGAGATGTGTGGCTTCCTGACAATGGATGAGGTGACTTGAGTGACAATCGTTCTTTCAGGAGATGTATGGCTTCCTGACAATGGGTGAGGTGACCTGAGTGACAATCGTTCTTACAGGAGAGGTGTGGCTTCCTGACAATGGATGAGGTGACCTGAGTGACAATGGATGAGGTGAACTGAGTGACAATCGTTCCTTCATGATATGTATGGCTTCCTGACAATAGATAAGGTGACGTGAGTGACAGTGGATGAGGTGACCTAAGTGACAATGGATGAGGTGACTTGAGTGACAATCGTTCTTTCAGGAGATGTATGGCTTCCTGACAATTGGTGAGGTGACCTGAGTGACAATCGTTCTTACAGGAGAGGTGTGGCTTCCTGACAATGGATGAGGTGACCAGGGTGACAATGGATGAGATGACCTGAGTGACAATTGCTCTTTCAGGAGATGTGTGGCTTCCTGACAATGGATGAGGTGACCTGAGTGACAATTGTTCTTTCAGGAGATGTGTGGCTTCCTGACAATGGGTGAGGTGACCTGAGTGACAATTGTTCTTTCAGGAGATGTATGGCTTCCTGACAATGGGTGAGGTGACCTGAGTGACAATCGTTCTTACAGGAGAGGTGTGGCTTCCTGACAATGGATGAGGTGACCAGGGTGACAATGGATGAGATGACCTGAGTGACAATTGCTCTTTCAGGAGATGTGTGGCTTCCTGACAATGGATGAGGTGACCTGAGTGACAATTGTTCTTTCAGGAGATGTGTGGCTTCCTGACAATGGGTGAGGTGACCTGAGTGACAATTGTTCTTTCAGGAGATGTATGGCTTCCTGACAATGGGTGAGATGACCTGAGTGACAATTGTTCTTTCAGGAGATGTGTGGCTTCCTGACAATGGATGAGGTGACCTGAGTGACAATTGTTCTTTCAGGAGATGTATGGCTTCCTGACAATGGGTGAGGTGACCTGAGTGACAATCGTTCTTACAGGAGAGGTGTGGCTTCCTGACAGTGGATGAGGTGACCAGGGTGACAATGGATGAGATGACCTGAGTGACAATTGCTTTTTCAGGAGATGTGTGGCTTTCTGACAATGGATGAGGTGACCTGGGTGACAATTGTTTTTCAGGAGATGTATGGCTTCCTGACAATGGGTGAGGTGACCTGAGTGACAATGGATGAGGTGACCTGAGTGACAATTGTTCTTTCAGGAGATGTATGGCTTCCTGACAATGGGTGAGGTGACCTGAGTGACAATTGTTCTTTCAGGAGATGTATGGCCTCCTGACAATGGATGAGGTGACCTGAGTGACAATTGTTCTTACAGGAGATGTATGGCTTCCTGACAATGGATGAGGTGACCTGAGTGACAATGGGTGAGGTGACCTGAGTGACAATTGTTCTTACAGGAGATGTATGGCTTCCTGACAATGGATGAGGTGACCTGGGCCTACATTGTCTTTGCGCTGGCTGTCCTGCCATGGGTGTGGTACGCCATCATGTTCACCTTCATGGTCATGTCCATCCTCTACGGCCGCTTCAAGCTCTACAAGCTAGATGACCCGACCCAGATCCTCGATGACCTGCCTGGCGTCTCTATCATCAAACCACTCATGGGGATAGATCCCTACTTGGAGAATAATCTCGAGAGCCATTTCACTATCAATTACCCCAAGGTAAGGACGCACGGCAGGCCAACCGTCCCACGTCCCGCTACATGCTCTCAAAGTACTTCATCGAGTCATTCCGGTCTTTAGTAAGCGATTTATTGACAAGAACATGCGTCAGCGATCTTGATATATCTGTGTAGCACTTCAGCTGGAGTGGGTGACTTCATCGCGCCTGAATACTGGGTTTTTGTGTCAGGCTGTCCAGTGATCCTACTTTTTCCTACTTTTTTGTCTCCATCCTATTTTTCCTACTTTTTCTTCAAAATAACTACATTTTCCTACTTTTTCCTACTTCTTGGTATTTGCTTCACCAGGCACAGTTTCAAAATGTCGTAAATTGCTGTAAAAGTGTGCATATCGCTTCTATTATTGCAAAAGTCAGAGGTATTTTGTTTTTGCTTCCTGATATATCTTTAAATCAACACTAGTGTAAATAATGAAAATACACGTACAGCTGAGCAGCATACAAGAAATGTTCTAAAAAAGCATTTTCTCAGTAATATAACATTTTGTCATTTGTTTATCCGGAATAATGTTGCTACATATGCTATTTGAGTCATACTCTTTGCTTCTATTTTCCTACTTTTGTCCTACTTTTTCTGTATTTCCATTCCTACTTTTGTCCTACTTTTTCATGAGGGTGTGCTGGACAGCCTGTTTGTTAATCCCATCGTTTTTCTAACTGTATAAACTGATCAGGTGGGTATAAGTATATACAATGGTATAGATCTGTGTGCCATGTGTATAAATGGCCACCAATAATGTTGTGTCACATTGGTATAGAATGAACTGTTAGCGTGTGGCATTGGTGGTTTGGTGGTTGTCTTTTTTCATGGGGGGTCTAAAAATCAGCTACGCTTTCCACTCAAGAGCGTAGGTACTTTATGACTTACAATGGGTGTCAGGTTGTACATTGCCCGAGACATCGGAATAGTCGGCTGGTTAACGTTTCGGTGCTAGCGAGTGAGCTCTGCCAGGCCAGCCATCATGTCAGGGGTTCGCGCCCCGCTGGGCCAGTGTCTTTATCTTGATGTGAGTTGAAGGCGATGACGCTTCCTTGATTCCGTTAGATACAGCTTAAACTATTCAAACATTGGTTTCCAGTCAAAAGCTGTTAGGATCTAAACCTGTTACATCTTATCGCATGATTAATGCAAGAATTATCTATTATTGTATTTAAAATTCATTGCCTGGGTTCTGTAACGCATCCCTAAAGCGATGCAATACAACAGTAGACTACGACGCATAAGTAATAATCAGCTGTCAATCAAAACAATTTTCTTCACCTATATTTACCATTCCGTTTGAAGCAGATGCCAAAGTTCTTTGTCATTATCGGAAAATAAAACTCATTTTAAAGAGGAAGTGTTCTTTGACCTCCATGTTGATTTTCCCAACGTCGACGATTCTGTGAAAGATATCGTTTTTCGGAAGCGCCTAACCATCTAGTGAAGGATGAGACCACGTGATGACAATGTCTCTTTATTTCACTTCAGCTTGAATTGTTAATATGCGTTCAAGACGAACAAGACCCCGCTATTACATTAGCAAACAAGCTAATGGAGCGGTACCCGAAAGTAGACTGCAGACTTTTTACAGGTGAGAACTTTATGTTAGCACCAGCCGCCATTGTCTTACGGCCAGGGGGAGGTGCTTCACTCCGATATAAAGGGTAGCTGTCTAGGTCGGCCATCTGCTGTGACTCAACTAGTGTTCTTACCCGGATTTATTGCTTAAGTTCGGTTTTATGCAAGGCTTGGTATTGTTCATTTAACGATGTTTATAAAACGCTTTAACTTTAATAATGGGTGTCGCTGTTACAGGCGAGGACTATTATTGTGGGCGAACCACTCAAGATACCCCAGGCCAAGTGTATGGGGTCTGTCTTATTGTATTGGTGTATTCAGCCCGAGGGCAAGATGTTTGTCACGTGATATCGCGCATTGTTTTTACCGCTTGGGGCCGCCACAAGGTTAGTCGACTCAGTTTTCATGCCAATGAGCCACCCTAGCTCAGTTGATAAGCAGGCTGAGCGGCAGATCAACAGGTCGTGGGTTCGAACCCTGGCAGGGAGTCTCCCTAGCTCAGTGGGTAAGCACGCTGGGCTGCAGATCAACAGGTCGTGGGTTCGAACCCTGGCAGGGAGTCTCCCTAGCTCAGTGGGTAAGCACGCTGAGCTGCAGATCAACAGGTCGTGGGTTCGAAACCTGGCAGGGAGCCTCCCTAGCTCAGTGGGTAAGCACGCTGAGCTGCAGATCAACAGGTCGTGGGTTCGAATCGAGCATTTATCATCCCACCGATTTTATTGTCCCGGGAGATTGATTTCTTGGCACAATTTAGGCTTCATATCGGCACAGAAGACTTTTACACCCCGCGCCCCCCCCCCCTTAAAAAAAACCCGAAAAGGAAGACATTTCGGTGCGTGAGCGGCTGGGCTGTGGTGGCTGTGTTGTGATTCACTGAGGCTCATTGGCTGGACGTGTTCGGTATGAGCGGCTGGGCTGTGGTGGCTGTGTTGTGATTCACTGAGGCTCATTGGCTGGACGTGTTCGGTGCGTGAGCGGCTGGGCTGTGGTGGCTGTGTTGTGATTCACTGAGGCTCATTGGCTGGACGTGTGCCCTACAGGAGGCAAGGACGGTATCCTCAACCCCATGGTCCACAACATGACTCCTGGCTACGACAACGCCAAGTACGACGTCATCTGGGTCAGCACGAGCCGCATCAAGGGTGGGTGTGGTCGCGTCGTCATGGCGACAGTCACCGTCAGGCCGGGGAAAGCAGGGCAGGGGGGTTGATTATTCAGGACGCTTTAACCCCTTTTGGTCATATGGCGTCAATAAGAGAAGGAAGGGTGAGTGCAGCCATGTCCCCGGGGGTAACCCCCTACTCTTTTAGGAAGAAAGACATGGGATCGAGCGATCTGAGCTATCGCGCCGGCGCCGGGGAAGGCAGGGCAGGGGTTGTAACCACCGCTGTTAAAGCTATCGTTAAGTAGCAGTCAAAAAGGTCAAACATTTGGGTGTGACTTGATGTCTCAAACGTAAGTCAGGATATATAGTATAACTAAACATATACTAGATAATATTTATATTATCTAACTGTAGAGAAGTGGGGAAATGGAAATACCTTGTTTATATACATGAATAAATACGAGAGTGAAAGTTCACCCCTCTCGTTCCTGTGCTTAATGGAAATCGTTTATTGAACTTGAGGCACAACGCCCAGAGTACATGAGAGGATTGCACTGATTTTCAACGAGATAACAAAAACTTAACACTTTACGTAACAGTCGCGTCGACGAAATGCAGGGTACACGTGTTGGACCAAGTTATTTATCACACTATGTTTTCTTTTTAATTTTTGAGGTAATAAAGTTAATAAATAAATAAATGAAAAAAAAAATAACTGATTTTTTTACTGGTTCGGTAGACCGGTTAATCGTGAAATGCAGTACTTGCTGATGGTTGTCACTGATATGTTTCAGCCAGCACAGAGATATTGCTCGATATGGTGGCCAAACTGCAGCACCCCAAGGTATCCCTAGTCCACCAGATGCCATTCACGACGGACCAGAGTGGCTTGGCGGCGGCTGTGGAAAAGGTGACACAACCACAAATCAATAGGTCCTGGGTTCGAATCTCGGCCCAGGGCACTTAATCTAGGGCATGTTTCATTCACTCATCCTTCATCATCTGGGGACGTGTCTTGGCTCAGTTTAACCCTTTTATGCGCAAAGCGGCCTGAAACACCATCTAATTTTCATGGATATGTTGTGGCATAGACCAGTAGTGGTCTAGGCCTATAGTGGCATATACCTGTAGTGGTCTAGGCCTATAGTAACATAGACCTGTAGTGGTCTAGGCCTATAGTGGCATATACCTGTAGTGGTCTAGGCCTATAGTGACATAGACCTGTAGTGGTCTAGGCCTATAGTGACATAGACCTGTAGTGGTCTAGGCCTATAGTGGCATAGACCTGTAGTGGTCTAGGCCTATACTGGCATAGACCTGTAGTGGTCTAGGCCTATAGTGGCATATACCTGTAGTGGTCTAGGCCTATAGTGGCATAGACCTGTAGTGGTCTAGGCCTATAGTGACATAGACCTGTAGTGGTCTAGGCCTATAGTAACATAGACCTGTAGTGGTCTAGGCCTATAGTGACATAGACCTGTAGTGGTCTAGGCCTATAGTGGCATAGACCTGTAGTGGTCTAGGCCTATACTGGCATAGACCTGTAGTGGTCTAGGCCTATAGTGGCATATACCTGTAGTGGTCTAGGCCTATAGTGGCATATACCTGTAGTGGTCTAGGCCTATAGTGGCATAGACCTGCAGTGGTCTAGGCCTATAGTGGCATATACCTGTAGTGGTCTAGGCCTATAGTGGCATAGACCTGTAGTGGTCTAGGCCTATAGTGGCATATACCTGTAGTGGTCTAGGCCTATAGTGACAGACCTGTAGTGGTCTAGGCCTATAGTGGCATATACCTGTAGTGGTCTAGGCCTATAGTGGCATAGACCTGTAGTGGTCTAGGCCTATAGTGGCATATACCTGTAGTGGTCTAGGCCTATAGTGACAGACCTGTCGTGGTCTAGGCCTATAGTGGCATATACCTGTAGTGGTCTAGGCCTATAGTGGCATATACCTGTAGTGGTCTAGGCCTATAGTGGCACAGACCTGCAGTGGTCTAGGCCTATAGTGGCATAGACCTGTAGTGGTCTAGGCCTATACTGGCATAGACCTGTAGTGGTCTAGGCCTATAGTGGCATATACCTGTAGTGGTCTAGGCCTATAGTGGCATATACCTGTAGTGGTCTAGGCCTATAGTGGCATATACCTGTAGTGGTCTAGGCCTATAGTGGCATAGACCTGCAGTGGTCTAGGCCTATAGTGGCATAGACCTGTAGTGGTCTAGGCCTATACTGGCATAGACCTGTAGTGGTCTAGGCCTATAGTGGCATATACCTGTAGTGGTCTAGGCCTATAGTGGCATAGACCTGTAGTGGTCTAGGCCTATAGTGGCATAGACCTGTAGTGGTCTAGGCCTATAGTGGCATAGACCTGTAGTGGTCTAGGCCTATAGTGACATAGACCTGTAGTGGTCTAGGCCTATAGTGGCATATACCTGTAGTGGTCTAGGCCTATAGTGACATAGACCTGTAGTGGTCTAGGCCTATAGTGACATAGACCTGTAGTGGTCTAGGCCTATAGTGGCATATACCTGTAGTGGTCTAGGCCTATAGTGGCATAGACCTGTAGTGGTCTAGGCCTATAGTGACATAGACCTGTAGTGGTCTAGGCCTATAGTGGCATTTACCTGTAGTGGTCTAGGCCTATAGTGACATAGACCTGTAGTGGTCTAGGCCTATAGTGACATAGACCTGTAGTGGTCTAGGCCTATAGTGGCATAGACCTGTAGTGGTCTAGGCCTATAGTGGCATATACCTGTAGTGGTCTAGGCCTATAGTGACATAGACCTGTAGTGATCTAGGCCTATAGTGACAGACCTGTCGTGGTCTAGGCCTATAGTGGCATATACCTGTAGTGGTCTAGGCCTATAGTGGCATATACCTGTAGTGGTCTAGGCCTATAGTGGCATAGACCTGCAGTGGTCTAGGCCTATAGTGGCATAGACCTGTAGTGGTCTAGGCCTATAGTGGCATAGACCTGTAGTGGTCTAGGCCTATAGTGGCATATACCTGTAGTGGTCTAGGCCTATAGTGGCATAGACCTGTAGTGGTCTAGGCCTATAGTGGCATAGACCTGTAGTGGTCTAGGCCTATAGTGGCATAGACCTGTAGTGGTCTAGGCCTATAGTGACATAGACCTGTAGTGGTCTAGGCCTATAGTGGCATATACCTGTAGTGGTCTAGGCCTATAGTGACATAGACCTGTAGTGGTCTAGGCCTATAGTGACATAGACCTGTAGTGGTCTAGGCCTATAGTGGCATAGACCTGTAGTGGTCTAGGCCTATAGTAGCATATACCTGTAGTGGTCTAGGCCTATAGTGACATAGACCTGTAGTGGTCTAGGCCTATAGTGACATAGACCTGTAGTGGTCTAGGCCTATAGTGGCATATACCTGTAGTGGTCTAGGCCTATAGTAACATAGACCTGTAGTGGTCTAGGCCTATAGTGGCATATACCTGTAGTGGTCTAGGCCTATAGTGGCATAGACCTGTAGTGGTCTAGGCCTATAGTGGCATAGACCTGCAGTGGTCTAGGCCTATAGTGGCATATACCTGTAGTGGTCTAGGCCTATAGTGGCATAGACCTGTAGTGGTCTAGGCCTATAGTGGCATATACCTGTAGTGGTCTAGGCCTATAGTGACAGACCTGTAGTGGTCTAGGCCTATAGTGGCATATACCTGTAGTGGTCTAGGCCTATAGTGGCATAGACCTGTAGTGGTCTAGGCCTATAGTGGCATATACCTGTAGTGGTCTAGGCCTATAGTGACAGACCTGTCGTGGTCTAGGCCTATAGTGGCATATACCTGTAGTGGTCTAGGCCTATAGTGGCATATACCTGTAGTGGTCTAGGCCTATAGTGGCATAGACCTGCAGTGGTCTAGGCCTATAGTGGCATAGACCTGTAGTGGTCTAGGCCTATACTGGCATAGACCTGTAGTGGTCTAGGCCTATAGTGGCATATACCTGTAGTGGTCTAGGCCTATAGTGGCATATACCTGTAGTGGTCTAGGCCTATAGTGGCATAGACCTGTAGTGGTCTAGGCCTATAGTGGCATAGACCTGTAGTGGTCTAGGCCTATAGTGACATAGACCTGTAGTGGTCTAGGCCTATAGTGGCATATACCTGTAGTGGTCTAGGCCTATAGTGACATAGACCTGTAGTGGTCTAGGCCTATAGTGACATAGACCTGTAGTGGTCTAGGCCTATAGTGACATAGACCTGTAGTGGTCTAGGCCTATAGTGGCATATACTTGTAGTGGTCTAGGCCTATAGTGACATAGACCTGTAGTTGTCTAGGTCTATAGTGACATAGACCTGTAGTGGTCTAGGCCTATAGTGGCATATACCTGTAGTGGTCTAGGCCTATAGTAACATAGACCTGTAGTGGTCTAGGCCTATAGTGGCATATACCTGTAGTGGTCTAGGCCTATAGTGGCATATACCTGTAGTGGTCTAGGCCTATAGTGGCATATACCTGTAGTGGTCTAGGCCTATAGTGGCATAGACCTGTAGTGGTCTAGGCCTATAGTGGCATAGACCTGTAGTGGTCTAGGCCTATAGTGGCATATACCTGTAGTGGTCTAGGCCTATAGTGACATAGACCAGTAGTGGTCTAGGCCTATAGTGGCATATACCTGTAGTGGTCTAGGCCTATAGTAACATAGACCTGTAGTGGTCTAGGCCTATAGTGGCATATACCTGTAGTGGTCTAGGCCTATAGTGACAGACCTGTAGTGGTCTAGGCCTATAGTGGCATAGACCTGTAGTGGTCTAGGCCTATAGTGGCATAGACCTGTAGTGGTCTAGGCCTATAGTGGCATAGACCTGTAGTGGTCTAGGCCTATAGTGGCATATACCTGTAGTGGTCTAGGCCTATAGTGGCATATACCTGTAGTGGTCTAGGCCTATAGTGGCATAGACCTGTAGTGGTCTAGGCCTATAGTGACATATACCTGTAGTGGTCTAGGCCTATAGTGACAGACCTGTAGTGGTCTAGGCCTATAGTGACATAGACCTGTAGGGGTCTAGGCCTATAGTGGCATAGACCTGTAGTGGTCTAGGCCTATAGTGACAGACCTGTAGTGGTCTAAGCCTATAGTGACATAGACATGTTGAGCCCAGCATCGGTGTGCAACTGAAATTAGAAGTCCGAGGCTTGTTCACCTGAGGTGGCGCACAAAATCTGACGAAACTTCCACCTTAAAGTGTCTCTAAAGCTAGTACCACTAATGAGTATGTGAACTGTAAGGTATATATATATATACGGGATGTGTTTTATATGGTGTTTTATCCTGTGTGTGTGGCTGTTTTTTTCTGTGATATAAACACCTAAAAACAGATAGATCACAAAAGGAAACACATTATAAACTTCATCATCAGCAAACCTAACAGGCGTTTTCTACTTTGTTTATGTCATGCGTTTTCTATTTTGTTTATACCATGCGTTTTCTGTGTTTATATCGTGTTTTCAACTGTATTTATACCCTGTGTTTTCAACTTTATTTATACTGTGTTTTCAACTGTGTTTATACCAGATGTTTTCCTGTTGTTTCTACCCTACATATCCTGTGTTGTTACACCGTCTGTCTCTGTGTTCCAGATCTACTTTGGGGCCAGTGTGGCTCGCTATTACTTCGCCTTCCACATGATCGGCGTGAGTTGTATCACAGGCATGTCGTACCTCGTGAAGAAGGCGGCTCTCGACCAGCATAACGGCCTCGCCTGGTTCGGCCGCTTCCTCGCCGAGGACTTCTTCATCGCCAAATATCTCCATGAGAGGTGAGTGGTGCCCACAGCCCGCCATACACCACTTTGCAATTACACGCCATCTCGAAAAAAAAACTGATTAGCTCAAAGAGTTGTGGGAAATATTTTGGTGTAGATAATTACTATATTTTCAGGTTATTGGCAAGGCATGAATAAAATTAAATAAGCTGTCCAAATTACATCTAGATTACATAACGTTTCGGCTACATAGATGGCTATATCGCAGGTATAATTGTATACAAAACACGTTGTCATACGATGACGCCATCTTGACATCTCGCAAAGACCAAAATTATACCCAGAATGCATTGCACATGCAGTGGCGCCTCACAGTGGAATAATCTGAACCATGATTTGTGAAGTCGTCTGTAGTATAGCGACGAGAGATGGGTGCTCGTGCAGCACCCCCGCACAACTGGGCCCCAGTGTGGCTGTATGTCTGCCAGGGGGTACTTATTGTGAACGGGCGCCCTGGCACCTGCAGCTAGGCCGCGACTCCTCCACCGCCATGGCGTTGTGCAAGGGGCTTATTGGTCCAGTGTTATTGGTCGGATGCGTAACAGTGGCACCAATATTTCACATATATTACTAGCAAGATTTCACATATATTGCTAGCAATATTTCACATATATTACTAGCAATATTTCACATTTATTACTAGCAATATTTCACATATATTGCTAGCAATATTTCACATATATTACTAGCAATATTTCACATATATTACTAGCAATATTTCACTAGTTGTGGACGAGTTAAGCTGTTGATGCGGCAGGAGTCATAATTTCTTGACGGAGAGATGGTTCAGTATTGCTTCATTTTTCCCCAGTGGGTGGCGCCACCAGGTGGCAGCGGTGCCCGCTCAGCAGAACATGGCTACCGCCTCCATAGTAGCCTACAAAGACAGGATGGTCAGGTGGGTAAAGCAACGTCCCCCTGTAGCCCTTTCAGTTACAGGCTCTGTAAATGTCGGTAGATTGGTGAAATGACAAAAAAGTAGATTACAGTTTCATTAACAAAAACGTAGCTGTAATGTGTCCTTACACTGTTACAAATCAGGGCCTGGGCAACTAATCCGGGATTATTCGTACATTCATCGAGCCATCCTTCCTCGTCTGTGAGGTTGCTTTGCTCAAGTTTTAACCTTTGTGTGCACAAGAATGGCATAAAACAATTTCATTTATAGCACTTGTGTACACAAAAACGGCCAATTTTGTTTATTTTTATTATTTTACATTAGACAAAAGTACATCGCTTTCAAGACATTCCGTCATACTTATCACAGTAATCCGTACACACGGCCTAAAATACCAATTCGTTTATTTATATACCCGACTTGCTTTGCTTGCAGGTGGCTGCGGCTGCGGCTGAACATGATGCCGCTGACGGCCGGGCTGCTGGAGCCGCTGGGGGAGAGCCTGCCCCTGGGTATCTACGCCGCCTGGTCCGCCCACTACCTGTTCGGCATCAACCCCTACTGCTGGTTCGCCATCCACTGGTCCGTCTGGTGTACCATGGACTACATACAGCTGCGCGGGGTCCAGGTGGGTGTCGCGTCCACGTGCGGGGGAGGGGGCGTCCACGTGCGGGGAGGGGGCGTCCACGTGCGGGGGAGGGGGCGTCCACGTGCGGGGGAGGGGGCGTCCACGTGCGGGGGAGGGGGCGTCCACGTGCGGGGGAGGGGGCGTCCCCGTGCGGGGGAGGGGGCGTCCACGTGCGGGGGAGGGGGCGTCCACGTGCGGGGGAGGGGGCGTCCACGTGCGGGGGAGGGGGCGTCCACGTGCGGGGGAGGGGGCGTCCACGTGCGGGGGAGGGGGCGTCCACGTGCGGGAGAGGGGGCGTCCGCGTGCGGGGGAAGGGGCGTCCACGTGCGGGGAGGAGGCGTCCACGTGCGGGGGAGGGGGCGTCCACGTGCGGGGGAGGGGGCGTCCACGTGAGGGGGAGGGTGGGGACTAGGCAGGGGCGTCATATGCGACAGGGTCACGCGTTTCGAAAATTATCATTGTGATTTTGCGATTGCGATGGTTGTGTATGTTGGATAATGCGTTATAATGATAAAAATAATAATAATAATAATAAGTTTATTGTGCAATGTAGGCTCACAGCGTCCAAGTACAAATATATGCGAGTAAACATCAAGTAAATAAGGTAACATTTTGAAATCGTTTTTCCCTTAATTTGTACGCATCGCGGAGAAAAATACTGTTGTTGACCTGTTAATACTGACACGGGATGTGTGGTGTTTGCTTGCAGCGCGGCAGTCTGCCATTCGGCCTGCTCACCTACCTGGTGGCCTGGCTCATCCGGGAACTGCTCTACGTCCTCGTGTACTTCGAGGCCGTGCTCAACGTTCGCCACATCAAGTGGGGCAAGCGCACCTACCGACTCTCCAACTTCGGCGAATCGCTGCAGGTCGTCTCCGACCGCTCCATCCTGCCCATCTAGCGCCCGCCTGCCGCCTGCCCCCTGCCGCCTGCCGGCCCGGCCTGCCTGCCCAGGTAACCCCAGGCACCCACCACGGCCCGGCCTGCCTGCCCAGGTAACCCCAGGCACCCACCACGGCCCGGCCTGCCTGCCCAGGTAACCCCAGGCACCCACCACGGCCCGGCCTGTCTGCCCAGGTAACCCCAGGCACCCACCACGGCCCGGCCTGCCTGCCCAGGTAACCCCAGGCACCCACCACGGCCCGGCCTGCCTGCCCAGGTAACCCCAGGCACCCACCACGACCCGGCCTGCCTGTCGCCTGCCGGCCCGACCTGCCTGCCCAGGTAACCCCAGGCACCCACCACGGCACGGCCTGCCTGCCCAGGTAACCCCAGGTAACCCCAGGTAACCCCAGGCACCCGGCCTGCCTGCGTGCCTAAGTAACTGCAGGCAACCATAGTGGTGGCCAGACAAATTCAGGGGTGTCCAGACAACCGTAGGGGTGACCAGACAACCGCAGGGGTGACCCGACAAGGAGCCCAAGCAATCCAGACGACAACCGGGTGCAAAACTCGCGATACCCACCCCTCCCTATCTAGCCCGCCCTACCCCGCCCCACCCCGCTCCCCCACCACCTCCTCCTCGTAATGCCAACCGGTGAGTGGACATAGGACTCGGAGCGGGACTGGACGCACGCCGCCCACAGTATACAACACCCACAGCGGGGTGGGGGGCACGCCTGGGCCGCGCGGAAAACAGTTGATGCCCACCCAGTCGTTACCAAGGCGACGAGGTGGACAAGCACAATCTGCGCATGCGCGCCTTACGCGAGCCGTCGCCCGGCGCTGGTTGGATGGGTCCACAGACTGGCACAGGTATTAGAGGCGAGGATGTTTGCGGTTGCGGAATTGAAAAATCTATTTATTAGGCTGTGTTTTATACCAACTGAAGCGACGAGTGTTCTCTGTGTTGTGACGTTCATGTTATGATGGTGTACTGGAGTGCCTGATTCTACGTCCCTCGGACGTCCAAAATACTCCCCACAATGAACCTGTCAGTTAGGCCTGTGACTCGTGTGGATAACTGGACCGTGTGGCTGTCACTGAAGCGTGTGGCTGTCACTGAACCGTGTGGCTGTCAGTGAGCCGTGTAGCTGTCAGTGAGCCGTGTGGCTGTCAGTGAACCGTGTGACTGAACCTATGGTTGTCAGTGAGCCGTGTGGCTGTCAGTGAACCGTGTGACTGAACCTATGGTTGTCAGTGAACATGTGACTGTCAGTGAACATGTGGCTGTCAGTGAACCGTGTGACGGAACCTATGGTTGTCAGTGAACATGTGGCTGTCAGTGAACCGTGTGCCTGTGAACCTATGGTTGTCAGTGAACATGTGGCTGCCAATGAGCCGTGTGGCTGTCAGTGAACATGTGGCTGTCAGTGGGCCGTGTGGCTGTCAGTGAACCGTGTGACTGTGAACCTATGGTTGTCGGTGAACATGTGGCTGTCAGTGAACCTGTGGCTGTCAGTGAACATTGGCTGTCAGTGAACCGTGTGATTCGGTGAGCCGTGTGGCTGTCAGTGGACCGTGTGGCTGTCAGTGAACCGTGTGATATAAGACTGGGGACCAGATGATATTGACACGTGCGCTATTTGCCGTCTCACCTTGACCTTTGACCTTGACGCCTGCGAAATGCGCTTTAGACACGTAGCTCCTGGGGCCTTTTGAGACTAGAAATTAAGTAGCCTAGTGAGTGATAATTACTAATAACAAAGTACTATTTTTGATTATAAATGTTTCTATATTGTGTATATTTCATTACGGTATTCTGTGGTGGTTGTTGCACTCCTGCTATTACTGTCAATTGTAAAGGAGTTTTTGTTATTGCCCACCGGTATGGCAAGAGAATCTCATGAATATGACGTCATTCACACCTGTTGAACCGATACCGGACGTCCCCCCCCCACCCCCCGCAGTCTTGGTCATATCTGTATTCATACACTCACAAATATATATATACTTATATATAGGGTTTATCGGCCACCACATGGCAACCACGTGGCTGTGTTGACTGTTAATCAAAAGGATTTGGGGCGTTTGAAAAATAGTCTGCTTACTTTTTTACCCTAGCGAGACGCGAGCACTTTAGCTACCATGGTGACCATGATTTAATGATATGGTTGTCATGGAAACATTTGTCTAACTACTTGTCTATCAATAATGCCCGCCTCCTGTTGTTAACCGATTCCTACCCGGCCGTATGCCGCGAGAGATGTATGACAAGCTATTTGTATCATATTGCTCTGGAAACGTCTACTAAATCTGGCTACAACGCTATAAATGAGGAAAGCCGGTTTACTGGATGTGAAACCAAGTTTCTCGCCCTAACACGCGTGTCTCTGGTTTATGAATTATGATGAAATTGGCTTGCCATAGATTACTTCAAAACGTTGAATGTCTACGGCCGTGGTTTTAGTGCAGCTTGACGAGTGCCACAAAACGGACTTCCGGTCTTCTGCATATAGGCGTCTATGAGTCCCCGGGTGATAGATTTTTTTTACTCAAATTAGCCCAAGGTGTTTCCAATGCGCATATATTCGTAATTGATATAATAACGTTTTATATACTCTATACTTGTTACAAAAAAGGCGGCATAATATCTGTAATAATAATCGACCTTTACGGCCCCAAGGAGACCTGACCTGCGCGTTATATTTCCGACGGCGACCCATGGAAATGACCTCCACATTATTTTCCCACGGCCGCCCATAGATCTCATAGATGCTTGGATTGTGTGAAATACGGGCGGCGCACGCTTCTCCCCTCCGCTCTTCGTTACAAGATTCGCTACAGGAATATGAATGAATACTCTTTCGACCGGTGTCTTGTTCAACATGTTCTCACTCGTTGCACTCCCTCTCAGTCGGGCCAAGTATTTTGACTTGGTTGCCATCGTTACGTCACGCCCATAGTATCGGTATTGTGTTCTGTCGTGGTTGTCATGTGACCCCCGTGGTTTCAGGGTAACGAGTCCAACGTGTCCAATGCGTCCAAGGCCAAAATGTGTGGTGTGAATACCGTCTCTGATGTTACAAATGGTTTGTCGCAGCCGCGATAGAATTCCGTACGGTCCAAGTTCAGTGAGTTTTTGCCATGTACAGGTATGTGGGATGCGGGTTGGCATTGAGTGGCTAGCCGCGTGTTCTGTATCCGTCAGTGTTGATGTGCCGTGCCACTGTGTGGGATAACGTTACACGAGTAGTAGACCTAGTTATTAGTCAGTGAATTTTATAACCCCCCAAAAATAAAAACTGTACATTTTAAAACACAGGCATGTTTGCGATAGAATACTAAAATAATGGTGACAAACAAAAATGTTGGAATGACAAGCTACAATCTCATTTTAAAAATGAACAACAGATTGATACTGTGCAGTTTATCGCACAAAGTAATCTCTTTCGGTCGAAGACCGTCATTTTCTCCACGTGCTTGATCAGGATTGGTCAGTTGACTCTGCACTTGGCTCAGCCAATCAGACACTGTTTCAGGTGAGCCGTCCTCTTGGCCTCAGTGGTAGGGTGCTCGGCGTTGCCTGGTGCCCTGCCCGAGCCACCTGCTCGGCGTTGCCTGGTGCCCTGCCCGAGCCACCTGCACTCTGTGCTAGAGGCTCTGGTGAGGTGACTAGCTGGTCTGGGTCCTGTCCTCTTCCCACCTCTCAAGTCGTACTTTGAGGATGGGGATGCCTTATAAAGCTGGCCTGAAAACGTACTAGGCTGGTTCCATGATTAACATAATTGGCTGTCCAGGTGTGGTTTAAAATAGTACCGAATGAATTGTACTCGTATGTCCTTTGCTACATAAGTCGCAATGTTACAAAAAGCTGTACCAGACCTGTTAGTCCAATAGACTACTTTGTAAAAATAGCATAGTGGTAAACTATACCATATAATTGTGGCAGTTACAGTGTGCTACACCACGTAACTGTAGCAACGTCACCATGCTACATCACGGGGGCTCACCATGCTACAAATGTAATTGTAGCAATGTCACCACGCTACAGATGTAATGGTAGCAGGGTTACCGTGTGATGCGCCATGTAACTGGCAATGTCATCATGCTACGCTTTGTAACTAGCAGTGCCACCATGCTACACAATGCAAGCGTAGCAATATCATGATGCTGCGCAATGTAATTGTAGCAATGTCTTCATGCTACACCGTGGAGACCTAGTTGCATTGTCAGCGTGTACAGAACAATGTAAGTGTAGCATTGTCACCGTGTACACCACAATGCAAGTGTAACAATGTCACAGTGTCGCACACTACACCCGGCAAACAAACACAAGCCTCAGTAGACATCAACTGCCTGATTTGATACTATATATATTTTTATGACCCGATCTATTCGTGCTCTCCATATTATGTCCAACATACCGGAGGAGCCCGCATGCCATATTTTCTTACTACTGCGACATCAAGAGGAAATGTTTTTGATCACATCACCCAACATACCAGACGTAGGCCAGACGTAGGCCAGACGTAGGTTACTTGAACGTTAATGCACTTGTAGTATTCTTGATTGGCCCTTCTGAGAGCGCAACAGTTCGGAATCCCCCCGGTAGATGTCGCTGGGTGGTGTAGGTCACGTGACGCACGGGGTATATAGCGGACACAAGGGAAAGGTTTTGTGCGATATGATTTGTTGGCGATACTGTCTGCAGAACAACCAACACAGTCCAAAATGGACCCATCTTCCATGGAACAGCAAATTCTAGGCGTAAGTAACACGTCGAACAATGACCGTAAATAGTTATCCCGCCTGCGATATGTGGCCGGGCCAACGGTACCGTGGCCTGTTTGTAGGACTGAACTTTGAGCTGACGTGACAAGTGAAATGGACCACCCCTGTACTCCTATTGTTAATGTATATATAGTTTCTATTTAAAAGGGCTTTATGAGGACACCTGGTTATTGCGTATATAAGTCTTTTTAAACATTTTTTTATGTGATGTTGCGCAAAGGAGAACAAATATATGTGTCAGTCATCTCGGTGTGGGAGGAATTTTGTATTAATAACGGGAAGAATGTTGTGTGTCAAAGTTATCTATTCCTCTGGCTTTGCTTCTCGTCCTCCATATGTAGATGTAACCAGCACGAGGCAGAAAAACCTGTGTCATTTAACTGGTCAGTTTGCTGGGTCGAGATCTACGGCCTATTTTCTAAAGCCTTATTTTATTGTGTACCGGTTTGTGTAAGCTGTAACCCGTTCCGGGTACAGTGAATCTGGTCCCCCCGCCGCTCAGTGTAGGTGTGTGGTGGTGGGTATCTCCTAGGGGGTGGGCGCGGGGTGATCGGGGGGGGGGGGGGGGGGGTATCATAATGACTATCCCCAGTGCGCCGTTGTAATACTCACCTCCACTCGTATTGTTCATTGCATCGAACAGCTGTGAGCTTTGAAACAGACAACCAAGCTAGGCAGGATGCTTGCATTGTTTCACCGTATCTGTTTAAGCGTTGCTCTATTATTTGTCTGGTGTGTGTTTTGAGATTATATTTCACTCTGAGGCTTTGTAAAACGACTCGTCTGTTCCCTTAGTCCTAGTCTAAATCACTAGACGTGTCTATTTCACTAAACACGTGTCTATTTCACTAAACACGTGTCTATTTCACTAGACTTGTCTATTTCACTAGACACGTGTGGATTTCACTAGACTTGTCTATTTCACTCGACTTGTCTATTTCACTAGACTTGTCTATATCACTAGACTTGTCTATATCACTAGACTTGTCTATATCACTAGACTTGTCTATGTCACTAGACTTGTCTATTTCACTAGACTTGTCTATTTCACTAGACTTCACGGTACACAATATCACGAGACTTGTCTATGTCACTAGGCGTGTCTATGTCACTAGACGTGTCTATGTCACTAGACGTGTCTATGTCACTGGACGTGTCTATGTCACTAGACGTGTCTATTTCACTTTCGCTATTTCACATGTCGCCGTCGCCCGCCCCCTCTCTGAAGTCTGCACGGCTGCCCTATGATATCTGTAGGCCCTGTCACACTGAGCGAATGCCCCCCCCCCCATTTCACCCCACCCTCAATGTGATGTTTCCGACTGGGTACGGTTATTATTTCACAACTTTTTCATTAACAACTTTTTTTCGTTCATATCTGTTCTTAACGAGCTACTTGTCTGGCATTGTACCTGTCACCCCTGAACTCGCTCTGTCATTACCTCCCCCCCCCCCCTCGACAGGGAGGGACGGTGAGGGGGTGTCTATGTATGTGTGAATCACTGGTGTGTAAGAGGGGCTAACGTAGAGGGAGGGTGGCTTGGGATTTGTTACTTGTCCTTTGTTGTGTGTGCTAACGTGCAGGGAGGCTGGGTACGGGGGCGTTGTGTTGTCATCTGTGTCCGACCCCGTATCAAGCCAACAGGAAAAATACTCCTTGCTAGAATTCTCCGAGATATGTTTCCCCTGGGTCAGTTGTATGAGCTCATATGACCATAGCCAGTGGCAATAGCCAGTGTGGGTAGTAATGACATTAAGACAGTTTCACAAGGTTACGAGATAGCGATACCATCGACGGAATTATATATATATATGTTATTTATTTATGATATATATATTTTTTTGTTATTATATGAAAGGACTCGCTTTCCTCGTGACGTCACTAATCCGTGCCCGACGTAGCCGGCCAGTGGCCCGCAAGCCGACTCGCCTGTCACGTCATCCAATGGTTGTTTTTCTCGCCTGTTCTTGTAATGTTCTTAGCCAGTTTTTCATGACTATGATCAAATAAATCATAATTTTCAAGAAAAGTTTTGAGTGTTCATTACACGGTGTTGAGTTGCCATTATTTGATGCTGCACGTTAGGACAGCTATCAAGGACTGGGATAAGTGTCAAGTCGCACGGCTTGGCGACTGTTGGCCTGTATTTTTGTACCATTCTCACGCTAATTGATGACTTTTTCTAGCCCGTCTCGGTTGAGAAATGCGATACGAAGACATTTCTCTACACCTATTGTAGCACGTAAAAAACAAGTTTTAACGAATAATTGTTGGTCCCAGTAAGGTAAGGTCAGTTTAGAACGAATATGACTTCAACATTACGATATTATTCGATTGGCTCGCAGCTCTTAACGAACAGGCTTGTCCCTTGGGTATTTTTAGACCGTCCGGAATCGTTGGTACATCTAAGTCACGCGCTGCTCTCTATCTGGGTCGATATGTAGGAGATACGTGAAGAGAGCATGGAACATTATATCGCAATGGAATTTACGCACCTTTATAGGATTAATAATCAAACATTTAAATGAAAAATTTAACCTGCGCGTCGAGAGTATGGCGTGGTGCTGTGACGTCATCAATGGGCGTCTGACCTTGCACGCACACATTATGATCTCGCCTGGCGCCCTGGGTGGTTGGGTCGACCTGTATCCACCAGTCGAGGTACAGATATATTGCATATACAGGGGGAGGGGCAGGTTAGGGTGTTGCACCTCCCCCTACCCCATTGGGTGCTTTAGCATACACTGTGAAAATCGGGTTCTCCGAGCACCCCCCCCCTGGTCACCCCATTGAAAATTCCTAGATCCGCCCCTGCATATATATAAAGACGTTGCTATACTGTTCTCGCAACGATGTTCCAAGTGAGGCTTGCTGCTTACATTCGTGATAAGACGAAGACCGGTCTCTTCTTACTCAGTGGTTCATATAGATCTAGTTTATTCTTCGCACGGCGTTACACGGCAACCCTGTTGTGGATGATGATGGTAGCAGGACCCGTTCACTGATCCACGCCGTCTGTATCTTCTCGCCGTCTGATATGCATGTCAGCTAAATAGTTCACCGCTTATATGAGGACCGTTAATTAATGCAACTGGAGGGGCTTTCGGCATCGATACAAATTCTTGGGAGGCCCTACCATTCGAAAAGAGGGAATGGTCACGTGTCGTGCGTGGCCCACCACGACGGGCTCTATCGCAAGCCGTTTTAATAAAAAATCACCAATTTAAGATATCTTTAAATAATTAAAGATATCTTTAAATAATGAAAGATATCCTTAAATAATTAAAGATATCTTTAAATGAATTTAAGATATCTGAATTGTTAATGTGGATATGTAGAAATCTCATCAATTTATGTTGAGAAAAAATACACGAGTCACATATCCATAATTGAATTTAAGATATCTTAAAAGCAATTATGGATATGTCAAGTGTAATTATGGATATGTCAAATTCAATTATGGATAGGTCAAATTCAATTATGGATATCTCGTGTGCAATTATGGATATGTGACGCATCTATTTTTTCTCAACTTAAATAGGTGGGATTTCTACATATCCAAATTAACAATTCAGATATCTTAAATTCTTTTAAAGATATCTATAAATGCCACCTTTAAAGATATCTTAAAAGGAATTATTGATATCTTAAATACAATTCTAGATATCCAAATAGAGGGCGCCACTGATGTCAAATAAAGTTGCTAAATGCCGAAAACATCGGTACATCGTTATAGCGGAACCGAGCGAAACCGGGTGAAAAGTAGCGGAACCGGGCGCAAATTACCAGTTAGACAAGGAGTAGAAAGTTCAGTTTTGCTTAAAAGTACACTTATCAATGCTTCTGTTATATTCGTATAATATTTACGTAGAAATGTGAAGGTATTGTCTAGTAACAGAAGGATTTGTCTCCGAGTGCTGAGCCCAGTGCCAGGCCGCCATTTTGGTTGTTGTCGTAGTAAGACTCTTAAGAGTCACCACTTGGCGGCGCCACCGGCGCCGACTAAACCCTGTTTGTTATTTTTTGTTTATTTGTAAATTTTTGGTATTTCTCAAAGATAACACATTTAATCTATAAAGTGATCCCACTTCAGAGTTTACACCAACCAGATGTGTGAGATATTCTACGATCATAGGGAGAGTACGTGCTATTACACTGCATATTAGGCATCTTTGTATTTCTTTGCGGCCGGTTTCGCTAAAGCCGAAAAGCCGCCCGTGATCAAGTTGTGGGTGGGGCAGAAGAATATATTCCCCAAAATCAAAAACGACTAATGCAAGAAAATAACAAGTGGAACAATTTATTATTTGGCAAAAAACGGTCGTCAATGTACAGGGTTTAGTCGGCGCCGGTGGCGCCGCCAAGTGGTGACTCTAAGAGTCTTACTACGACAACAACTTTAGCGACCGGACGCCCCCCTCTATGAACAGGGTCCCCCCTGTCAGCACCCCATTAATTCTCTGCTGCCTCCCGGCCGGCGGGCGCAGACCGTACACACGTACGGTCCGTGTTCCTGCCGCACGCTGACACTGGAGAGGTCGCCTAGCGTGTACAATGACCAGGACTCGCGACTGTGATAACGGACGCGACAGATCCAGCTGAGGTTGATGCTTGGATTTACCCCCAGTGTATCTATTCATAGAGTGCTCTCCACGTCGTCAACGTTATCGGCAGGGAATGGCGCCTGACATAAGCTGAGCAGCTCATCAATGGCACCCACTGCTTGCCTGTATGAGGCGCTCTCAACATCCGCAGCAACCCTCCCAAGGTTTAACTTAGCCATGTTCAAAGTTTCTTGGGCCCTTTGCGTGTCTCCATGTATTAAAATGCGCTCCGCCTCCTGCAGCGACCGCAACACTCTATCATAAACACCCCGAGTTCCTGACTCCGTACTTCGCGCAGCCATGATAAGAGTGAAGGTGAAGGACGGATTCTTCTTTCCGGTAATTACAGTAACACATGGTGGCACCCTCTATTTAGATATCTAGAATTGTATTTAAGATATCTAAAATTGTATTCAAGATATCTAAAATTGTATTCAAGATATCTTAATTTCATTTCAAGATAAGCAAAATAGTGTCAGCTTTTCAGATATCTTTAATTCAATTTTAGATATCTTGAATACTATTTCAGATATCTAAATATAAACGAAATATGGAGATGTGGTAACTATTTAAAGATATCTAAAATTGAATTAAAGATATCTAAAATTGAATTACAGATATCTAAAATTGAATTAAAGATATCTAAAATTGAATTAAAGATATCTAGAATTGTAATAAGGATATGTGGCATTGCATTAAAGATATGTATAATAGGTGATTTTTTTATTAAAA
Source organism: Arenicola marina (assembly GCA_964019135.1). NCBI lineage: Eukaryota > Metazoa > Annelida > Polychaeta > Arenicolidae > Arenicola > Arenicola marina. Next base: position 5,873,187 of record OZ025255.1, read on the forward strand.
CGGCTTGCGATAGGGCTCTGGTTTGACAAGCTGGACTTGAAACGCCAATCTAGGCACCCAGTGAGTACAAACCAAGACCTATCGACAGGTTACGATGCGACGACTGCGGCAAGCTCTGTCGGTCACAGATAGGCTTATTCAGTCATTAGCGCAGATGGCGCGACACAAATCGTATCACTTGGAATCTAACAAAGCTGCAAACTCCATGGTCTTTCGTAGACGGACAGATGCCAACCAATAGGAGGGGTAGTGGTCATCGAGCGTGTAGGCACAATACGCGTCCAGACTGGCTTGGGCGTTACCTTATGCCGTGCGACTGACCATGCGCGTCCACAGCAGCGACGCGAGGTCCAGGTGGCCCACCAATAAATTACAATGACACTAATTCCTTATGTACATGTATATGGTTCTGGGAGTTCTTTGAGGCCTCAGGGAAACCCCGTTTATGTCCCCCATGCTTGTCCGCGCCCGGTTTCTACCGTTTGCGGCAGGATACAAAACATAACACTCACCGTTTAAACACCTGATTCCTGTTCCATATGTACTTGTTAAGTGCTTAAACGGTGAGTGTTACGTGTTCTATTCTGCCACAAACTATGCTCTTTCCTGTGCAAGGCGGAGCTCGCACTCCATGGCGGTTTATAGCGGCCTGTCAGATTTCGCCGCATTAGCAGCCGTGAACAGGGCTAGCCTCAGGATAGTTTGACCAACGCGATGCGACCTGGGGCCGTATTCATAATCGCCACTTAGGCTAAGAAAATATCTTAATTATGAACACCACCACAATGAGCTGGTGAGGCTTAGACGAAAACGCACTTTTCGTGCGTAACTTAAGAGGGGATTATGAATACGGCCCCTGATGATTAAACTTAATTTGGACTTTAATACTTATCGAGTGAGATTCACGGTGGCTAGCGGCCGACCATACAGTGTAAACCTACCAGCAGGCGAATGAACACCGTACTACCAACTTGGCCATAATGTACCTGGCATTATATGGCGTTTGTCTGAGTATATACAGATTAACATCATGTTCAATCCTGCTACATAATTTAACAAAATATCTTATTGCGTGTGAGTTGTGCCCATCATACTTTATTTACATGTAATATTTTTCACAAACCGGTTGTATTTAAAATCGACCAGACACTGTAAGTAGATATCGTTATTTTATGGCGCGTTTTGTGATGGTCATTTTTCCAATCTTAGGGCGAACCATTTGTCAGTTTTAGCGTATGGTTGACGCCTAACATTCACTACAATAATGCATCTAGTGGGAATGCAACCACTCGACAGATCATTAATCCGATGTTGTATCTCACATATAAAGAAGTCGCTGCTGTAGTCCCACTGTAACTATACATCAGTTCCAAGCCAGTAATATCTGCCCCCCCCACACTCCCCCCATCTCCCCACCCTCCCGCAGACCATTGGTCGATGATCCTGAAGTTGGCCTCGGAGCGGCACACACGCACACAATTCCAACGTTGTCTCCGAGGGTTGGGTGGCATTTAAGGGGGGGGGGGGGTTCACAAATCACGAAGAATAAGTGTCTATTCCCAGGTCACGATGAATTAAATGGAGAGCTCCCCGCATACAATGGAAGGGGCTGATACATGATAAATTGGCGATTTCTCAATTCACGCTTATTTAGTATTGAAATTATCAGCTCACGATTAATGAAAATCATTGATCACGACGGTCGGATAATATCACATTCCATGTTCATGAAGAGTTATTTTCCTCATTCGCAGTTAATGGTGAAATGTAAAGCCCCTTTCCCCGAGAAACGGAAATACCCCTTCCCCCATCCCCCAATAGGGTCTGTAAGTGACGTCACAGACAGCGCGCGCTCACCTCTAGAAACAACCGTTCCGGGTACAACGCGTCGGCGGGTCCCTATACTTTACTATGGGCCTCAAACTAGACTCACTGATGTTTGAGATATGAATGCAATGTTAGATTTGAAAACCATATGGAATAAATGTTTGGGGGTGTACCTTCATACTCGTACTAGTTTTAAATCGCAAGACGCTGGTTTTCTGTGCGTTTCACACCATTACAAAGAGCTCCCTATGCTTTGTGTATGGGGCGGTGAAGCGTCATGTACCCAAAACCGAATTCGCTGGAGGTGAGCGCGCGCTGTCCGTGATGTCACTTACATACCCTATTCAGGTTTTGTAGGCCAGTGTTATTGCAGTCCGTTGAGGAACTGGTTAAGGAACAGTAAATCTGTATTTGTATTCTGCTCTGCTGGCATATTACCTTCCAAGGAAGGTGGACACATCTAAGTCTATGTGATTGAGGGACAACGTTTTTAACCTGTGAATCCCCACTCTGTAATTTCTGTAAATGTATAGGTTTACATATAAAACAATTTATGTGGCCTCCTAATGCCTCCACACCTGGATGTTGTGTTATGCAGATCACTTCAGAAGGTTTGCCTGTTTGCACTTGCCGTTCCTGCAGTTCTTTAACTTTTGCCCACACCTGTGGAATCTCTTAGAAACATTTACATTCTGTTTCTGTAGCCATCTGTATACAATGAGTACAAGTGCACCTGTTTTAGAAAAGTACAAAAGATTCAAATTCAGTCTCCCTGACACTTTTTAAATAATCAGTAATAATTTGAAAGACCATGAGTAAACATGATATATATGACCTCAGGAATGAAGCCCCCCTCCCCCAATATAATATCATAACTCTTTCATATCATTTTTTTATCAATAGAGAACAACAGTAATATTGAGCCATGAGTTGGTCTGTTATAAAGCAATTAAGCTATAATAAAATCTTGGCATAAGGGTGTAGTAAGGCCTGCGAGAAGTGTGCTAGCTCTAATCAACCCCGAACCTTGTCTATATATGAAAACATTACATAACCTATCAGCTGATCAGGGGTGAATCTAGGGGGGAGAGTTTGAAATATGAGCATACACTGTAAAAGTCAGGTTTTCCAACAAAATATAGAACAAAGTGACATTTTGTAGATGACCCCCCCACCCTACCCCCGGTAAAAGCTCATGTGAGGTGTGGACCCGTCACTGCTCATAAACAAATAGGTTGACACCCTCAGTCATTTTCACCCCTTGCCCACCCCCTCCTTACTGGTCGCAAGTCCTACTAGATCCTACACATGTGTCTCAACCTATTTCTAACCTTATAATTATATAAATCCTAAATGTATGTAGCAGTGAGTCAAACCATTCCTACTAGCCTCGGCTAGAGGGATCACCCCTTTAGCCGAAGAGGTAGAGTGGTTTTCTTGAGATCGGGAGATTGTGAGTTCGACTCCCGCTGGGGACGAAACCGGCCCCCACCGTTACATGTACATAGCCAATGCAAAAGTATTTCCTATATGAATAATAATAATCCTAACTATACATCCTCAGTTCTTGGCAAGGAATTTTGTTCAAGGAAGAATGCTATGTAAAATGTTCACACTCCCCCCCCCCCTTTGTTCTAAAATAATTGGAGCCCCCCACTCGCAATCGCAATTTTGTTCATAGCCCCCCTCCCTGTTGCAAGTTTCGATGACACCCCAAACTTGGCACTAGATCAGCCCCTGTGTTATATAACAATATCTTGTTATATATAGTGTATTTCTACATATTACTATACTATATATAAACTAATATGCACATTAACACAGGCTGCGGGACTTCCACTCCCAGGCACAGTAAATCAGTGGAGGGCGGGGGGGGGGGGGTAGGGGGCCCCACAACGTATACTAAACTTGCCCCCTATCCACCCCCCCCCTCCCTCTACTGATTTACTGTGCCTGTGCTTCCACTCCATGAACCTAGCCCCCGTACACCGGCGGCCGTTTCGTCGCGCGGCTAACTTCCTAATTATCGCCCGCAAAGCGTCCCGCGATTTCCAAACAATGTCCATGTTCTATCACATAATTTGACCTGTACAAGCAATATAAACTAATCCATGATGTTAACCAATTACAACATTTGCGGCCAGCGACAGTAATATACATATATTATGTGCAAAACACTTGTAGATTTAACCCACCATGCGATGTTCCCAACACGTTCTGGGCCAGGGCCCCGGGAATCTGCCACAGGCACAGCTGTTGCCAGCGTGTTTGGGCCGACATCTTCCTTCCCAGTCGCCGTCTTGTTTTGGCGAGGGGACTCAAACATGAACGGTAACACCCCTGATACGTCGTTTTCATTAAATCATCGTCTGAGTGAGACTCACTGTCGCTATTCGTTTCGAATGAATTTGAATCGTCGGAACTGATCCTTGCCGCAGCCATGTTGACATGGCCTCTTAATAGGGCTTCCCCGGACGAGTGCCTCGACCCGCGTCACGCGGGAATCCCCGGAATTCCCTCACGTTTTGAGGCCGAAGCGGCAAAGTATTGAAAATAATTTTTTTTTTCGCTTTTTATGATGGAGATAAAAATATAAACATTTTAATATATTGAATAGTTACCAAAATGCTTCACAAATAGCCAAAGTTACCCCCCAATCCGCACCATGGACTTTAAGCAAAATGCCCCCACGTGAGCGATAATATGGACATTAACATAATACGGAAATTTGTGGGCGGTCAGTTTGTATACATCCGCATGTAGAAGTGTATGCAGCTTTTGGCTCTTTCATTCTTGAAAATAGAACCTTTAAAAAGGATCTTTGTATTATTACGTATATATATTTAGGCCTGTACGCATATAAAAATTGTGGTTCAGTTGATATATTTATAAAATTATTTCATCTAATTTAGTTTTGGGGCATACCGGTAACTGGATTTAGGAAGTTAAATCTTGCACACTCAAGGAACATATAAATCACACAAATGATCACCTTAGAACACTTTGGTAGGCTAGTGGCTCAATTATACTGGACTTAGTTTAGTTAGGGGGGAGGGCTAGGAGGACAAGGGGCGGCGGGGGGGGGGGGTGTTCTCAGATCACAAAGAATAAATGTCTTTCTTCACAGTTTACAATGAATTAGATAAATGGAACTCTACAGCACACTGAATAACCATGGTGTATAAATATGATATTCACAGTTATTTATCTTGCAATTCCCAGTTCGCAATAAATGGAAATGTTTGATTACAACGGTTGGCCCATTCCCAGTTCACGGTTCGCAGTGAAATTAAAGTTAAGCTTATATTCTTGAGGAATACAACTCACTCCCCAACAGCCAAAGATAAAAATTGTAATTATTAAAAATACAACAAATATATGCGTAGTGTTGTATTAATGTACCAAATAATGAACCTTAACTAAAGCTTGATAATAATGTTTTTCATATACAAATTTGGGTAATGCATGAATTTTTTTTCCAGCGGCTTTGCCCAAATTTACTTTCTGCATCTCAACATATACTTGTTTATCCCTCATGATCGATTAAGATATCAAGATAAAATCAGTCATTGCTATTTTATATTTCTTTATGAAACTATAGATACCAGTTTTACTCTTTTACACTTCAGCCGGGAAATCATACCCTTTCTATTAGTACAAATTCAGTTGCAAAACTTGCAGGGTGAAATGCTATTCCATATGTTATACAATTCAATGCATGAAACTAAATGTGCATACAAAATGTTCATTTTTTCTGAAGAAACTCATTTTGATTTGATATCAACCCATTTGTCTATTATTAACATTAGCAACAATTGTACCTGCAGCCATGTCCGGCCCTAGGAGCAAAAAGTACTGCCTTGGTTTTTTAGATTTAATGCTTGAGTTTTTCATTTTGCTACAGCCTTAAAATTGTTACAAACTATGAGCCATATATCGTAATTGCATTACACAACTAATTCTACATCGAGCACATTATTGTGGTATTTAATTGCATTTATGGCAATATTTCCACTAGTAAGATCCCTCCTCATTATGCTAATATAGGTTGGTGCATGGAATGGGGACCATGCACGTACGTCCCCCTCCCCCCTTTAGGTCCCACCTCCCCACTATAGGTTGGCTTTAGGAGGGCCATGTCCCCCCCCCCCATATCCGACAGTGTAAATATAGGTTGCCGTTAGGGTGGCTACGTCTCCCAAGGGTTGGATTTAGGGGGCCACTCACCCAAGGACCCACTTCCCCATTATATCCCGGCACTGTGGGGGGGTGGGGGCACTTGGAACAAACCTGCTAGTGGTGAGAGTTTGTTTTCTGTTGATTAAAAAGTTGCTCCGTGGCTCCTTGATCAACACGGAGCGCCACGGACATCGGAGAGGGCCACGGACAACGGAGAGAGGAACGGACAACGGAGAGGGCCACGGACAACGGAGAGGGCCACGGACAACGAAGAGGGCCATGGACAACGGAGAGGGCCACGGACAACGGAGAGGGCCACGGACAACGAAGAGGGCCACGGACAACGGAGAGGGCCACGGACAACGAAGAGGGCCATGGACAACGGAGAGGGCCACGGACAACGGAGAGGGCAACGGACAACGGAGAGAGAGGGCCATGGACAAGGGAGAACAACGGACAACGGAGAGGGGAACGGACAACGGAAAGAGCCACGGACAACAGAGAGGGCCACGGACAACGGAGAGGGCCACGGACAACGGAAAGGGCAACGGACAACGGAGAGAGCCACGGAAAACGACAAGGGCCACGGACAACAGAGAGAGCCACGGACAACGGATAGGGTAACGGACAAGGAAGAGGGCCACGGGCAACGGAGAGGGGGACGGACAACGGAGAGGGCCACGGACAACGGAAAGGGCAACGGACAACGGAGAGGGCCACGCACAACGGAGTGTCTGTCCTCCAAAATACAGAATATTCCATCCCTTCAGTAGCTCACAATAAAATTTAGAAGTGACCGCCGACCACGATTTCGCCGCTAAACGCGGTGGCAGCCCTTTTTGAAGGTGTGTGCGATTGACCAATCAGGTTGGTTGGTTGTATATTTAGGACGCTTTAACGACTTTTGGTCATATCGCGTCAATGGGAGAAGGAAGGGAGAGTGGATCCATGTCCTCGGGGCTAACCCCCTACTCTTTGCAAAGGAAACGTGGGATCTTTACATTACCCAGACCTGGCCACAGCGGGGCGCGAACCAACGTGCCGTTAGGCTCCTAGGTGGCCAGAGCCCTTCTAACCCACTGAGCTACCGGGCTGGCCCCTGACCAATCAGCAGGCGATACTCATTCATCCTTAAATCGCGGTCCTGATCTCTCTTGTCACGAGTTTCTCCTGAAGGGTACCTCCACTGAGAAGTTCCCGCCGCGAGAGAACTTCCAGTGATAACGTAAGGCGGCGCCATATGAAGGGTCACAACATACGTCACTTGCTCGGGCGGCAAACCGGCGCGCTGCTCGACATTGATTGGGCGGGTTGCTTTAATTGGTTTTTCTCCTTACCTTCGGCCGAAACGAAGTTTGGAATGTTTTTTTGTCTGGGATCCCTATTTTTTCCTACTTTTCTGGCACAAGCAGCACCTACTTTATCTCTACTTTGTTGTAAGGGGTCAATCATATACAGGTCTGCACTCTCCCCGGAATTTGTGCCACGTCGAGCTGTGTGTGAGTTATGTAGGAGCAAATTGGGCTACTTAATAGATATGTGGTATAACTCACTATAATGGTAATGTGATAGATGCCAGAAAGATATTAGTTTCGGTCGTCTCCATGTCAATCTCGAAAAAGGTCGTTCGTTCGCATAATCGCTGCCGACGTACCAGCCAGCCCAGCGGCCTTTGTCTACAACATTCTTGACGTCACGAAACATCTGTTTTTCGATGCGATTTTGGAAATATTCACAAGATTCCGTTATTTTATGACCGAGCTGATGCTTCTAAAACAAACAATTAAATTAAAACAGCACGCCCTTCAGGACTTCGATCTAAATAAACTATAATAATTAAAATATGACCGAATGTAATAAAAGCGTGTCGGTTATTTATGCTCTTTCACAGCACAGCGAGTGTTTTAAGAGATGACTTTGGTGTCATTTAAATTAAACATTTTTTTTTGGCGAAGCAGTTCTACGGTGCCCAGCTTAGGACATCGGGATACTTTTTTTTACCAACAAAATTAGTCGTTCCAATTCTGCTAAAGAACGACTTCGCCGCGGAACGAGTTAATTATTTTCAAAACCAAACAAGACTTGTAAGAATTTGTGCCGCGATGAAGTTTGGAATCATAGATTTCAATTTGGAAAAAAAATGGATTGGGGGTTAAAAGGGGAATAAATTGGCGCGAGACGCTGCGTGGAGTTCATTCTTAGACCAGCGGAACTGTACATTGTTCGGTCTAGCAAAAGAATAGATTACGGGTTTGTTTATGAAAGAAAGCTGAAACGCCTGAGTTTACTTTGCTAGTATTGTTCATCATTCTGCCAAACAGATGGATATACTTGCGTGGGACGCATGAGTTTAATCTGGTAGAACGACGCCTTCTTTTGTCTATTATGTAGTTGGACTGGGGATTCGATAGTTGATAATGGGGCGTGGGGTATATTTCGTTCTGGTCGAAGTGTACCCTTTTCTGTCTATTAGGTAGTTGGATTGAACTAGGAGTTCACTCAGGTGGAACTGCACCTAGTCCAGCATATTGGATGCCTGATTGGGGGTTCGATAGGTGATAATGGGGTGTGGGGCGTATGAGTTCACTCTGGTGGAAGTGTGCCCTTTTCTGCTTATTAGGTAGTTAAATTGGGCTATGAGTTCACTCTGGTGGAACTGCGCCTTGTCCAGCATATTGGGTGCCTGATTGGGGGTTCGATAAGTGGTAGTGTGGTGTGGGGCGTATGAGTTCACTCTGGTGGAAGTGTACCCTTTTCTGCCCATTAGGTAGTTAAATTGGGCTATGAGTTCACTCTGGTGGAACTGCACCTAGTCCAGCATATTGGGTGCCTGATTGGGGGTTCGATAGGTGATAATGGGGTGTGGGGCATATGAGTTCACTCTGGTGGAAGTGTACCCTTTTCTGCCTATTAGGTAGTTAAATTGGGCTATGAGTTCACTCTGGTGGAACTGCACCTAGTCCAGCATATTGGGTGCCTGATTGGGGGTTCGATAGGTGATAATGGGGTGTGGGACGTATGAGTTCACTCTGGTGGAAGTGTACCCTTTTCTGCCTATTAGGTAGTTATACTGGGCAAATGAGTTCACCCTGATGGAACTGCACCTAATCCAGCATATTGGGTGCCTGATTGGGGGTTCGATAGGTGATAATGGGGTGTGGGGCATATGAGTTCACTCTGGTGGAAGTGTACCCTTTTCTGCCTATTAGGTAGTTAAATTGGGCTATGAGTTCACTCTGGTGGAACTGCACCTAGTCCAGCATATTGGGTGCCTGATTGGGGGTTCGATAGGTGATAATGGGGTGTGGGGCATATGAGTTCACTCTGGTGGAAGTGTACCCTTTTCTGCCTATTAGGTAGTTATACTGGGCAAATGAGTTCACCCTGATGGAACTGCACCTAATCCAGCATATTGGGTGCCTGATTGGGGGCTCGATAGGTGATAATGGGGTGTGGGGCGTATGAGTTCACTCTGGTGGAAGTGTACCCTTTTCTGCTTATTAGGTAGTTATACTGGGCTATGAGTTCACTCTGGTGGAACTGCACCTAGTCCAGCATATTGGGTGCCTGATTGGGGGTTCGATAGGTGATAATGGGGTGTGGGGCGTATGAGTTCACTCTGGTGGAAGTGTACCCTTTTCTGCCTATTAGGTAGTTAAATTGGGCTATGAGTTCACTCTGGTGGAACTGCACCTAGTCCAGCATATTGGGTGCCTGATTGGGGGTTCGATAGGTGATAATGGGGTGTGGGGCGTATGAGTTCACTCTGGTGGAAGTGTACCCTTTTCTGCCTATTAGGTAGTTAAATTGGGCTATGAGTTCACTCTGGTGGAACTGCACCTATAGTCCAGCATATTGGGTGCCTGATTGGGGGTTCGATAGGTGATAATGGGGTGTGGGGCATATGAGTTCACTCTGGTGGAACTGCACCTATAGTCCAGCATATTGGGTGCCTGATTGGGGGTTCGATAGGTGATAATGGGGTGTGGGGCATATGAGTTCACTCTGGTGGAAGTGTACCCTTTTCTGCCTATTAGGTAGTTTAATTGGGCTATGAGTTCACTCTGGTGGAACTGCACCTAGTCCAGCATATTGGGTGCCTGATTGGGGGTTTGATAGGTGATAATGGGGTGTGGGGCGTATGAGTTCACTCTGGTGGAAGTGTACCCTTTTCTGCCTATTAGGTAGTTAAATTGGGCTATGAGTTCACTCTGGTGGAACTGCACCTATAGTCCAGCATATTGGGTGCCTGATTGGGGGTTTGATAGGTGATAATGGGGTGTGGGGCGTATGAGTTCACTCTGGTGGAAGTGTACCCTTTTCTGCCTATTAGGTAGTTATACTGGGCTATGAGTTCACTCTGGTGGAACTGCACCTAGTCCAGCATATTGGGTGCCTGATTGGGGTTTCGATGGGTGATAATGAGGTGTGGGGAGTTGTACACTCTGGTAGAATTCCAGTACCTCCACTCCATTAGGTAGACGGGGAATTATGAACTCGTTTTATTATTAATGTTTTATAGAAAAGTTACTGATATAAGTTCGTTTATGCTTTAACATTGAATATACAATATTCATGTGAAAGAAATGCCACATACGCGTCGAGTTCCATAGTAACAATACGTTAAATTACCGGGCAATTAGCATATGCACAATTTCCGTTGTCCTGTACGACGCCCATTATCGCCCACAATAGAAGTAGTTTGCATCACACGCGTTTTAGGCAATTAAAAAGTTGATAAATAATGAAATAAGTTGTCAAATACGGTTTCTGCTAACAGGGTTTCGTTAATACAAAAAATAAGTGTCAAGTGGAGTAAAGTAGTGGCAGAAAAAACATGTTTTTCGCAGCGGGGTGTGAAGTGAACTGTGGTGGAATAACCGGAAGCAACTGTCGTGGAACTGCTCTCGTGGAACTACCGGGCTGCAGCCATCTATATCTGCGTGTGACGGGGTGCTTCCGGCGGCAGATGTCGACATCATCGTCAACAAATGTGTGGATGATGTACAGGTAAATGAGGCGATGAGGGTAGGGCACCATTCTCTGTGAGGTCCAGTACGGCGCGCAGTGATGGAACGATTCAAAGGCGGAATATACAACATACAGCACACCTAATCAGCCTTTTGGACTACGGACGTCTTACCCCCATTCAATCCTCCACCCCACTCCTAGTCAATATCCCCACCCCACCCCACCCCTATTCAATGTCCCACTCCATTCCTATTCCATCTCCCACCGCATTCCTATTCCATCTCCCACCGCATTCCTATTCGATCTTCCATCCCATTCCTATTAAATCTCCCCCCACCCCCGCATTCCTATTTAATATCCCACCCCATTACTATTCAATCTACCACCCCATTCCTATTCGATCTCCCACCCCATTCTTATTGAATCTCCCGCTTCATTCCTGTTCCAATCTCATTTCTATTCAATCTCTCACTCTATTCCTATTCGAACTTCCATCGCATTTCTAATAAATCTCTCCCCCCAATTCCTATTCACTCTCCCACTCCATTCCTATTCCATCTCGTACTCCATTCCTATTCAATCTCCCACTCCATATCTATTCAATCTCCTACCCCATTCCTATTCACCCCCCCCCCCACTCCAACTTATATCCCGTCCCTCCTAGCTGCTTCCATTGAGGTCTCCCCCTCTCCCTTCCACACAGCTGATGGACGACCTGGCCTGGGCCCAAGACAAGATGGCGGAGCTGCGAGACTTCTGCATTTTCCATACGTTCCAACAGAACAGAACGGACGGCTCTGGAGCTGACGCGGACGCCATCTTGGCTGCGGTCCGCCAGGTGGCGGGCTCGGTGTGTCCGGCTCAGTGCAGCGGCCGGGGAGAGTGCACGGATGGCGTTTGTCACTGCCATGTCGGACCGTTGTACAGATCTGTATTGATCAATTAAGTGTTTCGTACTTTTCGAGGTCCATGGTGCAGCAATTTACAAAGAACTTGTGCGCACATGTCTTATCCGACCTCAATGTTCTATTGCATTGCTGTCTCTCAGATACTTCGCACCGATCGCCAGTGTTTTCTGATAGTCATTATGAGCATGTGTCATGTATCGGAATATACATATTCTGAAAGCTATTTCGCTCAAAATATTGTAATTATCTCCGTAAACACATCAAATATATAGCAAACATACTTCCCGGAACGTTTTCCAAGATGGCGTATATTTGCGAAGGCATGTATAATAGACTACTTGTCTACATGTCAGTTAGTTAAGATCATATTAATCTCATACGCTATGCTATTTGCCATCTCCGTAGAAACATCGAATTGATAGCTAAAATACTTCCCAAAACTGTTTCCAAGATGGCGGGTATTTGCGAAGTCGTGTGTAATACTGGTGCTGTCCCACGCAGGCTTCGTGGGCTACGACTGCTCCTTGGCGGAAGGACAACCGCCAACCGTTATCAAACAGCTGGGACCCGTCGCCTGTGACGTCACAAAACGGTCCTGTTCGTCAGTGCGACTCCTGGCCAATGATCTGGCTGATACAGAACGTGTCATATGTCAAGTCACCACTGAAGCGGTACTTACAGCCACAACCTACCCAGCGTTTTGATAATGGTCTTCAATGTAGAAATAATTAACTTTCCTTTTTCTCGTTTTTCACAAATATTTCATATATCCCAACGTCAATAGTTTTGGAGAAAGTTAGCCCTAGAAGATAATTTGTTCACCTCGCGGTTTATTTTACGTACACATTCACAGCGTTGAAGTTGAAAGAAAAACGTTCCTTCACATTGGAGGACTACGCATTCATACAGATTAATCTGCAAGACCTAGCTACAAGCTAACAACGTGTCACTACCTTAAGTGCCTATAATGCCAGTGCTGGGATCGAGTTTAATCGATATCGAAAGGACAGCATTGTCAGATATTTCGATAACATGACGACTAGGAGATCCCAGTAAATTGACATTATTACTTCTGGGCTACCCTGGGATTTTCCCGCCAATATCATGACGGCCTTGACCTTTCTTGCTCAGACGTCCAGTTTCCAATACGTCTTCAATGGCACAATCATGACCCACAACGAGGTGGAGTGCCCGCTACCGGCGTTAGGGGAGCCGCCCAACGGTAACGCCCTCTACCGGTACTCCGTGTCACTAAGCAACAATGGAGTAGAGTACAGCGCGCCCTCCTCCCCAGGATTGGCCGATGTGACGTCATTCATCACATTCGACGGGAAATGCTTGGATTGCAATGTTTCTGACCGTTGCACCGAAAGAGTAAGCGTTCATTGATATATAAAAGAGATGTCGATGTGCTTATTAATGAAAAAGTGACAATTTATTATAAAACAGTCTAAACATTGGAGTAACGTAATCATAATGTCTATATGGGAGACAACTACAATACAAAATGCTTCGATTGCAGTGTTTTTGACCATTGCGCTGATAGAGTAACCGTTCATTGATATATAGCAGAGACTTGTACATTTCCTGATAATGATGTACTTATTACTGAAAAAAAGACAATTTATCATAAAACAGGAAAAAACATTTTTTACATGTATTAAATATTGGTGACGCAGATTATGCTTCGTTCTGTAGCCTGGTATCTGCAAGATTGGTGGCAAATGCTATGATCCTGGAGATGTCAACCCGGAAAAGGAGTGTCAGTGGTGCGATTCAAATCATGCCCAATATTTGTGGGCCTTTAATCCTAGTAAGTATCTGACGTTTATGAAAAGAAATATGAAATTATGTCTACGAGAAGCTACGCATGCGTGAGATCGGTATGGCGGGGTAAAGATTCAACGATCCCAAACCTTAAAATACCAGCCGTGCGAGGATCAAAATGAGAAATAACGTGTGAAAGGTACAACTACATATTAACGGGAACACCAGTTTCCATAAAATGAGTTGTTACCTCACATGTTATCGCCGATGGCGATGGATATACTTTACCAACAACTTCACTCTCAATGATCAAGCTGCCGCCATCTTGGCCCGGCAGTAAAAATCCCACTGGATAACCCGTACACAGGCAGTATTTTGGATACCAGACCAAAACAATTGGATTATCAACATTAGTGAGCAATCTCAGCAAAATCAACAGTTCGTGATGAATCTCACCCCGGGAAACAAAGCTGTGAGTAAACGCCCCTACGCAATCCTGTCCCCAGAGTCGCCAACAGAAGCAATCACGCAAGCATCCAAAAGACTAGATATGGAAGAAGAAACTGGATTAAACCCTCCGCCAGACACTCCTAAGTGGGCAGTTTGTATGGCGATGGTCACAACCTCGAAAATTGATAAAATCGAACAATCATTAGGCCAAAGTATTGCTTCGTTGAACATCGAATGTCAAGAGAATGCAACAGCGATCAACGGCCTTCAAAAAAAAACGGTGCATTTAACGACTGAGCTAGAAAACCTCAAAAGTGAAAACAAGGTATTGAAGGATCGCATAATTCACAACGAAGCTCATGAAAGAAGAAATAATCTGTTGTTCTTTGGATTTCCCGAAAAAGAAGGTGAGACTGCTAAAGACTGCGAATGCTTGATTAAAAAAGCCATAACAGACGATCTAGAATTAAATGGAGCTAATATGTTGATCGCAAGAGCCCATGGCAACCCGCCCGGCCCTCCCAAGCAAAACAAGCCAAGGCCAGTTATAGTAAGGTTTCACTATTATGGTGACCGAGCTGACGTCTGGAAAAATAAACATAAACTCAAAGGCAATGTGAAGGTCGCAGAGGACTTTCCACCTGAAATCATGGCCCGCAGACAAAGGCTAAAACCAATACTCCATGCCGCGAAAAACAATGAGCGCTTCAAGGAAAGCTCATACCTGTCAGGTGACAGGCTATACATAAACAAGGTTGCCTACACCGTGGATACGCTCGACAGGCTGCCCAGTGAACTTGACCCACTGATGATTGCCACTCCTACCAAGGGCAATGTGACCTGCTTCTGGGGCAAGGCATCGCCGCTATCGAACCACCACCCTGCGCAGCTCTATCGCTCCGTTGAGCAGTGCTACCAACACCGCAAAGCTCTTACTCACGGAAAAGACGACATAGCACGGGCTATATTGCAATCACGCGATGCTGGTCATGCCTGTTATCTGGCAAAAGACATCAATGACGCCTGCAATGAGTGGACAATTAAATCATTAGCTGTCATGGAGGAAGCCGTAGAAGCCAAATTCTCCCAGAACCCAGGGCTCAAGAAATTTCTTCTGGCGACAGAAAACCGAACACTGGCAGAGGCAGCCTCGAACAAGTTCTGGGGCACGGGACTGCACCTCGGACACCCGCACACCTTCATCCAAACAGACTGGACGGACCAGAATCATCTGGGACAGATCATGGAAAAGGTGCGCAATAAACTCGGAATAAAATTGGTGTAGTCACCATTTCAGAGGACAAAAATATATTGTACGATATAAGGATTAGTGGCGTCTGGTAACGGTATGTTTCACTCAGATTGCAATTAACTCACAATGGGAGATATGCTAATCGGCATGTCGTATATTTCACTCGGAAACGGTTATCGCAGACGTTGTTCCACCGGTAACAACTTCAGAAAATGAACTCACCAGGTGATGCAGATGTAGATTGCATCATGATTGGTACCCATGACAATCGTACTATAGAGCATTGTTGCATGCTTCTATTGTTTCCTCGGAGTCGTGTTTTGCCGGTAAAGACCTGCAGACCGTGGGCAGGGGGTCATTGTTGTACCAGAGCGGGTCATTATAGTTCCGTCACAATAATGACCCCTCGCTCACATACCCCATGCCTTCGCCGCCTCGGAGGAGGAGACAGTAGAAGTAGGCATTAAGCCATATACGGAATGAGTTGTGGGTCATGGTTGGGATCTCACAACGTCTCGGCTACGCCTCGAAGTTCTTCGATCCCAATGGTGACCTACAACTCATTCCTTAGCTAATACTTAATTGACATGCTTCAGTTTCCCATCGTTCAGGGACTTACAAAAGCACCCTGCATAAATAGAAAAACACTTGATTTGTAGATGTTACCTTCACGGTTACAATTTCCTGTTACTACGTGTATATCGTTATTTTTTCGGATAATCCAGTTGTGGTGCTGGTAAGAGATTGGTGTTGTAGGTTGGTAAAATTAACTTAATGCACGATGCGGCACCGGTATTAGGTTTGGGAATCTTGTTTCTCTCCCACGCCAGCCCAAAGCTAATGAATATTTTACATAACTGTATTTGTTTACGCCAAAAACCTTCAGCATATGAGAGCACGCCAAGTGACACGGATTCACCATGTACTTTGATGGCTAACAATGAACCCAATTAATATAAGTAGTTTCAACACACGAGACTTAGGAGAAGCTATTAAACGCAAAATGATATTTGATCATATGGCATATCACCATCCTGGGATAATGTTCTTTCAAGAAACACATACTGACAAAAAAGCAGAAATTTTATGGAGAAAACATCTGAAAGGACAATTATTTTTTTCGCACGGGACCACTAAACGTTGTGGTGTGGCTATATTTATCCCTGTCAATTATAATATAAAAATGCATAATCAAGTATGTGACAAAGAAGGACGATATATCATCTTAGATGTAGAGATATGTGGCCGAAGATACACGCTTATGAATGTCTACGCCCCAACAAAAGACTTTCCAAAAAAACAGATGGCTTTCCTAGAGGAAATATCACAAGCTCTTCAGGAGCATGCAGAAAACTTGATAATTATCGGAGGAGATTTTAATGTTTGTATTAATCCAGAACTGGACAAAACTGGGGGAAAACAGGAAAAACAGAGCGATTATGCAAAACATATATTATAATTTATGGAGACGTTTGATCTCCAAGACATCTGGAGAGTCCGTTTCCCTGATACTAGGCGTTTCACGAGAAGTCAAAATACAAAATCTGGCCTTGTACATTCCAGATTAGATTTTTTACTCACCTCAGCGAATCTGGGCTATGATATAAGAAAAACTGATATAAACTATGGGCCACGCTCTGACCACTCAATCATTGACATCCAAGTTATAAATAAACACCAGTCCCTAAGGGGAGGGGGGTTTTGGAAATTTAACTCATCGCTGTTAAAAGACGCCGAATATGTGAAAATGATAAAAACGTGCCTGGACGATTCTCTACATAAGTATTCAACGCTCGATGATAAAGGGGTGTTGTGGGACCTTATTAAATGCGAAATGAGAGGTCGGAGTATAAGTTACGCTTCATACAAAGCAAAACAACGACGTCAATATGAGCAAGAGCTGAAAGAAAAACTAAAAACCTTACAAGTTCAAAGTATAACAGATGATGCGATACACGGCGTCTACGAACGTGTCAAAACAGAGTACGATGAAATTCAAAGCCTGAAGGCTCAAGGTGCACTAGTGAGAGCTAGGTCACTGGAAATTGCTGAAAACGAGAAGAATACTAAATACTTCCTTAGCTTAGAGAAACATAAAAGCGCAAAAAAAATATAACAACACTCATAGTTCCTAATGAGAAGCCAATTATCGACCCAACAGAGATTTTATCTGCTGAACAAACCTTCTACTCACAATTATACTCGCAAGGGCCCGTAATGGAAGAAAACGATCCGGTAATGGATACATTCCTGGATGAAGCTATTAGTAAATTAAGCCCACAATCGACGCACCTCTGTGACCAAGAATTAACATTAAAAGAATGTACTCAAGCCCTAGCTCAAATGAAAAACAACAAGGCCCCCGGAAGCGACGGTTTTTCCACCGAATTTTATAAATTCTTCTGGCGAGATATTGGACATCTCGTACATAACAGCTTTATATATGCAGCAGAAAATAAGCATCTGAGCATTGAACAAAGGCGCGGTGTCTTAACGCTTCTCCCGAAAGCTGACAAAGACCTTCGCTATTTGACATCGTGGAGACCGCTAAGCCTACTAAACACTGACTATAAAATTCTAACGAAAGCCCTTGCCAATAGGATGCAAGATGTCGTCAACGACCTAGTTAATGTAGACCAATGCGGGTACATCAGAGGTCGCTACATCGGCGAAAATGTAAGAACTATCGCAGATATCCTTGAATACTGTAATATGAACAACACTCCAGGTTACATAGCACTTCTTGATTTCAAAAAAGCGTTTGATACCATTTCTTGGCAGTATTTACACAAGGTACTAAAACATATGAAATTCGGCCCATATTATAGACAATGGATTGACATAATATATACAGACATCACCAGCTGTTGCATAAAGAACGGTCACTCAACCGCATTCTTCCCTATTACGCGAGGCATCAGACAGGGGTGTCCAATAAGCGCCTTACTTTTCGTTCTTGTTGTAGAAACATTTGCAACAAGGATTCGCAGCGACCCCAACGTACATGGTATAACCGTGTGTGAAGCAGTGTTTAAAATATCACAACTAGCAGATGATACCACATTGTTTCTGAAGAATGCAGAATCAATATCTAGGGCACTTAATATATTAGAACAGTTCGCGTTATGCTCAGGGCTAAAGCTCAACAAAAACAAAACATTCGTGGTTCCTTTACATTCAAACTGTAGATTAGACACTATACACGGCATAGAGGTTAAAAGATCGACTTTCAAAACCCTGGGTATCTTCTTTGATATAGACCAAACGGCTATGTGCCACAAAAATCTGGAAGACAGATTATCTAAATTTAAAGCTGTACTCACCACCTGGTCCGCTCGCCGACTATCCCAAAAAGGTAAAATAACCATATTAAAAAGTCTGGCACTCCCGCTGTTGACCTATGCTACCGCTGTCATTCACGTTCCCGAGAGCTTTATCAAAAAGGTCAAAAGCGAAATAGCAGATTTTGTGTGGAATGGCAAACGCCCCAAAGTGAAATATTCCACAGTGATATCAGACATACCAAATGGGGGTCTGAAAATGCCCTGTTTCAGCTCAATTATTGCTAGCCAAAAGGCACTATGGATTAAACGAGTAATATCGGGTAATGAGCTACAAACGAAACAAAGCAAGTTAGGCCTCTGCCCAATTGGTCTTACAACACAAGAAATCTCAAGCAAACTCTGCATCACACATATAAAGCCCCCTAAGAGTCTTTTTTTATAAACAAGTCATAAAAAACTGGTTTGATGTTTTTTCGGTTGAGCCCGAGGTGGAGAGCGTGAGATATGAAAAACTATGGAATAACAAATACATACTAATTGGAGGAATTCTAAGTAATACCTTTTACCCAACCTACAAGCGTTGGGCAGATCATGGAATTACACACATACATCACCTGATGGATGAGAACAGGGGCTTTTTAGGAAAAGCTGCTTTAGAAGAAAAATACGGAATTCAAATAGACGCGCTAAAACTAAACAGCCTCATACACGCTATTCCCAAACAATGGCGTACGTCACTGCGGCGAGAGATACAAACAGCGCACACATACAACAATCAGGAACAGCTACAGATAAGAATTAACGGACAGTACATCAATGTTGATAAAATACAGAATCATCACATATATTGGGAACTTATAAAAAAATCACAATCCCCACCCACTGCTATTGCCACATGGCTAGAAGAGTTCCCATTTCTAACAGAAAACAGTTTCAAAACATACTTTTCAATAGGTAATAGTGCAACACGCAACACTCAGATACAAACTTTCCAGTACAAAATCCTCCATAGAATCATACCTTGTAATTACAATCTGGTGAAATGGCACATAAAAGACAATGCAGCCTGCGATGTATGTATGGAAACTGACACAATAGAGCACTTTATGTATTACTGCCCCTCTGTCAAAAAGATCTGGCAAAATATTGAACAATGGATTACAACCTTATACCATGTTCATGTGAGTCTATCAATAGTAGACGTCTTGTGTGGTATTTCTGGTGATAAAGGATCTATTGTACTGAGTATAAATTTCATTGTGGTAATGGCTAAATGGTACATCTACAAAAGTAGATTATCGGAGAGTAAGCTGTTAAATTTCGAATTATGTAAATATTTCATCAAGAAACAGGTGCAAATGGAGCATCATGCTGACATCCTTACAGGAAAATCATCCAGATATATTGCATTGTATGAGAAAATATAATCTTGTAATGTAATTATATAATTGTATATAATATTCCGGCACATATTAATACGATATTCGCAGACCTTATTTCAACATTGCCATATTTGAGTAATCAATAATTGTTTATGTTATCGGCCTCGACCTATAATTGCATTGCCTATATTTATATATGTATGTAGCTCTCGTTGCTGAAGGAATAATAAAAAAAAAAAAAAAAAAAAAAAATTATGTCCACGTCCATATTAAAAATACTAATTGTGTGATGGCGCGGTGCAATATATAGAACATATTCATTCAGATTCAGGTCACAGCGGACCCAAGTACCTCGGAGACAGGACAGTGGTCATCAAGGTTCACGGGAAACCAATGGTGGTTCAGTTAAATGGCATCCAACCCGATGGCAGTAAACTGAACTTCAGCTTGGTGGCCACACAGCCGGCAGGTCACGATGGCGACGTTGAAGTCTCCATCGATGGCGAGCTGAGCTGGGCGGCGGGGAAAGACGCCAACATTAGGATCTCCGTCGAGGTGCGAGACGACTGTGGCGCCACGTCCGTAGTGGACATAGAGCTGTACACGACACCGTGCAAGTGTTTGAACGACGGGAAGTGTATCCCCTTGCACCCAGCAGATCCGTGGGATGGTCTCCACATCTGTGTGTGTGAGGCGGAGTTCACGGGAGGCGTGTGTGAGACCAAAATCTACGATTGCGTGGTCAATCCATGCCTCAATGGCGCCACCTGCCGGCAAGAACATGTGACAGAAAGCGCGGCTGTAAAAAGCGTTATTACGATTGGTCGAGGGGTATTTTGAGAAGGTTGATTCTAATTGGATGATCGTGTGCGCATGTGCGAGATGGCGCGCGGAAGAGGTTTTGTTGATGATTTGAGAGTGTGAGGATGGTGCCGGAATAAGAAGTGAAACGGATTGATAATGCCTTTCAGGGATTAATTCAACAATGCAGGTCAGTAATGTATGGAATATGATATGGCGTATGGAATATGATATGGTGTATGGAATATGGTAGATTGTAAGATGTATAAATGTAAGATGTGCGATTGTATGAATTGTAGCTTTGAGTAATTTCCTAGTACAATGATGCACTGCCCTTACATTAAGAACCGTATTTTTGTTGCAGGTTTATTATTTATTTTAGATACCTTGTTCACCTTATGATTAAATATCGAACTCTAACGGGGATATAAATAAACAGGAACCAGAACTTTAATGTTGGTGTGAATTTATGAAACCCTGTCACATAAATGGCCACCACGACGAGACTAAGGGTGTGAAATATACAAGGGAAACCTGCATTGTGGCGTTGAACTGCTCACGGCGGTAGGAGCCGTGGACATGCCCGAGGGATTACGGTCGTGTGGATAGCCGCAAGTACGGCGGCTGTGGCAGCCACACGGTGAGCAGCAGTGGATGTGAGTTGCGGTGGGAGGCAGCAGTGGTGGTGTTAATCGCCGTCGCCAAGATCGCCGAGGTAATCTACAACGAGACCGCCGGTCTTCGTGAGTGCCTCGGACGGCCAGAGCACACAGCTTTCGTCGGGCGACCGCGTCATTCGACCTCACGGTTCAGTGAATCAACACAGGGCTGTTGGTCGACATCGCTTCGTGGGAGCCTTCCGGTAACAGAGCTGATCAACCGTTCGATCAGCTGTGCTGGAGTCATCGCGCGGGACTCAGCGACTTACACACACAGCCGCAAGAGGGCGTACAGGTCAGCCTTTTTGCAAAGATTAGAGGGCTACCCCCGCAGACATGGCTCCATGATTACATGATGTGAATATAATATTGACGTTCCCGAAGACAACAACCACATTTACTTAATTGCGATGCGTCAGACACTGGCAAAACAACAGATAACGATACAGAGATGTGCCAAAGCAAGTAACAACGACATTCTTCCTTGTCGTGACAGTAGGCAATCAAGGCAGCGGAGTCTTCTTAGACATGAGGGCAGAGATGTTGGAGGTCAGTGCCGGCTTTACATAATTTTATCATTTCCAGCTTAGCGATACTTTCTCTTTTGAGATATTTCAAAGAATTTACTGCAAGAATATCTATATGTCCTTGATCTTCCCGTGTTACATAGTCATTGTGCCACGCCCACAGACCGCTATTATCAGACCCACAGATTTGTTTTGTGGCCTTTGTATTACTTAAACTATCAATAGGCTGGTTGTAAGATATAGAAGGGAATAGAACATAGCTAATTTAATAATGTTATTGACCCCAATGGCCCCAGGTTTATAATACATTTTCACTAGCTGCAAAACGTAGTAGTTTATATTATTATTGGGACAGGGTCGCAAATACTGGATTTCAATATTGTTATCTAAAGATAAAAATGGCATTCATCTTATATAATAATTAAATTCTGTGATTTGCTAAATAAAACTAAATGTGGGTTATGTATAGTCATGTTAGATGTCCAAAAGTCTGTACAACCTAAATATTATATGTTGATGGTCCTGTTAACAGTGAGGGTAGATCTGACGGCTATAGAACACAGATATGAACTCTGGTTGTTGATCTAAGCGGCCCACCTGGCTGCCCGTGTCACGATTCTGGAAGTTATATATATCAATTTGAAGAACCCAGGATGAGAGCGCACAATACAAACACTGGGCTTCTGTTACGTTCTGACATCTCGGGGCTGAACAGTGACACGGTTATCAGGTTATAGCATCGCATGGGATACACCGTATCAAACTAGTTTGGAAGGTATCTTCAAGATATGCAAGACAACTATGGCGCTTACGCTTTTCTGGTGTAAATGAGGCAGCAGTACTGAGGATTGCTGGTCTGGACATTAATATGAATATATTATGCCTTCAGGTGGTCATGAATATGGAGAATATTCGCATATTGAGCTGGAATTCCGTGAATGAATACTGCAGCAAGAACCTCGGCGAATGCTGCATATCACTGAATTATAGGTAAAAACTAACATATGCTTATTTCAATAGTAGTAACGGGCAATGAGCATTCTTCCTGTATAAGTAAGCCAGCAATTAAAGGGTAGCAGGAAGATGTGACGAAGGAGATCGAAGACCAATAGTAGAAGAAGAAATATTAGGCATTTGGAGAATCAAGTTCTCTGTTCAACATTAACATTTAATTAGGTTAAACAGGCGTATATCACAACATATGTGCAATGTATGTTTTATCCGTGATTAAAACTGGGCGCTTTATTGCAGAGAGGCCAATGCGAACGCGCCCGACGCAGACCTATTTGATCTGCATCACGTGGTGTTTCCTTCTGGATATCCGGTTGAAATCTCGCTTGACAAAGTTCGGTACGTTAATTAACGTGACTTCGATGTTTGTACGTAACGACTTGCTCGGGAAGTGCCATTAAACCGGATAAGGTTTTAACTAACGAGGTATTTAACTACTGATGAGTATCTACTTGTTCCATATCAATGTATGCCTTGCCGATAGGCTGGTGCCTGGTATGACCATGAGTTTGCTGTGTCCAGGCTCCGGGTGACGGTGGTCGCTCCCGCCGCTGCCCTCAATGCCTTTTGCGGCCCGAGCACCACTCGCTACCGTCGTCAGGCGACGTCTCCCATGGCCAGCGACATGAGGACCATGCACCGAGACACATTGACCAAAGCTCTGGCACAAGCAACGGACAGCATCAACAAGGTAGTCCAACTAAACGTCTATAAAGAAAACTCCCCAGCAGGATGCCACCTCCACCCGGTCCTCGTTAAGCCCGAACAGTAGAGCCATGGATTCCGTGTCCAGCCGGCAGCAGGCACCGTCAACTTGGGCCTCATGCTTGTAATATTTATGTAATCAAGTTTCATCAATTCCATTGTCCGAACAAAGTTAACGGCTGGTTCCTGTTCTATTATGCCCTTCAGAGTTCCAGTCAGATGTATACAAATGTATCCCAATAAATAATACTCCTGCAACAAACTGAGTGATTACTTTACGTTATATTCATACACTCGCACATCCTACACTCATACATCTTACGATCTTAGTTGATACATCATCACAGCCTTCCGTACTGACCTGCATTGTTTTAGTAATCCCTGTATTGCATTATAGGTCCCATTACTGTAACTATTCTTATTCCCTTCCGGCACATGTATCACGTTACGCTCTAACACCATCAACAACCTCTCTCGTACCCGCCTTTCGCCCCTGCGCGCTGTCACCCAATCACATACGTCTCTCTACCCATCGTATGAACGCTTCTGGACAAACAGTAAATAGACCACTAGCATGGGACTTGTTTTGGTATTCCCCGACATTACAATTCATTGCAGCCTTTTCTTTTACGGTTTCATCTTTATTTTAGACTTTGAACATCGAGGTCGAAGTTCACGACGGAACAGACGACACCCAGTTGATCGCCATTTTGGCGGGAACCATCGGATCCCTGTTTCTTGTGTTGATAATCATCACCATTGTGACTGTCGCCCTGCAGAAGAGGTGAGGGCCTTGAAGCAATGTCTTAGCAGTACTGGTAGCGCATGGTTGCACGCCAATAGGCAAGGACGTTCCTCACTTCCTTTACATGTGTATATGACAAGTGATCATGTTATAAATTAACGGGCAAGTGATGTTAGTTGCTAAATGGCTATAAAAATATAGATGTCCATCTGGTAATATTTTAATCTCGCTGTCAAGATGCCAATAAATTGCGGACAACGTGGTTACAAAGTAGAAAGTATGTTATTTCGATCAATGGGTGATTTATACAGAACCTGCTCTATCGCAGAAATCGCATCATTTCCATCCATGACTTTATTCCGATTTTCCCATGCAGGGAGAAGAAACTAACGCCTCACGATGGACCCATGGGGAGTGGCAAGGTTGGTGCTCCAAGATACCTTGGGCCAGGAGGGGGTCGTGGCCCCACATCTCTTGTTACCGCCATCCAGACAAAGCGGACTCCATCACCCCTGTGGAAGTACTGATTGAGTAGCGACACAGGATGTCGTCTGGCGAATTGGACGGGCAGCTGGCAATCCGCCATTGGTATCAATAAGAGCAGAAAGACCATAGAGTGAGATTAAGTTCTCTGACGCCGCATTGAAAGTATCGTTATTGTGCGTATGTTAAGGTTTTGTTTATGCATTTTTTAGTACTTCGGTATTGAATTTGAATATCGAATATTAATTTCCCAATGTTAAACAGATTTGATGCTTATCTTGTTATTTCCTTGATTGGGAATGTTTGGGGGAGGAGGATGGAGAGAGGAGTTGCGTACCAAGGGACTTTAATCAGAGTCTGAATAGTCTGATCTGGAGCTGAGGCGGTTCCTGGCAGTTGTTAAAAACTGCGGTGCAAGGCTGGAGGTGACGGAAACCATTTGATTTTTGTCGTCAAATTTATCACATATATGTATGGTAATTAATTTAACCATTATTGCCTAAATCAATTGGCATGAATATGGCCTATAGTAATTAAAACCAGTCTCATAAAGTTACAGTTCCCTCACCACATAGTTATCGCTATAAAGTCACAGTGCTAACACCACTGAGTTAGCGCCATCAAGTAACAGGTTCCACACCAAAGAAAAAGCGTATTCATACAGCGCAATATGGCTGTACAGTTTTCGCGGTTTTATTTCCGGTTTATGTCATCACACTGGTGCCTTGCTACTGCTGCGCCACGCGCACTTATTGTAGTCAACGTGTGAGTGTTGGGAACCGGTTGGCTGCGCGGTTTGTGCGTTGGGAATCGAGTGAGTGTGAAACTATTTTTTGTTTGCTTTGGTCCAGGCATTGCTAATTATAAAATCATATTATAGTTATAGATAATACATTTATCTCTCCATAATGCATGTGGTCTGTTCGATGTGACCGAAGCATTGTATTGTGAGGCAAATTATCGATGTGTACATTTCTGCGACAAACGGAACACCATGGTCTTCGCCTGTCAGTCCATATAAGGAGCGTTGTTACGTAACCATAGATACCGCGCGCATAAATCTACTCGGATGGTTATAATTCGGATATGCACAGCTTTAGCCGATCTTGTGTGTGAAGCGAGTTAAGGCAAACAACCGGAAGGTTGGCAGCACGTACGGGCCGTTGATGCTAGGCATTGACGTAGAGCATAAGTATCCATGTCTCGTGAGGTCTCGATCAGATCCCGTAGTGACTGTACAGCCCTATTCGAGAGAGCCCTTGTCAGTTGAACCCTATTGTTTAATTGCATGTAGAATGCGACTAGTATGACATGCACAGGATTTGACCGGCCTCTGGCTGGGTCAACCCCATTTGTTGTGGGTAATGTTTTTAACGCTATCTATTAATTTACTGACGTGGTGATATTTATCCTGCATCCTACAGTTGTTAAATGATGGCAGCCATAATTCTGTCTATGTTAATAAATCATTCTCAAATGAAGCTCAAGTATGTTCCTATTATACGTTTGTCCACCGATTCGACCCATTGTACAGATGTTACATGCACCCAGCACACTGCAGTCACGTGGTCAGTGGTGGGGCCTACCTGGTTTACATTGACGAGCGACACTTTAACGCTAACCGGGGGGGGGGGGGGGGGCGGGGGGCACGAAGCAGCGCTGCAAGTGAAGAGGACCAGATATCAGAATGTATCGATAGCGTGCAAACTTCGTCCCATGTCGACGAATTGTGGCTGCTGACGATTACTTTAAAATACAACCTTAAAACATTGATTTGATGCCATCGACAGCGTGTGACATTTATTTGTACACAGTACACAATCTGTTTCTTCAGAATGACTATTGGTTGCGCTATACTTATGGTAGTACGCGAGATAACCGTGGCGCCACCTAGACAAAGACTACTTAGCCTTATCCGCCCCTTTTATGAACCAGACCCCAGTGTACGGTCAGTCCTCGGGGTTACGCCCTGAACAGACCCCAGTGTACGGTCAGTCTTCGGGGGTACGCCCTGACCACACCCCGGTGTACGGTCAGTCCTCGGGGGTACGCCCGGAATCAGACCTCGATATGCGGTCAGTCCTCGAGGGTACGCCCTGAACCGGACCCCGGTTTACGGTCAGTCCTCGAGGGTACGCCCTGAACCAGACCCCGGTGTACGGTCAGTCCTCGAGGGTACGCCCTGAACCAGACCCCGGTGTACGGTCAGTCCTCGGGGGTACGCCCTGAACCAGACCCGATCAGTCCTCGGGGGTACGCCCTGAACCAGACCCCGGTGTACGGCCAGTCCTCGGGGGTACGCCCCGAACCAGACCCCGGTGTACGGTCAGTCCTCGGAGGTACGCCCTGAACCAGACCCCGGTGTACGGTCAGTCCTCGAGGGTACGCCCTGAACCAGACCCCGGTGTACGGTCAGTCCTCGGGGGTACGCCCTGAACCAGACCCGATCAGTCCTCGGGGGTACGCCCTGAATCAGACCTCGATATACGGTCAGTCCTCGGGGGTACGCCCTGAACCAGACCCGGGTGTACGGTCAGTCCTCGGGGGTACGCCCTGAACCAGACCCCGGTGCACGGTCAGTCCTCAAGGGTATGCACGCCCTGAACCAGACATCGGTGTACGGTCAGTTCTCAAGGGTACGCCCTGAACCAGACATCGGTGTACGGTCAGTCCTCGGGGGTACGCCCTGAACCAGACCCCGGTGTACGGTCAGTCCTCGGGGGTACGCCCTGAACCACACCCCGGTGTACGGCCAGTCCTCGGGGGTACGCCCCGAACCAGACCCCGGTGTACGGTCAGTCCTCGGAGGTACGCCCTGAACCAGACCCCGGTGTACGGTCAGTCCTCAGGGGTACGCCCTGAACCAGAGCCCGGTTTACGCTAAGTCCTCAAGGGTAGGCAAGGAAAAAGTTAGACGGGACGACTTGACCCTTGATTTTTCTTATTACTTATTTACCAAACAAATACAATCAATCATATAGTAGACGTATTACATGAAAAGTCGAAACCAGCCGATGTTTACTAAATTCGCATTACATATCCAAATATTCGAATATAGCTGCGACCACTCGAATGTTACTTTGTTCTATTAAATCATAGTTGCCGCTATGCTTAGAGGCGGAGCTAGCATATGACTAAAATTGTGGGGGTCTGGAGGGGGGGGCGGGGAGTGCATAAAGGCGGGAAAGTGGCTGGCAAAACAACCGAGAAACGGATCCAATGGGGATGTGGTAATGCGGGGGTGGGGGGGGGGGGGGTAGGCATAGTGCATAAAGGCGATATGTTTGTGGGAAAATTTCCAGCCAAGATCCTTTTTTCTGTACGTGAAGGCCACATTTTGGTTTTGGTTGACGGGTTGGGGCAAGGGGCTCCGAAAAACAGAGGATTACTGTGCACGGTATGGGCAAGAGGTGTGCACCCCCGCCCCCCCTATCTAAAAAGAAGCGATCTCATTTCCTTTAAACCAGAAAATGCCCCCCCCCCCACCCCCGCCGCACTGCCACCTCCCCATTGGATCCGTTGCTCGGTTGTTCTGCCAGCCATTTTCCCTCGTACGGAAAGACTGACCAGGATTGAGTTCCCGGGGAGGGGGAGGGGGGGGGGGGCGCTAATATATTGCTGTTCAACCTGCTCAACTTTCGCGGCAACCAGCTCTATGAACGCACATTTTCAGAGCCCCCCCCCGGTCTTTTTCCCCTCGATAGGGGTGTATCTTTTTCATCCCAAATGCCCGCTCCCTTAGGTCTCACGGGGCACCCTCGGACCCCCCCCCCCACCACCAGATTCAATATAACAGTACCCCCCCCCCCTCCTAGCCTGATACATGACTCTCATACGCGCTGGTACCCGACGCGCGAGAGAGTCATGAAGTACAACCCGCATGAGGCCAGGAATTGGTGGGGGTGCATGTGCATCATGTAGCTATTTGCCCTTATCAGTAAATAGCCTACCACCAAAAGTGATGAAGAGTACTTCCACAAGTGTTAAACTTTTCTTTCGTGGCTTCATATTCAATGTTGGCCTTTCATACATGCACTTAATAGCACAAAGTTTACACAAACTTGCTCCGTCACAACGGAAGATAAGCCAAAATGGCGGAGCGATTGTCGAAAAAAATGTCTGTTGTTTATTGCAGTAATGACACTTTTTTAAAAGGGTCCAGTGAATATAAGAGAACGAAAGACAAGTTTAACAATTGTGGAAATACCTTTTATCATTTTGGATGGTAGACGATTTATTGATAAGGGCAAAAGCCGCTCTCACGCGTCGGGTACCAGCGCATATGAGCAGCCATGTATCAGGGCTATGCCCCCCCACCACAACTCCCCCCGAAGTTTAGTTGCGGAGCACGATCGACCGCCTCAGCGAGAGTAGTTCCGGATCATAATATTAAACTCTGAACAACGATTTTTCGGAAATATGTGGGGATAACCCGTAAATAGCGATGCATAATAATTATCCTTTATTTATCGATATTTTACACTATTGTGAAAGGGTTCCTACCATTTCCAAATTAGGGTTAATTAATTAGTGGATATGCCAGCAACAAATTGTACGCCCATTTAAAAGTCCTTTCACTTGCCGGGCAGTCCAGTGTTACTTAAGCCGGTTACTGTAGGAGCGGCGTCGTTAGGAAAGAGTTATACACTTACTTGAAGTGTATAACTCTTTTGAGTTCCCTCCAACAGAAGAAGGTCAAGACCCCTCTAATGTTATCGATGTAGTGCTAAACAAATTTGACGAATACTTTGCACCAAGAAAAAATGAAATAGCTGCTCGTTATAAATTCCACGAGAGTAAGCAGAGGCAAAGTGAGATGTTGGACTCCTACATAACCAGGCTAAAGATTCTGGTGAAAGACTGTAACTTTGAAGGACAAAAGGAGAAAATGGTACGTGACCAAATTGTCTTCGGGTGTGCAGAAGATAACTTAAGGGAAAAGTTACTAAAAAAGAAGAAAAGACAATACAATTATGTATTGTTCACCAAATGTCCATAAGACAAATGAATATCTTCCACGAAGACTCAGAAAACAAGATTCATAAGCTACATGATAAGGAAGTAAGGACCAAGAGCGAGCCCAAACGACAATTAAGAGAATGTCGTTATTGTGGTAGGAAGCACTTTTGGCAGAAAGATAAATGTCCAGCATATGGCAAGAATTGCACCAAATGTGGTCAGAAAAATCATTTTGCTGTAAAATGTACAGCGAAAGGCAAACAAGTTCATCGTGTAGAAGAATATTCATCCGAATCAGAAACTGAAATGATTTTAAAAGTCAAGACAGAAGAGGAAATTCAATCTAAAAGTGTGATGACAAACATTGAAATTGAAGGACAAATTGTGAAATTCCAGATAGACAGTGGTGCAAGTGTCAATGTAATACCACTGGAATATGTCAAGGATTTGCCGTTGGAAAAATGTGACACTTCCCTTGAAATGTGGAACTCTACAAAACTTAAACCACTTGGAAAATGCAGGACTATCATCAGAAATTGTAAGAATCGTAAGAAATATTCTGTTGAATTCCATGTGGTCAAAGAAGATTTCATTCCTATCCTCGGGAAAAAGGCAAGTGAACACATGAACTTGATAACTGTGCATTATGAGAATATTTCCAACATGAAGGATTTGAAGTTAACTCATCGTGAAGTCTTCGAGGACGCTCTGGGCACTTTCCCAGGAACTGTACATCTAACAGTAGACAAGACTATCAAACCTGTGGCAATTTCTTCGTGCAGAGTCCCTGTGAGTCTTAAAGTGAAATTAGAAGAGAAGTTAAAGTCTCTCAATGAACAAGGAGTGATCGATAAAGTTGACAAACCAACTGACTGGGTGAGCCGCATGGCTATTGGTACTAAGAAGAATGGAGATCTTCGTGTATGCATCGATCCTCAAACACTCAACCAAGCACTGAAAAGGGAACTCCATCCATTACTGATACTTGATGATATCTTACCTGAGCTTAGCAAAGCCAAGGTTTTCTCTCGCTTTGATCTTCGCAGTGGTTATTGGCATTGTGTGTTGGATGACGAATGAAGTTATCTTACCACTTTCCAGACACCATTTGGCAGATATCGTTGGCGTAGATTACCTTTCGGATTAGCTGTCAGCAGCGAAATCTTCCAGAAGAGATTGCAGTCTACATTGGACAACTTACCAGGAGTTTTCTGCATCGCAGATGATATATTGCTATTGTTAACTTTGCTTTGAGGGGATCGGGGATTAAGCTAGGGGGTGTTTAGCAGCCTGGGGAATTAGCTACTAGGGGAAGTTAAGCAGCCTGGGGAATTAGCCACTAGGGGAAGTTAAGTAGCCTGGGGAATTAGCTACTGGGGGTAGAGCGGTCGGGGTACAGCTAGCCTGGTAAACTGCCAACGTATATACAAAATCAACACAGTGGTAAGTTTAGATATAATATATTTGGTAAGATAAAAACTATGTGGGTTAATGATACAAGAACTTATGGGCTATACCTTGCAGTCTGTCGTGGGTCCTGGAGTCGTCGGGGGAGGGAGATTCGTGTCGTCTTCAGGTCGTCGGTACGTGGAACCCCGAGTTCCTGGCCTTTGCCCTTTTTGTACCCGTTCAGACTGACCAGTGCGGGCGTGGCGATACCCCTCATTGGTCAGTCTGCCCGAGGTCACCGAGCTGGTGATTGGCTGCTTAGGCCGCTAGTCGGCCACCATGCGTGTCCGCCCCTGCGGGCGGACCATGCCCCGCATGGCCCCGCTGAACCGTGTAACACCAGGTGTAACACTACTCTCTCCCTGGGTTTAGATGCGTTTACACTACGCATCAACCGCAGGGAGGTGGGGTTCAAATGACAAGTCGGGCGTTGCGTAATGGGGATAGGTGTCCTTTTTCGTCCGTCAATAATACTAATAGTGATCATAATAACAATAATATATGAAATATAATACTAATAGTGTCCAATAGAATTTGGCAACCTCTGCGTGTCGCATCATGAGACCAGGCGAGCTGGCTGTCCCTTTGTTTATTTTACCATCTATTTAGTCTCTTTCTTATTGTTATTGTTTATTGATTGCTTGATTAGTTACGACTGCCAATTGGTTATTTTATCATCTAATTATTCTCTTTTGTTATTGTTGTTGTTAAAGCCGTCGATTGCTGTCATCTTTACTGCCTTTAAGTTTTCTATGCCTGTCTCTTCGAGTTCGATGTTGCAAGGGCTTACGCATTCCATCCGACGGTCAGATTCTGCTGCTCTTGACCGTGGTACCAATTGTCACCTTCTTTTGTCCTTTCGTCTGTCTACTGGTTATTACGTTATGGCTAAAGCACATGCCTCTTTTATTCTTATGTCTTTTAAGTCTGTCTCTATCTTAGTGTCTCCGTTTCTTATTCTTAAGCTATCAATTGAATATACTATATGTTACGTAAATCTATACGGGCCATTTTATTACCCTACGATATCCTCCCCCTGCTGCGAAATTTTGGTCCCTCAAAATTTTATTATTTTGGGTTCCGAACTGTAAATGCCGGCTGCGCAACACTCGGTGAGTGGCGTAGGTTTATCCAATGCATATCAGTTATAGAGGTGAAGTTGTCTCTCCGTGGAACCATAAGCTAAACAGAGATAGTGCTGCAATATAATGACATTATCATGCTGATTAATTCGCAAAAGTGTCCTCTCGGCATTCTTTTTCTTCTGTGGCTTCTCCGATGAGTAGACTCTCCAGAAGCTGGATAAGACGACTTGACCTTGTTGATGCTTTCATTGCTTGCTATTGATGTTGCTGCGCGTGGACTGTGCCACACTGAAAATATACATAAAAGCGCAACAGAAGCGGCACCCAATTTTCTAAAAACATTTTGTTTGTGGTTGCTGTTGTTTGTGCGTATTGGGTTGTTCAGTAGGTATGTGATTGATGTGTGTTGCGATGTGATGTCTGTAAGTAAGTTATTGTACTCATCATTGAGTTGTTTCACCGTGTCGTATAGTGGGTGGCAGTAGGCTTCCTCATAGTCACAGTCCTTAAAACTGATGCTGAAAATGATGATAGTGATGCTGAAAATCAGGTTGTAGTGAGAATTGTCGTTAATCATTCATTGTGGGCGTCGGTGAAAGACGGTGCCAAAGGGTTGGCGGAGGATTGTCTGTGGCGGCGTGTCTGCAGAGAACGCATGGCCCACGCCACAGGTCAATATGTAGAGTAGAAGTAGAGTTAAACTTACCATCTTGGAGGCTGAAATGCAATGCAACGTTAATACTCGGTCTAGTGGCTGCGGCGTGGTGTGTCCTTGCTGTCCAAGCCTCAGGAATGGTCTGCGAAATCTGGTTCTTAGGTTCTCAGTTATATTAGTGCCAATCAGTGTCAATCAGGACGGAGCTTTTGCTGGCAATTAGACTTGGTAAGTCTGGGGTGCGGGTGGGGGGGGTCTCGATTTGTAAATAATACGATCCGTGCGTGTAAGCCGTGGTAAGTACGTGATATCTACGTACGTACCATGCCGGTTTGGTCCAATCAGTTAAGATCAGACGTCATCCCAGTGTTGCTTTGGTTAAGACGGCTAATTAAAACAAGCTTTTCCAAAGTGGCAGCGCGCCGGTTATCGAGGTTATGTACGTTTAAGCGTTCAATTGTGTGAATGAGTTATTGTTGGGTTCTGACACTTCAAAGATATATATTGGACGCGATGTGAGGATTACGTCATCGCACATGCGGGTGTTGTTTGCTTGTGTGTGGGTTTGGTGATGTTCAGAGACGTGTTTATTGGGGGTTATTGTTGACCGGGTGGAGTGTGTGTTGATAGTGCGTGTCGAGGGGCTTGAGAGACAATGCCATTTAACTTGTTGGCTCATGTACAGGGTATTGTATGGCCGCTTTCATTAAAACTATGGCCCAGAGGAGAACCAGACTGGAACGAAATGATTGATACCCTGGTGTGAACATCTGGGGATTATGCGGGTGGGTGATGTTTGTTGTGTTGCATCAACGACAAAGTGGTGTTTAAAGTTATCTGGGCCCCGAGATTACGTAATTCTGATAGAACGTGTAGTAGGAATTAGCGATACTCCAAGGGGTTTACGACTGATAATTGGACTTTGTTATCTCGAGTAATAGAGGTGTGCTGTAAAAAGGATTCTGCAATAAAAACGATTGTTATGCAACTGGGCGGCGGGTGTGGGCCAGAGAAATTGTTACCAACAGACATCTATCACCTGCAATGAATGAAATCAATGAACTTTAAGCCCAATCTGAAACATAAAGGAATTAGGGTGACACGTCAAGTGCGGGTGCGTAGGTTGGGGACATTTGTTATGTTAAGCTGTTTCTTGTAGAATATAGAACGGGCTACGTGATTCAGGTCATCGGTAACCAGTGAACACCACTTTGATTCTGAGCCCAGTCTCGCGGTTATGACAGGCGTCAGTGATATCGCTTATTGGGCGATATTCAGGGTCGAGGGGGAGGGGGTGTTCTTTGATTGCTTGAGGCATAGTCACTGAGGGTGGTGTGGTGGCGATTGGTACCTCCATGAGGGGAATCGGTGGGGGATGGTCGGCGAGGGGTGGGGTGTCATTGGTAGTGGTGGGCCGGGCGCTTGGTGGTCCCAGTGAGCCTTCGGCGTCGCTGGACTCGGTTGTGCTTGGGGGGGTTGAGTTGGATGGGGTTGGGGTGGGGCTGTGGGCGGTGCTTAGGGTTGACGGGGTGGCGGGAATTCGGTCTTCCGGGAGGGCTGGATCCCAAGAGTTAACTGGGAGACGGGCCTGGCTGAGCTTTAGCCGGGTGATGTTAACCGCTTTACGCAGGTATGCCCCTGAACGGAGGTCGCGAAGCTTGACTGTGGCCGGGGACACGAAGCGCGTTATGGTGTACGGCCCGTGGTACGATTTCTGCAGTTTCTTTTGGTTACCCGGGGTGTTCAGATTTGGTTTGTGCATGTATACGACAGACCCTATTTTGAAATCCGGGGTTTTGGCGTCTTTGTCGTGCCTAGCCTTCATCCTGTGTTGTGTGTCCAGTAATTTGTCTCTGGAGGTAACGTACGCATCGCGGGAATTTTGGATGATGTTGGCCAGGACTGTTTCGAGGGTCTGGGGAAGTGTGCCCGGGGGAGGGAGATTGATTTCGCTGGGGAATACTGGTAATCTGCCAAAGAGAAGAAAGAAAGGGGCGTGTCCCGTGCTGGCTGAGACCGTGGTGTTCAGCGCGAAGCATACTGATGGCAGCCAAATGTCCCAGTCACTCTGATTCGCCGCAATGTATGTCCGTAAGAGTGTGATAATGGACCTGTTTGCCCTCTCTGTGATGCCAGATGTTTGGGTGTGAATGCTGGAGGCCAATTTCTGGTTTATGCCGTATATCTTGCAGAGCTCTTTAAAAAGGCGTGATACAAAGGCACTTCCGTTGTCTGAGACCATGTGTCGTGGGCAGCCATGTTTGCATATGACGTTGTCATAGTATTGCTTGGCCATGACTGCCGCCGAGACAGAGGGCGTGGCCCACGTGATGACGTAACGACTGTAGTAGTCCGCTACCACCACTATGTATTTGTTCCCGGCGTGGGATTCCTTCATCGGCCCCATCCAATCGACGCAGACCTTTTCGAAGGGTGCGTGGGTTATTTCATGTGGGTGTAAGAGCGGTTTCACTTTCTGGGTCGATGCCTTAGAACGACTGCATGTTTCGCACG
This sequence comes from Arenicola marina, assembly GCA_964019135.1. Classification (NCBI taxonomy): domain Eukaryota; kingdom Metazoa; phylum Annelida; class Polychaeta; family Arenicolidae; genus Arenicola; species Arenicola marina. The sequence goes on from OZ025255.1 coordinate 5,908,800, forward strand.
AGGAGACAAAGTTATATACATCTGTCGGCATGTTTCTCCAGAAGAACGATCTCGGAGGACGCTCAGCATTTTGGTTGCTCCCACGTGGCCCGCAAAACTCGACTCATGGTGAAGTGTGAGTATTTGGGCCTTCAGGCCCTGCGGTATGACCAGTTGAGCCTGAGCCTTGTGGATCTGGCTGCCGTGGCTGGTGAAGAGGTGGTAGAGTATCCCGTCTATTACGAAGTAGTCCCCTTCTCGTAGCACCAATGCACGGGCTTCAGTGTCGTTGCGGGGTAATATCCCGAATTGGACAAAATTGAAAATTTCCCTACATTCCGGGTCGGCCTGTTGGGCATGTTGTACCGCAGTGGGGGTCAGCTCGATGTCTTTTAGTGTACCGGGGGCCGTATCAGCCATTCTTTGCTGATATTTCTCGCGGCGCTTGTTTGCGCGGGGGTAGGATTGGCGGGGTGGGGGCACTGTTGGCGTCTGGTGTTTTCTGGCCATTGCCCTAGTGGTGACTTTGTTGACTTGGGGGTGCTCACGGGGAGGTGGGGTATCTCTGTGGTAGGTAGGGGATGGGGTAGGGTCGGCTGCTGCGGCAGCAAGGGGGGAGGCGACGAGGAGGGTTGTGGCGTCTGGGGTGGCAGCAAGGGGAGTGGTGAAGAGGGGGGTAGGGGTATCGGTGGTGTTTGCGCGGGGGAGGGTGTCGACGGGGGTGGGGGTATCGGTGGTGTTTGCGCTGAGGAGGGTGACGAGGGGGGTGGGGGTATCTGTAGTAGCTGTGAGGGCGCGGGATGACGAGGGGGGTAGGGGTATCTGTGGGGGCAGCGAAGGGGAGCGGGAGGGGGGAGGGCCCATTGCCTGGCAGAAGGAGGGGTCGTCTGGGAAAGAATCGATGATGTGATCCTCCTCCGTACGGGTTGTGGGGGGTGGGGCGCGGCTCAGAAAATCGGGGAGGACATTTAATTTTCCAGCAACATGTTTGGCTTGGAAGGATAGGCTCTGAAGCATAATGCTCCATCGTGCTAGTCGGCCCGTGAGTTCCTTCTTCTTCAGAAGCCAGGTTATTGGGGCGTGGTCAGTGTACAGCATGAAGTGATGACCTTCCAAAAAGATCCTAAAGTGTTGGATAGACCAGATGATAGCAAGCAATTCCTGTTCGGTTGTAGTGCAGTGAGAAGGAGCGTCCAGCGTACGCTATGGGGAGGAGAGTGCCGTCTGGTGCTTCCTGGCAGAGGGCTGAACCGATCCCAGCGAGGGAGGCATCAGTGCACAGGCAGAATTCCCTATTGAAATCAGGGTATTGGAGGATGGGGGCCTCTAATAATGCATCTCTCAGGGTTTCGAATGCCTTCTGACAATGGGTTGACCATGTAAACGGGGTGTCTTTTTTCGTCAAGTCGTACAAAGGGCGGGCTATGAGACCAAAACCTGGAATGAATCGCCGGAAGAATCCTACCAATCCCAAGAATGATCGTACAGATTTCACCTTCGTTGGTGTTGGGAAGCTCCGAATAGCTTCTGTTTTTCTTTCATCGGGCCTCAGTCCATCCGAAGTGAGGACGTGCCCTAAGAACTCTAGTTCCGGAGCTGCTAGCGTGCACTTCGTGGCCTGCAGTGTTAGGTTTGCCGCACGGAGGCGGGTGAAGATATCTCGTAATGTTGTGATATGTGCGGCAAAAGTGCTGGTGGCGACGCAGATGTCGTCCAGATAGCATTGGACGTATCTGTCCTGGATTCCTGATAGAACCTTGTCCATCAGAAGCTGGAAGGTGTATGGGGCTGATGTTAAACCCTGTGGCATACGTCTATACCTGAACTTCCCATGTGAAGTGAGGAAAGCAGAGTAGTCCCGTGAATCGGGGTGGAGACCGACCTGGTGGTAGCCATTGTTCAGGTCTAGGGAACTAAAGAATCGGGGCGAGTCGCGGCCCAGATCATCCAGAGTGTCATCCAGACGCGGGATCCTCAGGAATTGCGGGATTGTGTTGGCTTTTAAATGCCGGAAGTCCACTACAAAGCGATAATCGCCATTTTTCTTTTTGACCAGTAAGACAGGGGAAGCCCATTCGCCACCTTCGCAGGGTTCGATGATGCCTTGCTCCAAAAACTCCTCCACTTGTTTATCGATCTCCTTTCGGAGATGTGGAGAGCACCTATATGGTGGTCTGGAGACGAGAGGTGTGAAACCAAGGGATCCAGATGTTGGGTCGGGGAAGAGATCCGAAAACTCCCTGACTAAGTCGGTGATCTGGGTTGTTTGGTCTGGGGACAAGTTGGGGTCAATGATGACAGGTGGGGTTTGGTCTGACTTATCTGTCGGCGTGGCGGGTTGGGTGTGCATAGTTGTCAGCTGTGGTGTGTTTGGGCCTGGGGTGGGTATGTGGGTGTTTTCGCGTACATCTGTTGTGTTTGACCACGGTGTGAATGTGGCGAGGCGTGTGCCTGCCTTGATGGTGAGGGGGGGTGGATGACAAATTATATAATCTGATTGGTACACAGTTGTTCTGTATTTGGACGGCTGCTTTTGCGGCAATGAAGCGGGCGTTAAACCCATTGCGGGAGTGGCATTCACCTTGTACCCCGTTAGGGTACCTGACGCCTTTCGGCAGGTGGGCTTGGCAGATGGCTTCCGTGTGAGGGGGTATGATGTATTGCTTTGTGGCACAAGCCGGGGCGGGTTGATGAAGGGATATTTTCTTTGAGCCAAAATCAATGATCGCTTTGTATTTTTGTAGAAAGTTGGTCCCCAGGATCATATCCTGCGCTAGTGAGTCTAGCACAGCGAACGTAACGTTGCGTGTGACGCCGTCTATTGCTATTGGGAGCGTCACGTTGCCGAGAACATCGGCCAGTTTGCCATTGGCGATGTGCACGTGTTGAGTGCTCGATGTAGTAATGGCGGGTGACTTGCTGAGGGTTGAAAGGAGTGGTGCCCCGATGGCACAAATGGTAGCACCCGTATCAATGAGAGCATGATACTTCTGTCGAAAGACATATACAGGGATTATGTTCTCGACAAAGGGACGGGTGGCCACAGTATGTGCGGAGTGCGCGCTGGGTTGGGGTTGACTCCCAGCACGGGCAATTAGTTTCCCGAGCCCTGGTTTGGGGTGGGTGGGGCAATTAACTGTTGGGGCCCTTGGCTGGAGTGAGACCGGGCTGGTTCTAATCCATTGTTGCGGGTGGGGTTTGTTTGAGACTGTTGTGACAGGCGGCGTCGGCATTCAGCCCATTTGTGGCCTTGAATGCCGCAGAAGTTGCACGTCACTGAGGGCCTCGTGGTTACGCAAGACTTAGTGTAGTGACCACCACCGCACTTCTCACATTTGGGCCTGCGCGTGTTGCCCTGCCTCACCGTGCATGAGCGGGAGGGATGGGGGCCGCCACAGTTATAGCAGGAGGGTGTGAACTCGGGATGGGTGGGGGTGGTAGGGGGGTTAGCGGAAGGGCAACGGGTGCGTTGATGGGCACCCCCACAGTAGGAGCAGCTTGGGGAGGGGGCTGGTGAAGCTGTCGCCCCGAGGGTGGGGCACTGGACGGAGTAATGGCTTTGACTGCAATGCTCGCAGCGCGGTGAAGGGTGGGGGGCGATGGCTTGTATCTGGGCTGGTTGGGGTGGTATGGGGTTGGCAGAGGGGCAACCGGTGCGCTGATGGGCACCCCCGCAGTATGAGCAGTTTGGGGAGGGGACTGGGGGTGCTGTCGCCCCGAGGGTGGGGCAGTGGGCAGAATAGTGACCTTGCTGGCAATACTCGCAGCGTGGAAAGGGATGGGGGGCGATAGCCTGTACATGGGGTGGTAAGGGGTGGAGCCGGTAAGGGCAGGTTTTAGTGAAGTGGGGGTCCCCACAGTATACACATTGGGGTCCAGGTTCTATACTGGACGATGAGGTGGTAGGGGCTGACCGGTTCATTTTTACTGTCAAATCGTGAAATTGTTGTTCAATTTTGGTCAGTGCGTGGACGATAGCGTTCGGGGGATCGAGAGGGCTTTGGGGTTTCGTTTCCTGTGTTGAGGGGTGAGGTTTATTTAATTGCTGGTGAATCAGCAGCGAGGTGTCCACCAGATCCCGTCGTTGTAGACGATGGATCTTCTCTCCTTTCTCGGCCAGCTCCATGGCCTGGGTGAGAGTGGCCGGCTGGTGCTCGTAGAGATAGGCCTGGTAGTAGGGCTGGAGGCCACGCATATATATCTTTAACTTCTCTGACTCGGGCAGAGCTGTCAGGGCGAAACGGGATTTGATATCCGCCGTGAAGGCGGATACAGATTCATGGGGTTGGTGGGAGCGGCTCAGGAGTTCCGCCTCACGGAAAATGTCTAGGGACCTGGGGCCAAATTTATCCAAAAACGTTTGGCACAGGGTGTCCCATACCCCTGTGGTTGTCTGAGGGAGGGTTTGATACCATAACTTCACTTTACCCTTAATTATGAGGGGGAAGAGGCGGCATTTCTTTTCCTCGTTGAGGTTGGGGAACAGGGCAAATTGATTGTAATCCGTTATAAATTGTTGTGCGCTTTCATTGGCCGTGGCCGAGAATGGTTTGGGTAACAGGTGTATATATTGACCCAGTGTTTGTGTCTGCATGTCCTCTTGGATTGTTTTTAGTGATTCGTCTGTTGCTGTTGTGTATGTTGTCATTGTGTTGTTCATTGCTGTGTGGCTTCTTTCAATTTCGTCTTTCACGTTTTGGATGCCGTTGTACAGTGCTTCAAGGTCGGGCATCGTGGCGGTGCTGGTGTGTGTGCGTGTTTTGGGGTTAACGCGGGCGGACGAACGTAGCTTACGACCCAATTTAGATGAGGAAAGGGACATAGATATTCAAAACATGTATACTTATACACAGTATGCACATAAATGGAAGGGCAAGTTGGGGCAATATGTGACGAAACACAGGCAACAGCCTGGAAGGGAAACCAAGTATGTGAAAATCCAAGTAAATATGTTGGCCGATAAAGTCAGGCTAGCCGATCGGGGTCGTCCGAAACACTGTTTATGTTTCGGTCAAGAATTCTGCACCAATGTTAACTTTGCTTTGAGGGGATCGGGGATTAAGCTAGGGGGTGTTTAGCAGCCTGGGGAATTAGCTACTAGGGGAGTTAAGCAGCCTGGGGAATTAGCTACTGGGGGTAGAGCGGTCGGGGTACAGCTAGCCTGGTAAACTGCCAACGTATATACAAAATCAACAAAGTGGTAAGTTTAGATTAATGATACAAGAACTTATGGGCTATACCTTGCAGTCTGTCGTGGGTCCTGGAGTCGTCGGGGGAGGGAGAGTCGTGTCGTCTTCAGGTCGTCGGTACGTGGAACCCCGAGTTCCTGGCCTTTGCCCTTTTTGTACCCGTTCAGACTGACCAGTGTGGGCGTGGCGATACCCCTCATTGGTCAGTCTGCCCGAGGTCACCGAGCTGGTGATTGGCTGCTTAGGCCGCTAGTCGGCCACCATGCGTGTCCGCCCCTGCGGGCGGACCAGGCCCCGCATGGCCTCGCTGAACCGTGTAACACCAGGTGTAACACTATTTGGTTGTGGTAACACTATACAGGAAGCAAACGATGATCATGATAAGAATCTGGCAAAACTGCTAGATAGATGCGAGAAGATGGGAATACGGTTAAACGAGAATAAGACAGAATTGAAGAAGACTGAAATCGCTTTCCATGGTCATGTAATCACGAAAGATGGATTGAAGTCAGATCCAAAGAAGGTGGAGGCTATTGTGAATATGGATCCTCCAAAGAATGTGAACGAAATACAAACTCTGGCTGGTATGATAAACTACTTGTCAAAATTCCTAACCAGACTATCAGATGTCATGGAACCTATCCGTAGATTGACTGTAATGGATACTATATGGGAGTGGAACAAGGAACAAGAAGATGCTTTCAGTGAAATCAAGAAATTGATGATTAATGTACCTGTACTTGCTTTCTACGACTCTAGCAAACCTTTATATATACAATGCGACGCAAGCCAGAAAGGACTTGGATCATGTCTGATGCAGGAAGGAAAGCCGCTGTGCTACTCAAGTCGAGCACTCACTCCAACGGAACAAAGGTATGCTCAAATCGAAAAGGAGATGCTTGCTGTACTATTTGCACTAAAGAAATACCATCAGTATACTTTTGGAAGACAAACAATCGTGCTATCTGATCACAAGCCCTTACAATCAATTGTGAAGAAGTCTATCAATCAAGCACCTCGCCGACTCCAAGGAATGTTGTTGAAGGCTCAACAATATGACTTCGACTTGAAGTACTGTCCAGGAAAGGAAATGTTCATTGCTGATGCTTTGTCAAGGGCATACTTGCTAAACAATGAAGGAGGCGAAAACTTTGAATCTGTCAATATGGTGAAATTCTTACCTATCCGACAGGAGAGAATTGACAAGATTCGCCATGAAACTTGTGATGATGACATACTATGCTCTCTCAAGCAGACAATCTTGCAGGGATGGCCTGACACTAAAGCTGAAGTGTCCCACCTGATTTCTGCTTACTACCACATCAGGGATGAATTGACAGCACATGATGGACTCATCTTCAAGGGTGATAGAGTTGTAATCCCTAATAGTCTCAGAGGTGAGATCAAAGCTGCGTTACATTCATCGCACATTGGTGTAGAGGGATGTCTAAGAAGGGCAAGAGAGTGCGTTTATTGGCCAGGAATGAACGCTGAAATTAAATCATTCATCAGCACATGTGAACTGTGTAACAAGTATCCATCGTCGCAAGTGAAGGAAACCTTGATGTCACACGAAATCACTGATCGTCCATGGCAAACCATCGGAGTTGATCTGTTCCAACTAAAGGGAGTAGATTACCTGATAACAGTGGACTTCTTTAGTAACTTTTGGGAGTGTGATCGCCTTGAGAACACAAAAACAACAGTCGTGATTCGCAAGCTCAAAGCACACTTCGCACGTTATGGCTCTCCATCCAAACTTGTGAGCGATAATGGGCCCCAGTTTGATAATAATTTATTCAAACAGTTCGCCCGAAGATGGGATTTCGACCATTGTACCAGCAGTCCAGCCTATCCCAAGTCAAACGGGAAAGCAGAGTCAGCGGTGAAAACGGCTAAGCGACTGTTGCTAAAAGCTGTTGACAGTGGTCAGGATCCGTATATGGCTATACTTGATCACAGAAACACGCCATCTGGATCCAATGAGGGCAGTCCTGCTATGAAGATCATGGGCAGACGGACTAGGACGTTACTTCCAACAACCGCAGCGCTGTTAAAGCCGCTAGGGACTGACGTTGCTAGGGAGAAACGAACGCAGGAATTGCGCAATCAACGCAGTGCCTGGTATCATGACCGGAATGCGAAAGACCGGACTCCATTGGAGGAAGAGGAGTCGGTCCGGATGAAGCCGTTTACCCTTGGAAAAAAAACCTGGGAACCGGCCATGGTGTCGAAACGACTGGATGAAAGATCCTACGAAGTGACGACTGACGCGGGAGGAGTCTACAGGAGAAACAGAGTACATCTTCGGAAAGACTCTGGAGGCGGATCTGACAGCCCTGCTCCTGAAGGTCCCCGTCCTTCGTTGACCTCTCCAGCTGCTGCTAATCCTGTCTCGACACCTCCTCGCCCGCTTACGACACCGTCAACTCCACGGGACCAGCCAAGTCCGCGTCCTGTGACCCTGCCAAGCCCTCAGCGTTCAAGACCGGCGAGAACGACTAGAATGCCGAGTCGATTCAAAGACTTTATTGTGAACAAATAATAAGTTGAAATTGTTGAATTTGTCGAAATTGTTAGCGATAAATGCAATGTTGGAATTGTTAATTAATGTCATGTGTGAATCATGTAATATACACTCTTCGTTTGCTGATATCCAGTGATAGCTACAAATATATATACTGGATAGATATTCATAACTGTTATGTAACGTTTCACGGGATTATTATTTAAGAGAAGTTCTTAAAAGGGAAAGGATGTTACGATATTGAGTGTGTTATGACTGTTATGAATATATGTGTGAATGTCTTGTATGCATGACGTTATGAATGATCCGCTACCGGTATAGTCGCTAGGTGGCGTTTACCATTGGCTCATTGAGCATGACGTGGAATAAACCCCGGGCTTGACAGCCGGCAACCTGAACAGACGTCTCTAGTTATTTTGTGGTAATATCACATATTGAAACAGTATAGACGTTACATATCAACTTATCTTACGATTATCTTTCTTCTCCAATGTTTCAGACGCATCATTTAAAATTCTAGCGCAAGTTCCAAATGAATTGAGTACGTTCCATCTATAAATTTATAGATGTTTTTCCGTATGGCACCCATTCTCTCGCTTTCCCGGCAGAATGGGACTCGCCCGTTGTCCATGAGAAATGAGCTACAATGCACCGATATGATTGACAGGAAATACAAACAGCGAGTGAGTTGTTTTAAACTCATTGCGACAAGATCAACTTGTGTCATATGACCCAGTCGTGAGCGACAGTAAACTCAGCGTTTGGCGTGTGATGTTATGAAGTAGGGCCGAAGAGGGGAGAGGGTGAATGGGTGTAGGAATGGCGGTACAGTTTTCTTTGTTTGACTGTTGAACAGGTTATTTTTAGATATTTCACACTATTTAGAGGTTGCTACCATTTCCAAATTATTTTTTTAGGGTTAATTATTTAGTGGATATATCCGCAACAAAGTGTACACGGCGGTCGACCGGGCTCCGCAACTTAGTCTTCTTGCCACGATTTCTCTTGCTCAGAGTTAACTTTGTTTAGGGAAGATAAACGAATAAAAAAAATTTAATGTGAGTTTACAGTTTTTATTCCACGATATCACTATGAACGCGTTCGTCAAAGTAGTTAAAGTGAGGTCCGGCGGGTTTATTTCTGGGAACATTGCATCTGAGCTTCCCCAATGATGTAACGAGATTGACAGGTGAGCTTTGATGCAGTGCGTAGGCATCTGTTGTCGAGGGCGTGTATTGTTTTTATGGTTCAGTGTTTTTCGTTGAGTACAAGCCAATGGGCAGCGCGAATCAGTCTCAATGTGAAAGCACATGCGTCTGTATTCCCCTTTGGGGTCACTTTTCTCGCTTGTAAAATTTAAATTGGTAGGCGCGAAAACAAGTGGAAAAACGTATTCCCTTCTACTATTTGGTGCAGTATACCCCGACAATATAATTAGACGTAGAAACACAGAAGATTAATATGAGCTAAAGTGGTTTTGGGTGGCACCAACTGTTTAGCCCTGTTTCCATTAGTATGGTTCTCACAACGCGCCCCTTCCTCTTCCAGTCGAATACGAGTTCGTGCGTACGTTCTCACAAAACTGCTTTCATATACGTAGTATGTTATGTCAATTTCCTACTCAAAAAGTCTCAAGCGTGGGAGTGGCTTAGCTCGGAGTGTGGAACGGTGTATTGGCCACGCTTGCCGTTTACTCGTACGTTGTGATTTACTCCAATGTCACTCCCCAAATGCGTCTCAGGCTATGATGCGCCAAATTTTACCCTTTTCATTTGGTCAACAAAGTGAGGTGTGTCATTGACAGCATGCAGTCAGCTGAGCTGGGACACAACTTACTTAAAACCGGCGTGAATGATGTTTAGCCCATTTTTTTAGTAGACAAAAGTAATTTCGTATCCAATCTGACTTTCGTCTAGTCTCTATAGGAAGATTCAAAATAGTGCACAACATAGCAACATTGTGCCATGCAATATTATATATCATATGTGTATGTATCCTCTAATAAATATATCGTTTCCGTTTAAAATATTGAACAGGTTTATCATAACAAATATTGTTGTAGGCAAAACCTTAATGGCAACTATATCCGAGGCTGACAAGTCGTAGTCGGCGAAGGAAAGTGAGCGTTAGGATCGTAGTGGCGAAATATATTGACAAATGTTTTGTCGGTCAACTGCCATGATAATTTTCATGACCAAACGACTATTCGGCTTCTCATACTTTCAAACGGCTACCACGTGTTAGCATCGACTTATCCAGCTACGAGCACGGATGTCAATCAATTTCGGTGTCTATATAAGGACCAGCACCGCAGTCACAAAGCTCCGCAAACATTAAACATGGAGTTGCTTTCAGCCTGTGGTGTTGTCTTGACCTGCATACTTGTATTTGCGAAGGCGTTCTCTGTCCTCGTGCCACGGCCTCGCGGAGGGTATGTAGAACCATTACCTTTATTCCACTTCAAGTGTGTTATCAACTCCTTCAAAGAAGAAATACATGTTTGTGACTTGTACTTTGGAGTCTTGCAGCATTCTATAGTTACCAATTACCAAAATAAGGCCAGAATGGTGATTTCTTCTTTGGAGGAGTTCATATATTCATGTGTACCGCTCCGATAAATATATATAGTAAATGGCATTGCATATAATCCCTTCATTTCCAGATTAAGGAGAGTTAAACATGGCTACATGATGGCTATATATAAACATGTTTGAGGGTGTTCCTTGTTTAGCGATCTAAAATTTAAACAAAGCGCCATAAACGCTATTCAAACAAGAGTCCTATTCGAAGGAATTGACCGCTCTCAAAGAATTAAACCGATGGTTTGCTAGAAATTTTATTTCTTCTGATGGTACCTATACTACAAGTAGTTCATATCGCAAATATCTGTTCACACTAAAATCTGATTTGATCAAATATAACCAGGTGCTGATTAGGTTTCTTCCAATTTCACGGCTCTGTTAAAGATGTACAATTCATCGCTCAAACGTAACTGTATATGAATCCTGTATATATGGTAATCTAAGAAATAGCTGAACAAATACTTGCTCAAACTCAAACTGGTTATAGTTGTCCATTTTGCATTTGGAAGTGTCTTTAATTCCTTAAGTTCAATACTCCTCTTCCTTAGCCATAAGAATGCGCCATTTCACCATGTGGCCTTCGTTCTATGTATATTTATGCATTTGACTAAAATTCTTGCGAAAGGTCACACCCCGCCCATTTATGAATGAGGGACAGCTAAATAGTTTGCAACCGGGCAACATTTCATACCATTTGCCTCATAGGTAGGTGCATATGGTGGTAATTTATACATTTCTGTGTTGGGGGGGGAGGGGGGGGGCGGCAGTAAACCCACCCCCTTTTTTCATCGCCAAAGTCCGATCGAAAGGAGCGTTTTGCCGCCTCGGAAGGGGTACTTTTTCCGTTGACTAGCTCTGTGTCGCCAAAAGACAAAAGGAGACTTTCAAAATGTCTACATAACCCACGCCCCCCGCCCCCCTGGGGCTTCACATTGACTGGTGCATTAGTTGATCGGTCGTTCTTTAATGTTAAAGAAAAAGGCGTTATTTCTCTGTGCCTCCTTCGCGTATTAGTCTCGACGTGCAATTAGTACAATAGTCTATTTTTCTTGCGTCCAGAACATGAAACACGCCAATTATGAGCAAAACTAATCCCTTGTTATAACAATTGTATAAACACGGTAAAGAACTCGTCGTGCATTCCACAAATAAAGCTCTCGATGCTATCACGTCTCGTGCTTTATTTTGCCGAATGCACTCCAGCTCGTTCGTTCTTTAACTATTATATGATAATCCAGTTTGTGCAGGTCTCAAGCCGTACAAACCAATTAGCAGCAGCACCGTGTCAATTATAACAATTTCCTATGGTTCCCGCCCCCACCACCCACCCCAACTCGGCGTGTCTCCCTTCGCTAACTTGGGGTGCCACCCCAGGGGCGGATCTAGGAATTTGCAAAGTGGGGAGGGGTGCACTCTGAAAAATTGCGAGCGGGAGGGTGTGCTCGGAGAACCAGATTTTTACAGTGTATGTTCAAGTTCCCAAAGGGGGGTGGCGGTGCAATCCCCCCCCCCCCCCCACTAGATCCGCGCCTGCACCCGAACTTGGGGTGTCTGAACTCTCTTAACCTGTGATACCACCCCAACTTAGGTTGTCTATATATGTATCCTTCACTAATTTTGGCAACAGTCCATAATAATAATTTATTTCAAGTTTTAAGCTGTAGCAACCAAGTTGGCAGCAGCATCGTGTCAGTTCCAATAGATCCCAGTAAGTTCCTGTGGTGGCCCTCCCCCCTCCCCAAACTCTTTCCCCTAATTTGGGGTACCGTTCTTATTTAAGATTGCCCCCCCCCCCCTCATCTCACTTACGATCCCACCTCAACTTGGGGTGTCTCCCTCCTAACTTGGGGTACCCCCCCAACTTGGGTTGTCTCGATCCCATCCCCAAATGTGGGGTTCTCTCCTCCCCAAACCTGAGGTTTCTCCCCTCCCCAAACTTGGGGTTTCTCCCCTCCCCAAACCTGTGTTTTCTCCCCTCTCTAAACTTGGCGTTTCTCCTCTCCCCAAGCTTGGGTTGTTTCCTCTCCCCTAATTTGGGGTTTTTCCTCTTGCATAATCAGTCCAGCACGTTACGTAAACACGTCCGGACGCCAGCGCGTCTTGGAGCTCTCCTTTGTGGAGGTAACCAGACGTTCTCACGTTTGGACGTATCGACGTCATCGCCGAAACCATCACGTTTTCACGTCCCAAAACGTTACAATTATGCATATCGTGTATTGCCTTTTTTGGACAAGCCGACAAGACATCTGTAAGGCGTCGTTTAATATGGTGTTCTTGAACTTAGCGTTCCCGGATTGGACCCCCGCTAGCGTTCCCATACAGTGAGGCGCCTGGAAGATTTAGAACATAATTATCATCAGATAGATAGAATTTGACTGCCAAACACATGTAATTATCCGTTGTGCATTTGCATGGCGAGCCGGATGGGTCTCAGGTTTCTACATGGTTTCTACATGGTCCGATATTCACAATTCAATCGATAGGTGAATTGTTTTATCCTGATCATATGAATAAAATACGAATGTGGGAGGGGATAGGGGTGGGGTGTGGGGGTTCATCTATACATTTGGTACTCAGCAGGATCCAAGGGGGAAGCTAGGGGGGGGGGAGGGTAGGGGGTCTGATGAGAGGGGACACACTCCAAGCTATGGGAGGGGAGACACCCCAAGTGTTTCTAAGATAGGGGAGGGGAGACGCTTCAAATTGGATTTCTATCCCAAGCTAGGAGAGGGAAGACAGTCTGAGTTTGGGGATGGGAAACACCCCAATTTAGAGGAGGGGAGACACCCCAAGTTAGGGGTGGTGCGACAATTGAACACCCAACCCCCATTTTCAAATTCCTAGATCTGCCCCTACAACTGTAGAGAGGTCTGTTAGAGGTGTCCTAGGTCGACACGTTCGGGAGGGGTGGTGCACAATCCAAGTTCTGGCAAGTTCTCCCAAGTTAGGAGAGGAGAGACACCCTAGGTAAGGGGAGGGGACACACCCCATTTTTGGGGAGGGGAGACATTCAAAATTCGGTGGGGCCCCACAATAGGAGAGGATCGAGAGGATCGAGTCACCTCAAGTTAGGGGATGGGAGATAAATCCCCAGCTAACTCGCAACACGTTGGTTTTTGGTTGTAATCACGTCATCTCAAAGTTAACGTCAGGACAACGTTGTTACAACGTTCGTCGCAAACATTGAAGTAATATCTTCCAGCCTTTATCCCCAAAACAAAACCTTTGCCATGTACGTGTAGTGACTAATAAAACTTGGCTGCTTGTAGCAGTTGTTATAAATACAAACTTGTCGAAATGAGACGTTAGGACAAAGTGACCTGAACAATTAGACCTCATGAGAACAATATGTAATTGATTGTATTTGGCAATCATGCTTCTGATTACCCCCCAAAAACGTTGTCATGACGTTAACTTGTTTGCTGGGTCAAGTTAGGGGAGAAGAAAATCCCAAGTTCGGGTAGTACCCCAAGTTTGGGGAGGAGAGAGACCCCAAGTTTGGGGAGGAGAGAGACCCCAAGTTATTAGAGGGGAGCCACCTCGAATTAGAGGAGGGGAGCCACCTCGAATTAGAGGAGGGGAGACACCTCGAATTAGGGAAGGGGAGACACCCCAAATGAAGAAAGGGGAGGCAACCCAAATTGAGGTGGTACTCCAAGTTAGGGGAGGGGAAATACCCCCAAAATATGGGACGGGAGACACCCCAAGTATAGATGGTGCTTCAAGTTTAGGGAAAGGAGATACCCCAAATTAGGGGAGGGGAGACACCCCAAATTAGGGGGGGGGGATACCCCAGGTTGATGTGTTACCCCAAGTTTGTAGAGGGAAGAGGCACCAAGTTATGGGGGGGGGGGGGAGACACCCTGAATTAGGGGAGAGAAGACACCCCATGTTAGGAAGGGGAAACATCCAATATTTGGGGAGGAAAGACACCCAAGTTGGGGTGGTACCTCAAGTTTGGGGAGGGAGAGGCCTCAAGTTTGGGGAGGTAGAGGCCTCAAGTTTGGGGAGGTAGAGGCCTCAAGTTTGGGGAGGTAGAGGCCTCAAGTTTGGGGAGGTAGAGGCCTCAAGTTTGGGGAGGGAGATGCCTCAAGTTTGGGGAGGGAGAGGCCTCAGGTTTGGGGAGGGAGATGCCTCAAGTTTGGGGAGGGAGAGGCCTCAGGTTTGGGAAGGGCAGAGGCCTCAGGTTTGGGAAGGGCAGAGGCCTCAAGTTATGCGAGGGGAGACACCAGAAGTTGGATCATTCGAACTTGGGGTAGGACCCAAAGAGGAAGGGTGACCCCAAGTTAGGAGAGGGTAGACACTCTAAATTAGAAGAGGGAAGACACCTCAAGTCAGGGGAGAGGAGACGTTCAAAGTTGGGGGGGGGGGTGTCGAAAGTTTTGGGAAGGTAGACACCATAAGTTAAGGAAAGGGAGACTCCTCCGTTAGGGGCGGGGGGCGAAAACCCCAAGTAGGGGGGTTACCCCAAGCTAGAGGAGGGAGACCCACCATGATGGGGAGGGGAAGGGGCAAGGAGGAGGGGGGGGGGGGGGGTCGTGTTCCCTGATCACGAAGAATAATTTTTTTTATTCCCAGCTCACCATGAAGAATTAAAACGAGCACTCCCCGCATACAAAGGGAAGGGATGCATGTTATAAATTGGCGATTTCCTGATCCACGGTTAGTTATTATTAAAATTCCCATCTACGATTAACAAAAAAAAATGCTTGACCACTACGGTGGCCTAATACCTCATTCCCGGTTCACGAAGAATTATTTTTATCATTCCCAGTTCACGGTCAAATGCAAAGCCCATACCCGAGGAACACAAACACCCCCCCCCCCCACCCCCTCTCCCCCACAATTCATTTGCGTAGAACGTTTCATTTATTAAAAGTGAAACGTTTCACTTATTAAAAGTGAAACGTTGTGTGATATCTCGGCCCAGGCCCGGATGAAAGACACCAAGCGCCTCGGGCCAAATGGGAAGTTCCCTTTGGCCTAACGCGTAAGGTGTTCGCTCGGGATGCGAAAGGTCCCCGGTTCGAAACCCGCCTCTGCGGGTAGAACTTTCGGCGTCCATTCGGGCCTGGGACCAGAAATACTACATTTGGTGCCGATGGAGACGAGCCTGTCGGAACCACCCGGAGCCACAGGATATGGCCAGCGTCCGGTTTGACGGCGTGGCGCATGGTGGCGGTCACTGCGAGGTCGCAGTCGATTGGGGAAAGGGTGGAGTGTGATATCTCGGCCCAGGCCCGGTGGATGAAAGACACCAAGCGCCTCGGGCCAAATGGGAAGTTCCCTTTGGCCTAACGTGTAAGGTGTTCGCTCGGGATGCGAAGGGTCGCCGGTTCAAATCCCGCCACTGCGGGTAGAACTTTCGGCGTCCATTCGGGCCTGGGACCAGAAATACTACATTTGGTGCCGATGGAGACGAGCCTGGGTCGTCGGAACCACCCGGAGCCACATCAGCTATTCTGAAGCACTGGGTGACATGTCGGATACATGTAGATCACTTCGGTGACGCAGTCCGGCATCACTCCCCAGCTGTGATGTAGAGGCACGGTGGCGGTTACTGCGAGGTCGCAGTCGATTGGGGAAAGGGTGGAGTGTGATATCTCGGCCCAGGCCCGGTGGATGAAAGACACCAAGCGCCTCTGGCCAAATGGGAAGTTCCCTTTGGCCTAACGCGTAAGGTGTTCGCTCGGGATGCGAAAGGTCCCCGGTTCGAAACCCGCCTCTGCGGGTAGAACTTTCGGCGTCCATTCGGGCCTGGGACCAGAAATACTACAGTTGCAGAGTGAGATAAATCAACTGTTATTGGTGACGGCCGATGGAACGGCAAAAAGATGATCGTTTAAGCGCCTCCCCAAATATATTTTGTTTCCAGTTTTGTTTTTACCATGCCTATCTCGGGCACGGCGGTACGCCTGCCCAAAGATAAGACGCGTATATGTAGTCGATTAAATCGCGGAAATAGGACAATTTATGGAAAAATTTGCCTGAAAATGTTTACTTATGTTACGAGGTGGAAGGGGTATTGTTCCGGAAAATCCGGGAGTTGTGGTCCAGTGGTCTGAACGGGTAAAAGAAGTTTCCTAGTGACTCAAGATCTTGATGTGCGTGTTCTCTCTGTGGATCATCAGCAGCTCTGAGGACCACCGGAATCTGGCGCACCGGAAGCCCGCGAAACACCGCACCAAATTACCATAAATAAACTAAATACCGAAAAACGTTCTGACTACCCGGCAACACTTAGATTCGACAACTTCTTTTCCTTTTCCCTGTCTAACGACACTCAATACAATATATGGCAATCTTTAAAGTATCCTCTCCCGATAACCGCCAAAACTGAGACATGCATTCGCCGAAAAATAAATATCTAGGAAGTTCTCTTTGCCAGGATTTGAGAGATAGTACGTAGGCCTACGGGCAAAACGTTAGAAAGGCGATGTATACCTTGCAACGCAAACGGATCCCACAAACGTATCTATGTAGGTCGGAAAACACCCCAGAATTCCTTCTTGAGTTTCAAACACTGCGGACGCAATGCGGGCGTGCCCGCAAAGGCCTGCCCGCACCCGCCTCGCAGAGATATGTATCTGACCGCGCCCGCCCCGCGCCCGCAATCCGGCACTGCGGGCGCCCGCGGCATCTCTACCGCCTACAACCCTCGTACTTTGCCAGATCTCTCCAAATTTGATGAAGATGAAATAATCCATTAAGAAATGGTGTTTTCTTAACCCCCATCCCTATCGCTCCCACATATATATTTCACTCATCATAAGAACAAACGAGTTTACTAAAGGTTGACTGATGAATATCGGACCATGTATGAAAAAAAATGTCAGTTAACCCATTAATGCCCAGGCATAGACCGCGTCGACAAAGTTTTAATTTTTCTGCCGTTTATTATCATAAAGAAGGACAAAAAGACCATGTCTGCAATCTGAAAGGTTTTCCTTTATTTGAAGCGTTCTATATATAGGACGCTGGGCACGGCAGGCTACAGGTACAATGTACAGATGTAAGTCACTCAGTCTACGGTTTATTCTAGGAACATGTCTTATAGTTCAGGGCGCGGGCTATGGCTCCGGCGCCTCATGGCTCCGTATGCTGGACTGATGCTCCAGGCTCCGGATCATGGCTCCGGTCGCCGGGCTAAAGCTCCGGGCGCGGGATATGGATCCGTGCGCTGGACTATTGCTCAATGCGTTGGACTACTGCCTTGGACTGGCGCTCCAGGCATGGGGCTATGGCTCCGGACGCGGGCTATGGCTCCGGACGCCGGCAATGGCTCCGGACGCGGGCAATGGCTCCGGACGCGGACAAGAGGTTTGCAGCCAAGAAGAGAGAGAGGGAGGGCGGAAGAGATGGTGGCATGGAGGGAGGGAGGGGGCGATTATACCACAGAACGCCCCCGTGCGCGGGACTATGGCTGCGGATGCGGGTTAGGGATCCGTATGTAGGACTAGTGCTCCAGGCTCCGGGTTAGGGATCCGTATGTTGGACTAGTGCTCCAGGCTCCGGGTTAGGGATCCGTATGTTGGACTAGTGCTCCAGGCTCCGGGTTAGGGATCCGTATGTTGGACTAGTGCTCCAGGCTCCGGGTTAGGGATCCGTATGTTGGACTAGTGCTCCAGGCTCCGGGTTAGGGATCCGTATGTTGGACTAGTGCTCCAGGCTCCGGGTTAGGGATCCGTATGTAGGACTAGTGCTCCAGGCTGCGGGTTAGGGATCCGTATGTTGGACTAGTGCTCCAGGCTCCGGGTTAGGGATCCGTATGTTGGACTAGTGCTCCAGGCTCCGGGTTAGGGATCCGTATGTTGGACTAGTGCTCCAGGCTCCGGGTTAGGGATCCGTATGTTGGACTAGTGCTCCAGGCTCCGGGTTAATCGCGGTCTATGGCTCCGTGCACAGGCTATGGCCCCGGGCTATGGCTCTTTGAGCGGGACTACGGTTGCATGCGCTGGACTATATGGTTCCGTGCGCTTGACTATGGTTCAGGGGGGATGCTGTGGCTCCTGTCGCCGGCCTATGGCTCCGTGCAATAAAAAACAATATTTCGCACAAATTAGCGAAAAAAAAGCGGTGTAAACACGTGTAAACAAAATAAGAAGCCCACCAGTGCCCGACAGGCCCTGGCACTTGCCTTACTATCAAGTAATGGACACCAGCAAAACGACGAATTTTTCCAGTCTAATTTAGTATTTCAGAACTCACGAAGCACATTCAATTAGGGGGATAATATCAGAAGAAAACACCATAAACAGAAACACTAATACGGGCTTGAGTAAGTTGTTGCTTACATTCCTGAAAGTGAGCCCCCCGGTACAGCAAAAACTATTGTGAATATCAAAAGTCCCAGGACAATTGACGAATTTCTGAGCAACACAAAATCGAGTCCTTTGCTAAAGATATCCAGAAGGGCCCGTTTGAACGATAAACAGATATGACGGTTGTAGATATGTGTTAGCACATTTTCAGCCCCTAAGTCTAACTTGAGCGTCCTATCTATAGGACGCTAGAATCAAATGTGAGACCGGATCCGGCTCACCATGTCAGGCGGAAAACATGGAGAGGGGTCCCTACTTTAATATTTCGTACAAAATTCAATATATAAGAGGATTTTCTTTTGTATACCAATTAACTGCCTTCGCGCAAACTGGAAATAAGTTATGGAGGTCATAATTCGTAGTGCGGGTCTCAACTGCTTCTCTTCCTTGCCTTTTTATGGTGAGCAGACGTAGCAAGAGAACAGTGACATGAAACATCCGTGTGGCATAGGTCTTGGTTTATTGCAAATTGTAAACCCGCGTAATGCTACGCGAGTGTACGTAACAACATGTATAAAACTACTTCCATTCACTAAAAACGCATTGCGGGCAACATTCCAAGATTTTGTTTAGGTCAAAATGGCCTAACGCGCATCTGCGTAACAACTAGAGTAAGAAATACATAGTGTGCATGGACTAAATCAAATGACCATTTGCAACGTTCCCGCACTGGGTTAAAATTTGTAGACTGGCGTAATGTTACGCGAGTTCACGTGAACAACCCACGTGAAAGATATGGCCAGGTGCAGATAATTTGTGACATTTTGCTCAAAAATAAATGTAATAAAACACGAAATGTGTTATTCATTCTGAATTCTGAATGTTGTTACATTTAATAAATCAATGCATTCAATGGTTCGTGTAGACCAGTGTTTCTGAAATTCGAGATTTCCTTATTAAAAAAATACTGCCAAAAAATATCATTAGGGGTGACTAATGGTTTCAAAATATAAAGTATATAATTATTTTGTATTTCTGCTTGCTAAAATGGAGTATGTTATCACAAATATTTGTTGACGGTAAATTTCAACACTTTACCAGCAAAATTGCAAATGGTCTATGATGAGAAATTTGTCTGCCGTGTCTTCTACACAATATATGATAAATTTGGACCTTTATTGTTCAAAATCGTTTATAGATGTAGATTTGCATGAAAGTAGAAATAAAAAAAATTAAAGTATGCATAATATTGTTCCAACAGTAACGATACATGTTCACTTCACCAAAAAATATCAAAAGAAACCGGACTACTCTGAGCACAGTAAGCAAATATCCATTCAAATGAACCATAATTTAGGCATCAATGTAAATACGTCAGACATTAAGAGTACTGCAGTGAGACTTACTAAACATGTTAAACAAGTGTAAATTTAATTCATAATGGAATATTTATAATGCCTGAAATAGTTCGTATAGTTCATATTCATTCCTCCATCCACATTAGGACCTGTTTTTGTGATAATATGTATGTTCTGCTGTTGGATACTCATCACCGTTAATGTTAGGACAAAACTGTTACTGTCGGGACATTATGTAAACTGAACCCCTGGGACAAGCCTATTTGGAGAATCAGGAAAAGCATAAAGGATGCATCTGTATATGGGTCAAAGCTAAAAATTACAGGAACATATAAATTAGATCAACTGTATTGTGCATGCTGGTAATCAATTAAAGATTAGTTGTTACCACTGTTACAATTGGGACAAAAGAAGACATGCCAAACGAGACACCCTAGATGAATAGGAAAGGTTATAAGAAGCAATAAAATGTGCACATAGGCTATCGTAAACTGCCTATTTGAAGCCGCATACATATTAGAAGCCGCACCCCAACTTTGGCCTCAAAACCGGTTGGCAGGCACCCAGAACCATTGCCGGAAAACTACATATTATAAGCCGCACCCGGACTTTGGCCTCTCAACCCCCCTCCCCCCCCCCCCCACTCCCTTTATCCCTGCTTAATCCCGTCAACGAAACCAAGCAATTAATTGTTTATACAAGCAGTCGCGACTACTAACAGCATACACCTCTCCCTCTCCGATCGAAGCTCTTATCAAAGGTCACACCAGTGGCTGGCTCTCCTGGCCCCTACCACAGCCAATTAATTGTTTATACAAGCAGTCGCGACTACTAACAACATTCAGCTCTCCCTCTCCGATCGAAGCTCTTATCAAGTGTCACACCAGTGGCTGGCTCTCCTGGCCCCTACCACAGCCAATTAATTGTTTATACAAGCAGTCGCGACTACTAACAACATTCACCTCTCCCTCTCCGATCGAAGCTCTTATCAAGTGTCACACCAGTGGCTGGCTCTCCTGGCCCCTACCACAGCCAATTAATTGTTTATACAAGCAGTCGCGACTACTAACAACATTCAGCTCTCCCTCTCCGATCGAAGCTCTTATCAAGCGTCACACCAGTGGCTGGCTCTCCTGGCCCCTACCACAGCCAATTAATTGTTTATACAAGCAGTCGCGACTACTAACAACATTCAGCTCTCCCTCTCCGATCGAAGCTCTTATCAAGTGTCACACCAGTGGCTGGCTCTCCTGGCCCCTACCACAGCCAATTAATTGTTTATACAAGCAGTCGCGACTACTAACAACATTCAGCTCTCCCTCTCCGATCGAAGCTCTTATCAAGTGTCACACCAGTGGCTGGCTCTCCTGGCCCCTACCACAGCCAATTAATTGTTTATACAAGCAGTCGCGACTACTAACAACATTCAGCTCTCCCTCTCCGATCGAAGCTCTTATCAAGTGTCACACCAGTGGCTGGCTCTCCTGGCCCCTACCACAGCCAATTAATTGTTTATACAAGCAGTCGCGACTACTAACAACATTCACCTCTCCCTCTCCGATCGCACCTCTTATCAAGTGTCACACCAGTGGCTGGCTCTCCTGGCCCCTACCACAGCCAATTAATTGTTTATACAAGCAGTCGCGACTACTAACAACATTCAGCTCTCCCTCTCCGATCGAAGCTCTTATCAAGCGTCACACCAGTGGCTGGCTCTCCTGGCCCCTACCACAGCCAATTAATTGTTTATACAAGCAGTCGCGACTACTAACAACATTCACCTCTCCCTCTCCGATCGCACCTCTTATCAAGTGTCACACCAGTGGCTGGCTCTCCTGGCCCCTACCACAGCCAATTAATTGTTTATACAAGCAGTCGCGACTACTAACAACATTCAGCTCTCCCTCTCCGATCGAAGCTCTTATCAATTTTCACACCAGTACTAACTAATATTATGATACCGCTTTCTAATAATTTATGTAAGTTGAAGGACCGGTCTTCTCAAGAGCCCAATGCCTATAAAATAGCATTGTCCAAAATTACTATTACAAATTTGCTATTCCACATTTCATTTTGTAATAAATATTTAGCTATATACTACCTTTATACAACCAACAACAATTTTGATATTATTTCAGAGTTCAAAGCAACATTATTGCTCTCAAATTAATAAAAAAAAACATAAAATGTCACACAAAATAGGTTTAAAAATAGCCCTTTCCTACAAGGTTTTTTTGGTCATTACTCAACAGCCGAACATCTGATTCACCTGAAATTTGCAATGTTCGTTCCATGATCATAGATGCATGTAATAATATGACAAATACCATTAGCATATATATTATATTCTGTTGCTGTCCTCTCGCGCGAAGGCATGCTGAGTTGGCTTAGGTGACAGTATGCTCTGGGTGCTTCCTCTTTCTCTGATCAGCGGCTGTCCGGGCTCTCTATCCTGTTGCTGACTGACCTCTGGTTCGAAGGCATGCTGAGTTGGACCGGTTGACCGTTGTGTCTGGATGCTTCCTCTTTCTCCCCGCGGCTGCCCGGGCTCTCTATTCTGTTGCGAGAAGGCATGCTGGAAGTAATAGCATTCTGCGCAACAGACAATGTGACACTAGAGTGGCATGAATATGCTATCGTAAGATACTTTGAAAAAACTACCATGCAACAAATGAATGGAACCTGGGTGTACCAGGCGACAAATGAATCAAATCTGGCTGGGAGTACCAGACAACAAAATCCAGTCTAGGTGTACCAGGCTATACATGAATTAAAACCTGGGTTACACCAGATGACAAATAAACATTGGCTTATACCAGATGACAAATAAACAATATATGCACAGCTTCTACCAGGCTACAAACTGAACCAAACGTTGATCATAACTGACTAACCCCATAACCTGGACCTTGTAGTCTAGTGAATGCAACCGATATTCAATGGCGGCCATAGTAAGCCCTCGGGTAGGCTATTATACTCTTCCAGTATGACCTGCGACAACGTAGCTGCCTATACTACCACGTATTGTGCCACGTTACACTTAGCAGGGATTTCTGTTTGGGCCTAGCCCTGAAACATGCCTCTCTGGGCACGCTCGGTAAACCGGAGCGACAGAGAGCCATGGCTTGATCTTCCATTTTTTACCGAGAAACGAGGGGGTTGCGCTGCTTCGTTCTAAATATATTAAAACTGTCATTAATATCACGTACCAAAATGTTATATGTGTGTTCCTGAAACATTTATAAAGACTTACGAAATATAATTGAGGTTGTTTCCCACTTTGCGTAAACGCATCGAGGGATATATTCCGTGTAAACAATCATCCGCGTCTCTGTCGCTCCGGTTTACCGAGCGTGCCCAGAGAGGCAGGTTTCAGGGCTAGTTTGGCCCCTGCCACGACTAGTTTCAAACTTGATCAGAATCGTTGCCCTTGTTAGATTCAGCATGGATGATGGCCTCCCGGACTGATCTGTAGCAACTAAACTGTGAATATCAAAGGCGATCACCATGAAATCCTCCAGAACTTCATGGGCCGCCTCGGTAGCTCAGTGGGTTAGAGCTCGCCTGGAGTGTCACCTGGCCACCTGAGAGCCTAACGGCACGTGGATCGATGGTTCGAGCCCCGCTGTGGCCATGTCGGTGTGGTCACAGGATAAAGATCCCATGTCTTTTTTCGCAAAGAGTAGGGGGTTACCCCCGGGGGCATGGCTCCACGCTCCTTTCCTTCTCCCATTGACGCGATATGACCAAAAGTGGTTAAAGCGTGCTGAATATACAACCAACCAAAACTTAATTCTGGGAAAATGCTCTGTCACTACTTAACATGTTCAAGAGGAGAGAGTTAACCTTGTTCCCATTGAAATTGAATTGGTCCTGTTTCCTCACACATATCTTATCCTGACTGACCTGAGGTACCAACCTATACTGTTTCAGGTTACATATTGAATCAACTTTGGATTCAGGTGACTGTTTGAATCCAACCTGGATTGGACCTTTTTCACAATCGGGAAACCTCCATCGCCTCCTTAATTTAACGTTATTTTTTTCACAACATATAAAAATATCATCTTTTAGCAGTTGAAAGTGACAACTACATGCAGCATTAACTGTCCAGCCCTGCTTCCACATATTCTGATGTAAACTATGATTCAAATGTGTTGTACATAACATGAAGGATTTATTTAGCATCGTAGCGCATCCGTTCCAAATGGCATTCCCTTGGCATGATGCCCATGAAGTATTCTATATTTGCGTTATGACTACATGTGTAATAAGACTATTAAATAAACATTCAAGGGACTGTTTTATTTATTGTTGGGCAGTAGAGGCAAAGTTGTGTGAAATAATATTGTTGCTTTCGCACACGAAGAATCATGACACGCAGATTAAGTCACCCGACTATCCCAGGGGATTAAGGTTAGACCACGGGCATCAAGGTTCGCCCATGCCTTTCAGAAAATGAACACTCCCAACAAACTGCCTATATTTTTTGTTTCTATGGAATCAACTTTTTGTATACCACTGGATAAAAAAATGGTTAATTTCACTTTATTAAAGAAAATAGACGCTTACTTGTCTTAAGAGGTCGAGATTAGCCCACTCTGCATAAATAGTTTCTGTAATGTACAAAAAGTGGTGAACGTTTTGTTCCTTAAATGCATCAATATCATTTATGCAGATAACTCAATATAATCACTGCAAGCAGACATTACCCTGTGTTTAACCCCAGATCAGAGCAGGCTTAGAAGCTGTTCATTTTCTTTTGGTAGACCCTAGCAGTTATCATGCTCATCATAATGTATCCATTTAGGTGCATAGTCTTGCCATATGAACAGACCTAGTCACAACGTTTACAATTAGGTTTGATGATGCTGAAACACAAGGGGTAATTCTATCCTCTGTTTGGCTGGGTATGGTTTTTATCAGGAGGATATTCCAATTGATCATTGACATCAAATCTCCAGTCTTGCGTCAGCGATCTCCTTTCGTTTAAACAATATTTATTTCCTTTTGGCAAAGTATACAAAATACTATATTATTGCTTCTAGTAGTATATTTTTAGATCTTTTGCTCTCGTAAGCACAATATATAATGATAACAATTAACAGTGTTAAACCACTAGAAGTCTAATCAAGAACAAGTAATACAATTTAAGTGTATAAACAATGGATATACACTGGGACGTAGCTGAATATTTTATGACAGTTGTCTGCATGTCAAGGTCTGTGACTTAGCTATACCACCAGATAGTAGGCCTAGCCCATTAATGAATGATCTGTGCTCAGCAGTTGAATTCTTGCGATGTCAGCCATAATTTCGCTCAATCTGTTTCAGAGTTAGTTGCTGTTGTTGCATAATTTTTTATTTGATGCGACTAGACAGCAGTATAGGTCTTGTTTACTTTTAAAAAAATAAATAAATTACTTAGAAATCAGACTTTGGCATTTATTGGGTCCATCAAGCATTGTAAAGGTGCGACATCAGGGATTGAAGCAGGTGTCTGTCGCTCAGTTCCAGCGGGAGTTGAATACTTTGTGTATTTGTGCCCCCCCCCCCCCCAACTCCCGCCGCTCCCTCTCCCCCCCCCCCCCCCAACCACTCCACTGATTTATTTACTGTGCCTGGGCTGTGGCCTAGCCTATCACTATCAGACTATCTGCCGCTCTGCCCCATGTGACGTTGTTGGTTTCACGCAACAACGCTACATGTCCTAACCATAAAATCCTGAATAAAAATGCACAAACATATGTGGCGAGAACTTTTGGAGTATGGGAATAGTTTCTGGAAATATGTATCTATCAATTTACTTTAGTTTGGTTTAAATCATTATTATTAAGACTATAACCTTTATTGTTTTGTCAAGCCAGCAGACTGCTCTGTTCCGTACACCATCTTGCCCACCCAGTCGAGAAACTGTGCATCTGTACAGTCGTCAAAACAATGCCATTCTCTTGGTGGCGCTCCAAAATTACACCCAGCCATTGACACGCAACAAGCGCAAACATTTAGTCGCCTAAGCAAACAAATTTTCTACCCACATTTCCTGCCTGCGGATTAGTCCTGATGCATAGCCCTCACGACCTCAACCCTATAACAGGTTCTGCCTATCAGCTTGTTGTCAGAGGGGTCAAGTTTACTGGGCTACCTGCTGATTAGCTCTGACATCAAAACCACCACCAAGGTAAAGGTTTTGAACAGTACAACACTGTTCTGCTTATAGTTCTTTCCAAAGCTCCCGGCGCTAAATGTATCAACTAATTGTTAAAATATTGATATTTTTGCAGTCTCCAAACTGTATTCTTACTCCTGGTGCCTTTATTGAAGTCGAAAGCCAGCAAACTGTCTCAAATAAAAGCCATTTAAAAGTTCAGTTTGCGTATGCTGCCAATGCTTGTTTTCTACATCAAAAAGTGTTGTGCTATTCAAAAGCTTCACCTTTGTCAAAGAATTGCCTTGGTCATACGCCTTGGTAGCAGTTTTGATGTCAGAGCTACCTGCGGATATGCCGCTGGCCTGCTGGTGCTCAGGCTCAGGAGTTGGCACAAGGGCCCCCAGGCAAGCCCGCTTCAGGCTGTCCAGCACACCCTCATGAAAAAGTAGGACAAAAGTAGGAATGGAAATACAGAAAAAGTAGGACAAAAGTAGAAAAATAGAAGCAAAAAGTATGACTTATATAGCATATGTAGCAAAATAATTTCGGATTTACAAATGACAAAAAGTTATATTACTGAGAAAATGCTTTTTTTAGAACATTTCTTATATGCTACTCAGCTGCACCTGTATTTTCATTATTGGACCTTGACAGACACTAGTGTTGATTTAAAGATATATCAGGACGCAAAAACAAAATACCTCTGACTTTTGCAATAATAGAAGCGACATGCACACTTTTACAGCAATTCACGACATTTTGAAATTGCGCCTGGTTAAGCAAATACCAAAAAGTAGGAAAATGTAGGTATTTTGAAGAAAGAGTAGGAAAAATAGGATGGAGACAAAAAAGTAGGAAAAAGTAGGAAAAATAGGATTACTGGACAACCTGCCGCTTTCTAGGGGCACAACAGTGTCTATGCAATATTTTTTAGATACCAGTCGGGAATCGACTATAGCCTTGATCATAATCTATGCGCGTATAATCATAGTGCCTACGGATTCTATATACCTTGTTTTATCTTCTGATATTAAGTGTGTCAACACTAAAGTCGGTCATAAATGCCGTAACGTGTCATTTCAGCCCATATTTTCCATGAATTTGTCGCGATCGCTCTAAAAATCCTGATATGAGAAAGCAATATCGTGCAATTTTAATGATACCAAACTTACGTGTGTACTGCAAGGTTGTCCTTTTTCAAGACACAAATAATATTTCTCCATGCTGACATTCCATTGCCAACAGACACTTTGTCGCAAATAGGCTAAATCACAGAAATATGAAATGCTCTATAGTTGCCATGGCGCTCGTGGCTGGTACAAATATAAAGCATCTAGTGTTAAGAGCACATTCGGCGCCATGGCAACTACATCATCTTATGACGTATGCTTTAGTATATTTGCGATACGGCGTTTGCTGCCAATGGAGTGTTAGCATGGAGAAATATTGTTTGTGTCTTTAAAAAGGCTAACCTCGCAGTACACTCATAAGTTTGATATCATTAAAATTGCACGGTGTTGCTTTCTCACGTCAGACGTTCAGTGATTTTTAGAGCGATTGCGACAAATTCGTGTAAAATATGGGCCGAAACGACCTGCTACGGCATTTAGGACTTCGACTTTAGGTTCTTTACGTGGAAACTTACATATTTTACTTGTCTGATCGCAGTAGGCCTAAGCTTAGCTATTTTTTAATCTCCTTAAGAATTAAGAAGTCTGCTAAACTTTCTTATGTTTGAAACATCCGGGCGACTAAGCCGACCTTGACCTTATTTAGAATCTCCGCCGCTAGGTGGCTGGGCGCTGGTTCCCTGACGAGCCAGAGCCGACTGATTATGTAACAGCTAGGAAGTGTTGCATGTTGGGTATCGATGTCCGTGTTAAGCGAGCTGACTCAGTTTGGGTCACAACTTTAAATTGTTGACCAGCCGACCTTCTAGATAAGATAAGATAAGATAAGATAGGATAAGATCAAGTTTTATTTAACGTCGGTATGTAAAAGTCAACAATAAACATTAGCACACGTACATGCTATTGACCGACAATGATAAAATGACATGAGAGGATGAGAAATATGTACATATGGCAATGAAAATGTAACAATCTTTGCATCTCATAAAACCTTACCCATTAGCTAAATTGCACAATGTGCACGAATTACAGTGACACAAGAACACATCCGAGGTTGGCAGCGTTGTTTTAAATTCCTTGGCAGATTTGGCTTCGTTTCCTTGTTGAGCATGTTCCATAGCTTGCTACCCTGATAGGCCTACTTCACTGAATTATGGCCATAAGCCGTTGTCTTAACGCGTGGCATACATATATTTGGCCCATCTTTTAAAATGTAATTGCTTTCCTTCATGTTATACATGTAATGAAGATAACTGGGCCCAATCTTGTTGATACTCTTGTAAACTTCGAATGATATGCAGCGCAATCGTTCAACATATAGCAATGGTGTACCTGCTCTCTTCCTCAACCCTGCGTATTCTGGTCTAAAGTCATTAAACACATTAGACCATCCACTGATCTAGATGAGTCGCGCGTGTTTCGGAAACTGAAGTCCACGAAGAAAAGAGCGTATGGCACGAGCCTTGTTTTATAGATGAATACCGTGAGTAATCGCTGACCAGCACCACACCCATTGGTGTTTCTTGCATGCCCGTTACAAATATAAACTTGTATGTAGTATTCGTAATGTACAAAGCAAGTGGTGACACGTGCTTTTCCTTAAATACAGTAATTTATGCAGATAATGCGATAAAATTACCTGGAATTTCTTCGTTAGTACTAAAAATAATTTTTTTTGTTGCCCACCTTAACACTCGCCACTATATGCAGACATTTCTCCGTGTGTAACCCCCGATCACGACATGGTTCAGAAGCTGTATTTCATTGCAGGCACGGGTATTTTTTGGCGGACCCTGGTAGTTATCGCGCTCGATAAACGACTAAACGTCACCAAAACTACATTCGCAAGGCAAAAAATGGCAGAGGCACTACTAAGTAATACTATTAGGGATTTCTGGTCTGAAACTAAGAGTGACTAAACCCAATAACAATGTGCCAAATACAATCGACGACGTGGTAGGAACAGCAAATATAACCACGCTGTTTGCTGAGAAATATGAAAACTTGTATAACTCGACATCATACAACGAAACAGATGTGGGCACGTTAAAATATCGGCTCAGTCAGCTGTTAGAGGGAGTCGACACCGCACATTGTTGTGGTAAGGCGGTGACAGTACAAGATGTGATGTGTGCCATGTCGCGTGCCAAGCGTAACAAGAGATGGTCGTGCTATTTTGTATTCTGACCGTTTGATTAATGGTACTAACAAGCTTGATGTGCACATTACCATGCTTTTTAATTCGATGATTTACCACGGTTTTACCCCACGCGTTTTAACTTTGCCACAATCAAGCCTCCAGTCAAAGACGGAAAGCAATCCCTGAACAAATCTGATAATTATAGAGCCATCGCCTTAAGTAGCCCTCTAGCGAAACGTTTTGACCTGATCTTGTTAGAGAAAAACAGTTATAGTCTAAGCACAGATAAGTTACAGTTCGGCCTTAAACCGAGCTCTATTGGTCAGTGTATTTTTGCACTGTTAGTTATTTTGCAAAAAACAAGTCCTCTCCATATGTGCTAGCTCTTGACGTATCCAAGGCCTTCGATAAGGTAAATTATATAAAGTTATTCGACTTGTTGATAAAAAGAAACGTCAACCCGCTTCACATCAGATGTCTTTGAAATAAGTATGCAAGGCGGCAGTTGAACATTGGCTTGAATTTTAATACCGGTCCGTATTTCCACACCACAAATGGAGTAAAGCAAGGGGGAGTATTGTCTCATATTTTGTTTGGTGTTTATGATCTGGATACGGCTGCACTAGCTATTGGTCATATGTACTGCGGTGCGTTTGGCTATGCAGGCGACGTAAGTCTCCTCGCGCCTACATTGTATGCTCTTACACAAATGTCTAACGTGTGTACAGAGTTTGCAAACGAGACTTGATCTTACGTTTAACGCTTTGAAATGCAAACATATCAATTTTAGTGTCAGTAGCGTAGAATTTTACTTCAACAATGAGCTTGTCAAAACGGTAAAAATCGATTTACATCTCGGTCACATTATCGGCCCGAACGTCTCTGGCGACGTCATACGTCAGGCGTCTTACGACCTGACGCGCGAATTATGGGTTAGGTAATTACAGGGTGTGCAACTCATTTGTGGTTTATCAACTTTTTAACTCTTACTTTCTATGGACGCCACTTATGGAATCTAGATGCCAGAGACCTATCCCATTTTTTTTCCATGGGGAAAGTTACCAGCACGCACTCACGGTAAACT
This sequence comes from Arenicola marina, assembly GCA_964019135.1. Classification (NCBI taxonomy): domain Eukaryota; kingdom Metazoa; phylum Annelida; class Polychaeta; family Arenicolidae; genus Arenicola; species Arenicola marina. The sequence continues at coordinate 5,939,201 of OZ025255.1, forward strand.
AATTCCCGTCATAGCCGAGTGTCTCCCAATCGACGACCAGATTGCCATCCGCACTGTCAAATTTGCTCACTCAGCGCACAACAGTGATAATAGCACCCTACGATTTATTTTAAAATCGTTGAGTGATATTGGTTTTCATCTAACAAAAGGCCTATTTTAGCAACTTATTATGACGGAAAATCTACGAATAACAAAAATGAGCAAATAGTATCATTATGTAGCTAATGGAATTCCCAGTTTGTCTGTAACCTAAAAATAGTGTTTTCCTATCTTACTTTCGGTTCCAGAGTTCACGGAAAACGTCGATCTCTCATCATTACGGCCAAATATTCTCCAATATTTCAGACGTGCCTTCTTCAAACGGTCCCATAACAATTTACGCTGTGCAAGTAGGTACCTAGCAGGCACTATAAATTCCAAGTGTAATTAGACTCGGAAATGACGTCCTGGGACGAAATTTGGCCCATGCTGAAAGATACATTTGTCAAGTTAACAATGTGTCACAAAACAATGAAACCTATAAGCCACGCAACTCATCTTTCGTACAAAGATTACTTAAGGTAATATATCAAAAGTGACCGTTTTTCAACTACCACGGTCAAAGGTCAAGGTCGTGACTTTGACCTGTAAATGTCAAGTGCTCGGCTGTAGCTCGAAAACTAGACAACATCTGATCACCACACTTCTGATGGATAGAAGTAATGTAGCTTATGCCAAATCCAATCTCAACTTGATCCCGGAGTGTGCAACGTAACGGTGCTAGAGCGCCTGGAAGTTGGGGGATCGAACACGACTTTTTCAATTTTTAAGCCATCGCCCTCAGATATTTACCACAGACTGAGGCATAAATTAGAATCTTACATTTAAAATTTAAGTAAAATCGGACCAGCGGTTATGACGTAACAAGTCATCTACATTTGACATTTACGAAATTCACAGTGCCTTCAATATTGACCGTAGAAACTTCCAAATAACATAGGACACTGTGGAATTCTATTGCCCTTCAGGGAAAAATATAGTTAAAATTCGCCGTGTTAACACTTTTTGCGTAAATGGACTATAAGATCATTGCGATGGTAAACTATACGGCGTTTCCATTCGCCTAACGCGACACCCCCCACCCCCCCCCCCCTCCCACCTCCCGCCGCCTCCACCCGGCCTTCTCCATGAGCGCCAATATACGCACGCATTCCGGCTGTGATGCGCTACCATGGCGCACAGCTATCATCCCCACCCACCCCTACCTTGCACCCCTACTCTGTTTATTGCAGGCCGGACCGCTGCCGTTCAGCTGCTTGCTGTTCAGATGGTGCTTACCGTGAACCGAGCGCCCGCCCCCCTCACCCCCCCCCCCCCAGGCCCCACGTCTTCCTCCAGGCCCCACCTGTGGTCGAGGTGACAGCGATGGCATCAGCATGGGAAGCTGCGAAACGCTATAATTCCTTTTATATTCGGCTCAGAAGGCCCCAGTTTGAATTCAAATGTGCAGCGAGACGACCCCCGTGCATCAGTCATGTGTCATCAGACGTCCGTTTTCGTCATAAGCTTTCAGCCGCCAGGTTGATTTGACTTGTCTGTGTGTGTGTGTGTATCTGCCTGTGTGCGCTCTGTAGGTCGCAAAACGCAGCATTTCGTTCTGTAGCCTTACCCTGGCCAACGATAGGTATCCGACATGGCTCGGTCAAGTTCGTTAGCGGGGTATGTACGTTAAAGGTCAAGGTCACTGGAATCTTCTGCAAAACACTCCCAGTGGGACCCTACGAGAGCTATTAACTATTAAGAACAGCGGGCTGATATCTATTGCGTGGTGACAGTCAGGGCCCCTACACCACGGCATGCCTTATCATATCATAACAAAACGCGACGGCTCACTAATCTGCTGATCAAAACAACAACAGCGAGGCGTTGGGCGATCGCTGGGTGGTGGGTCAGTTGAGTTGGTCGCTATAAAACTAATATGCATGGTAGAGATGTAGAAACTAGAAATGTAGACCAAAACTGAATAAACGGGCAGTTTGCTTTCAGCTGTCCACCTAGTGAGATCGTTGCGTGTTAAATCATGCTCAGGTGAACATGGGGGCGAAACTGCAATGACTTTTACATTTGGGGCAGGGGCCAATAATTGAGAAGATGCTCGCTATAGCGACAGTTTTGGAGCTGCCGGGTCTGAGGGGTCAAAATGGATCTGATGTGTCAAATATGATCTGAGGGGTCAACCTGGATCTAAGGTGTTCAATCTGGATCTGATGGGCCAAATACGGATCTCAAGGGTCAAATCTGGAGCTCGGGGAGTGTCTGTACACTTGGTGTAGGTCGCAAAACACAACATTTTATCAATTTACCCATCGATATCCGTTATCCGACATGGATCGATCAAGTTCGTTAACGGGGTATGTATGTCAAAAGTTAAAGGCGCAGGAATGGGGTCAAGTCAAGGCCAAGGTCATGGTAGTGGACCCAAAACATGATCCGGAATTTACATTTTACGTCACTCTCACCCTATGGGTGACACAATCTCGTAAGCTGTCTCTTATCATATCATGTCTGACGCCAACCATATGAAGAGAACCGGTTATACACGTTTTAGAGCCTATTTTAGCCACGACGATATGTCTTATGAGGCTTTTGCCTAAACTATTTTATACGAGCGAGACTTTTGTCACGGTGCTATGTCAACTGACGATCTTAACTGAATAGTTAATTATAAGCATTATAACCCGTGACAGCATGTCCCCCCCCTCCCCTGCCGATGTCCCTTAACCCATATAGAACCGCAATCTCGTGCTAGAATAAGGGGACATCTTGTCCCTTCCCATGTCCCTTAAGCCATTTGGATCAGTGACCCAATGCTAAATTAAGGGGACGTCTAGTCATGGCTGTATTTTAACCCGTGTCAGCATGTCGCCCCCCCCCTCCTCCCTATGTACCTTAAGATAGATTCAGCCCATGGCAATGTGTCCCCCCCCCCCCCCCCATAAATAGTGCCCTCCTTTGCGCGTATACATTAGAACTACAGGGGGGACACGCTGTCATGGGGGGACACACTGTCATGGGGGGACGGCTGGTCATGTTAACCCGTGACAGCATGTCCCCCCCCCTCCCCTGCCGATGTCCCTTAACCCATATAGAACCGCAATCTCGTGCTAGAATAAGGGGACATCTTGTCACAGCTATATTCAACCCATGACAACACGTTCCCCCCCTTCCCGATGTCCTTTAACCCACCTGGATGTGTGGTCCAATGCTAAACTAAGGGGACATTTGGTCATGGCTGTATATTAACCCGTAACAGGATGTCCCCCCCCCCTCCCCATATCCCTTAACCCACATATATCGGTAAGCCCGTGCTAAGCTAAGGGGACATCTGTCATAGCTATAATTAACCCATGACAACATGTCCCCCGCACTCTCTATCCCTTAACCCACCTGGATCAGTGATCCAATGCTAAACTAAGGGGACACCTGGTCATGGCTGTATTTTAACCCGTGACAGCATGTCCCCCCCACCCCTCCCTATGTCCCTTAACCCACGTAAATGGGTGATCTCATGCTAGGCTAAAGGCTCTGGTCATAGCTATATTCAACCCATGACAACATGCCCACCCCCACCTCCACCCCCATGTCCGCTCAAGGTATATTCAGCCCATGACAATGTGTCCCTCTCATAACTAGTGACCTCCTCCGCGTGTATACCCGAACTGCAGGGGGGACACGCTGTCATGGGGGGACAGCTGGTCATGTTACACCGGCAATATCTGCTACCTCATTTTCGTGCCGATAGGTTAGTTAAGCAACCATAATATCACAAACGGAATGCAAATGTCATTCTTTAGTAATGTATGGGCCTAGTTTATTGGTCTCAAATCACCCCCACGCTGGCATCACCATAATAGATCAACATAAGAGAATTATGCTACCGCGACGGCATGCCCCCCCCCCACCCTGCCCATGTCCCTCAAGCCACATAGATCGGTATTCACGTGCTAGAGTAAGGGGGCATCTGGTCATAGCTGTGATCAACCCATGGCAACATGTCCCTTCCCATGTCCCTTAAGCCATTTGGATCAGTGACCCAATGCTAAATTAAGGGGACGTCTGGTCATGGCTGTATTTTAACCCGTGTCAGCATGTCGCCCCCCCCCTCCTCCCTATGTACCTTAAGATAGATTCAGCCCATGGCAATGTGTCCCCCCCCCCCCCCCATAAATAGTGCCCTCCTTTGCGCGTATACATTAGAACTACAGGGGGGACACGCTGTCATGGGGGGACACGCTGTCATGGAGGGACGCCTGGTCATGTTACACCGTGACAGCATGTCCCCCTCCCCTCCCGGCCCATATCCCTTAACCCACATAGATCGGTAATTCCTGTTTAAGCTAAGGGAATACCCAAACATAGCTATATTAGGCCCTTGACAACATGTCCCCCCCCCCCCCTTCCCATGTCCCTTAACCCACCTGCATCAGTGATCCAATGATAAACTAAGGGGACACCTGGTCATGGCTGTATTTTAACCCGTGACAGTATGCCTACCCCCCCTTCTCCATGTCCCTTAACCCACATAAATCGGTAATTCCGTGCTAAGCTAAGGGGACATCTGGTCATAGCTATAATTAACACATGACAACATGTCCCCCCTCTCTCTGACCCTTACCCCACCTGGATCAGTGATCCAATGCTAAACTAAGGGGACAATTGGTCATGGCTGTATTTTAACCCGTGACAGCATGTCCCCCCCCCCTCCCCATGTCCCTTAACCCACGTAAATCGGTGATCTCATGCTAGAGTAAAGGGATATCTGGTCATAGCTATATTCAACCCGTGACAACATGCTCCCACCCCACCCCCATCCCCATGTCCCCTCAAGGTATATTCAGCCCATGACAATGTGTCCCCCCATAACTAGTGCCCTAATATGCGCGCATACATTAAAATTGCAGGGGGGACACGCTGTCATGGGCGGACGCCTGGTCATGTTACACCGTGACAGCATGCCCCCCCCCCTCCCTGCCCATGTCCCTTAACCACATAGATCGGTAATTCCTGTTTAAGCTAAGGAATTCCCAAACATAGCTATATTAGGCCCTTGACAACATGTCCCCCCCCTTCCCATTTCCCTTAACCCAACTGGATCAGTGATCCAATGATAAACTAAGAGGACACCTGGTCATGGCTGTGTTTTAACCCGTGACAGCATGTCCCCGCCCCCCCCCCCCCCCTGCCCATGTCTCTTAACCCACTTAGATAGGTAATTTCGTGCTAGAATAAGGGGACATATGGTCATAGTTATATTCAACCCATGACAACATGCCCCCCCCCCGCCACCCCCATCCCCATGTCCCCTCAAGGTATATTTAGCCCATGACAATGTGTCCCCCCATAACTAGTGCCCTAATATGCGCGCATACATTAAAATTGCAGGGGGGACACGCTGTCATGGGGGGACGGCTGGTCATGTTACACCGTGACAGCATGTCCCCCCCCCCCCTGCCTATGTCCCTTAACCCACTTAGATAGGTAATTTCGTGCTAGAATAAGGGGACATGTGGTCATAGCTATATTCAACCCATGACAACACGTCCCCCGCCCCCTCGCGGGGTCCCTTAACCCACCTGGATGTGTGGTCCAATGCTAAACTATTGGGACAGTTGGTCATAGCTATAATTAACCCATGACAACATGTCCCCGCTCTCTCTGACCCTTACCCCACCTGGATCAGTGATCCAATTCTAAACTAAGGGGACAATTGGTCATGGCTGTATTTTAACCCGTGACAGCATGTCCCCCCCCCCTGCCTATGTCCCTTAACCCACTTAGATAGGTAATTTCGTGCTAGAATAAGGGGACATATGGTCATAGTTATATTCAACCCATGACAACATGCCCCCCCCCCCGCCACCCCCATCCCCATGTCCCCTCAAGGTATATTCAGCCCATGACAATGTGTCCATCCAATAACTAGTGACCTCCTACGCGCGTATATCCGAACTGCAGGCGGGACACGCTGTCATGGGGGGACGACTGGTCATGTTACACCGGCAGAAGGTTGCTGCCCTTCGTGAGCACCCCACGTAATCCTCCTACAAATCCGTTTAACTTGCCATTTGGACCTGAAATGAAGTTTCACGTCAGGTCATATCTTCAATCCGGGGTTGTATCGGGGTCCACCCGATGGATCGCATCCGTTATCGAATCCGTAGGCCGTTTCAATTGTGCACAAAAGGGAAGAACTGGGCTAATGAACCTGTCAGAACGATGAACAGATCAAACATGTCCCAAATTAGATGCCGGGGCCTGGATTCGAAGCCAAGACCTAATAATCTACGGTATTGTGCTCTGGACACTACACCAGGGAGGCTTCCATGTCAAATCTAATGTTCTATATCAAGTCCCCCTTTATCACTAATGATTATTTTATGACCACCATGGTGGATATCAAAATGGCTGAAGCTAAGGTAGTTTGGACATTAGTTTCAGGATTATAAAATGAAATATACACTGGTCTGCTTGCACAAATATTGATTATATTTGCCTATGCTTTCAGGACCTGCGACGGGCACAGATGGCTGCTGGCGAAGGAGTTGTCCTGGCCGTTAGAGTGTTGGCTCTTCGTGTGCGTGATTGGGTGGTGGCAGGAGGAGCCGGGGAGGTGGATGTTCTTCGCCGTCTGCACAGTGCCTGTTTGGTAGGTTCTGTGCAGTGACAAACAGTGGGCGAGGGTATTCCCGTTCCCCTGGAAAGCGGTTTTCATTCAACTGTGAAGTGGGAATGAGGCAAACAATTCTTCGTGAACTGGGAATGGGGTATTAGCCGACCGTCGTGATTTTCTTTAATCGTGAACTGGGAAATTAATATTAAATAACCGTAAATCGGGAAATCGCTTATTTATATCGTGTATCCGCCCTTCCTAAGTATGCTGGGAGTTATCCTTTTTGTTTCATCCTGACCTGGGAATAAAGAAATTTATTCTTCGTGATTTAGGATGCCGAACCCCCCTTTTGTGGAACTATCAGCATATAAATATATGCCTTCAATAACCTAGCCTAATTAATCGCAAGTCGCATTGTAACCGTTACTATTTCATCCCAGCATGCTTAGCAGCCAAGTCGTGTATTCAAGTACGGAATTGTGGATACATGTAGCTAACTTCCATTTTAATTTTTCAGATTTAGTTTAGGTCCTCTTTTAAAATATGGCCTTGGGGACAAATTACCCTATCCTTGCCCAGCTTTCCATTACATATGACACATTTGCATAACGTTATACATTTGACATTTGCATAACGTTATGTGACTGAATCGGGAATGTCTTGCACATTAAGTTTGCCTTCTGATTAACTTCCCAAGGACTTGCAGATTTTATCTTCTGTAAAGATGTAGTCACGACTCTTCGCTTTTTGATTCCACTGCTGCATGCAGCATAGGTTTCATAAACTGACATCTGTGTGTTTGTTGTTCATTCAGGCTCCTTACGGTTGAGATCGCGTGGGATTGCTGGTACAACGTTGACTGCGTCCGGCACTGGAGTGGGAGGACTCTTGTCTTCCTACCCCCACCGTAGAGGACCAAGAGGCCCTCGCCATGGGTCTCGGTCGGTTGACTGCCTTTGACAGTCTCCCGTACCAAGACCCCTGGAAGCGGAGGCGTTGAACGTCCCGGACTCGGCCCGGAATGAGCCGCCCCATCGCGCACCGCAGCCCGGGCAACTCCTTCCGAAGCGGCGTACTCTGCCCCTCGCAGGCCCTTCCGTGCAGTTGCGCGTGGCCCGAGGAAAGAGAACGTCTTCAGGTTAGTTTTTTGTTAAGGGACGGACCATTCGATATCCAGGGAGGGGTCTGTGGGGTTCTACGAGGGTTTAATTTTATTTTGATCCTCAAAATGTAATACTTCGAGGTCTATTTTTTTGTAAAGAAAAGGGAACAATTTCTTTTCCGTAGGCTAAATTTTTTTAAGCATTATTCAGAGCCATATATTTTTTGCAAGAAACCTGCACCCCCCTCCTGGATATTAAATGGTCCGTCCCTAGTTTTTGCATATGAAAAAAGGTTAAAAAAAACTAATATATTTAAACATGAAAAAACAAATTTTGTTCGAGTTTGCAGTGTGTATTGTTGGCTGGGCAGGGGATTGTGGCTATGGGCGGGAGGACGAGTGTGAGTGTGGGTAGGGAGAGCAAGAGTTCGTGTCGGTGGGGAGGGCTAGTGTGCATGGATGTGGGCGGAGATGACTAGTGTGGGTGTCGGTGGGGAGGGCGAGGGTAGGTGTCGTTGGAGAGGGCACTGTAGGTGTCGGTGGGGAGGGCGACAGCGGGTGTGGGTGGTGAGGGCGAGTGTGGGTGCGGAGGGGCAGTACGAGTGGATGTGATTGTGGGTGTGGAGGACGAGTTAATGTTAGCGTAAAAAAAATGCCTTAAAAAAACTAATATATTTAAAATACAAAAAAAAGTTCCTTCTTCATAGTTTCTAGTTCCTAGTTCCTAGTTTGGGTTGGCATGCCCAGTGTGGGCCGGGAGGGCGTGTCTGTGTGTGTGGGGGGTGGGTGGGGGGAGGCAGGTGTGGGTGGGGAGGGCGAGTGTGGGTGGGGAGGGCGAGTGTGGGTGGGGAGGGCGAGTGTGGGTGGGGAGGGCGAGTGTGGGTGGGGAGGGCGAGTGTGGGTGGGGAGGGCGAGTGTGGGTGGGGAGGGCGAGTGTGGGTGGGGAGGGCGAGTGTGGGTGGGGAGGGCGAGTGTGGGTGGGGAGGGCGAGTGTGGGTGGGGAGGGCGAGTGTGGGTGGGGAGGGCGAGTGTGGGTGGGGAGGGCGAGTGTGGCTGGGGAGGGCGAGTGTGGGTGGGGAGGGCGGGTGTGGGTGGGGAGGACACGTGTGGGTGGGGAGGGCGAGTGTGGGTGGGGGGGCCGTGTGTGTTCGGAAGCTGTCCTACCTGGTACTAGTTATCAGTACTTAACTGCTTCATTTGCGTCTTAGTCCCTTGTACAGTTTTCACATTCGTTCATTTCATTACTCTCGATACCAGAATTCTTCATTGGTTTACTCCCACGCTAACTTTATTGGGATGTTCTCTTCTATCGCTTCACCCGCCTCTACCCCAGTCACATCGTTGATCACAACGTTGCAGTCCTGTTTCGATTGGCCCTCTTCTTATATTGGTCTATTACGGTGATGCCAGCATGGGGGTGATTTGAGACCAATGAACTAGGCCCATACATTACTAAAGAATGACAGTTTCGTTCCGTTTGTGATATTATGGTTGCTTAACTAACTTATCGGCACCAAAATGTGGTAGCAGATTTTGCCGGCAAAAGGTTCACAGCTGCCGTTTGTGAGCACGCCAACGTAATCCTCCTACAAATCCGTATAACTTACTCCACTTGCCATTTGAACCTATGGAAGTAGAAATGAAAGACGAGTTTCACATCGGGTCATATCCTAAATCCTTGCAGAACATGAAGCAGAAACGGTTCTCGGCGTGCCAAAGCTATCAACAAAGACGCCTGCTTCTTGTGCCATTACTGTCAGTTCACAGTTCCATTCACTTCCAGGATCACTCTTAGATTCTTCCAGGATCACTATCCGATTCTCCCAGGATCACTATCCGATTCTCCCAGGATCACTATCCGATTCTCCCAGGATCACTATACGATTCTCCCAGGATCACTATCCGATTCTCCCAGGATCACAATACACCAGTAGCGGTGTCATTCACCCAAAAGAACCCACAAAGAAGGGAAACAGTTAATACTATCGTATTATACTATACTGAACAAACAGACATAACACAATATAAACTGACGAGGAAAACGTAGCTGCACCATGTATTAACCACTTGACGTCGGCCATGGTTAGCTGTACATCGGTGAGTGTTCATGGTTATATAACGGTAATTAGCATAAATGCATCATTTTTTTTTTACCTTTGATATGCAGAAATGTTTCAAATGCAGGACTCCACGAAGGTACTTTTACAGCCTTTACCGCTTCTTTTTCTGTATGTTTGGTCCCCAGCACCTGGGTGCTAAGTCGAGGCAAAACCACAAACTCATTTGGTATGTGAAGATAAAACTCCGACAGAATGAACCAAAACTACCACTCTTTGTGAAGTTCTATACCTGTCGATTCCATATAACCAAACAGCTCGTGTACCGTCCTTTGCACATGGTCTGCAAAAGCAGTGAACCTGCTGTCTCTATTCCAGGGTTTTAAGGCCATCGATGTTGGATTATTACATACTAGCCTGATTTTGTGGCAGCATAATACATTACAGCAATGAATTACCTGTTTTGCAGACATATATCGCACAAGTTTTAAATGGTTTGCCAGTGAAACAGTAGGTTGGGCTAAGGGAATGCCTGCTATGATCAATCAACAAATGGACTTGCATGGCGGCACGATGGAAACCTATCAAGATGAAATTCCTGTCTATCCTAATCCTGATCATTGTGGCGATGGACAGTATTCATCCACAGCCACTGTAGGAACCAATTCTGGTTCTCACTACTATTACTGGCCCAAGTACAATGGTCTAAGATCCGGGTAAGGGTTACAAAGGGCAAATCTTAAGACCTATGGTGGGGTCTGCCCGTGTCCTACTAGGTAGCGTGTTCGGTTATGTCGAGTGGGCTATGCTTGGTCAGCCCAAGTGACCGTTGCGTGGTTTGAGCCCCACCTATGCAAATGGCTATGCAGGATACATTTCCTGTCTCTCTCGACCATTGCAATGGTGGCAATGGACATTCATCTGCAGTCACTGTGAGGGCCTATTCTGGTTCTTAGCCCTGTTTCCCGGTCAAGTACAATGGTATAAGATCAAGGTTACGGCTTATACAAGGTCAAAGCTTAAGACCTATGGTGGGGTCTGCCCGTGTCTTACTAGGTAGCATGTTCGGCTATGTCGAGTGTGCTATACTTGGTCAGCCCAAGTGACCGTTGCGTGGTTTGACCCTTGCCTGTGCAAATGTATATCAGGATAAAATTCCTGTCTACATTGCCCTTGCCATTGTAGCGATGTGCATTCATTGACAGCCACAGCACGAAGCAATTCTGGTTTTTACTACTGTTGGTGCGAGCGCCACCTGTATAAATGACTATGCAGGATACAATTCCTGTATCTCTCGACCATTCCCATTGTGGCGATGAATATTCATCCACAGCCACTCAGGGAGCCAATTCTGGTTCTTATCACCGCTTATCGCCCAAGTACAATGAGTTGGCATCGAGGGTAAGGAATATACAAAGTCGAAGCTTAAGACCTATGGTGGGGTCTGCCCGTGGCCAAGTAGGTAGCGTGTTCGGCTATGTCGAGTGTGTTATGCTTGGTCAGCCCAAGAGGCCGTTGCGTGGTTAGAACCCCACCTGTGCAGATGCATGTGCGTTTACTTATGCTAATGATAGGAATTAGACACATAATGACGTTAGTAGTGGGGTCAACATGTACTCCAATATTTGGTCACATGACCGTTTTGTTATGTAAATAGACAGGGAACCAGGCAATAATGTCACAATAAATCGTGACCCGGAGCTGACAGATTGTCCATGAGTAAGATTGAACCGCATAATATTGAAGCACAGAACCACCGGGTTGTGTTATGCCTGACATTATGCTAATGATAGGTATAGGACCGTAATATTGTGTCGAGGCATGAAGCGATCATTGGTTGGTTCTACGTATTTGTGGGTTTGTATTGGTCAAAACCCTGCATACATGTCGCACAACGTCTTCGCGTACTGTGAACGTTGATTCCTTCCCATGCTTGAGGAGTGTGCGAAACCACACATTGTGGCGTCCGGGTCTCCGACCAACAGCCCGAAGTGCCTGTTGCGGAATATCGGTATAGACCAGATTGTGCCATATGATGCACATCGCTATGCGCTTCCGTCCCGAACGTAACTACTGCAATAGCTACGATTTCATATCTTATCCCGTGATGTGCTTAGTGGGATCTGTCAGTGATGGCGGTCACCCGGAGTATCCTTTAACAGTAGCTGTATGACCTCTTTCGTTCGAATGGGGAAGGAGAAATATTATTGCGTAAATGTAAAAAGATCAGTTATTTAGTTCCCATTGTGCATGGTACGAGTGTCAAGATTGAGAGCAATACATGGCGACACAGTAGGAAACCCATTTGCTGAATGTGGGACTGTTATGTGGTAACCTCCTTAAACCGACCACCTCCATGTATCGATTTATAATGGCAGTCACCCATTGGTCTGTGTTAAGGAGGTTGGCTTTCTTTACTCGTTGGTCCGCGAAGGTGTTTGCTCCTACTTTATAGATTCGATTGAGTTTAAGCAGAATCTAAACAATTGCAAACCATTGGTGTAATGCATCTGTGACAATGGCAGCCTGTGGAGGCCATAAACAGTTGTGTCGCGTTGTAACGCATTTTGGTTGAATCTAGACTTGGTGTTAGCCTAGGCGCTCGTGGTTCTGTGCTTCCATATGGTCAGTTCCACCACAATGCCACGTTACGTGAGCAGATTGCCTGTTTTGCCATGTTAGAGCAAACCATAGTTCAAATATAGCTCACCCTGGCCTACCATTTACAATACAGATCCATTTAATGGGCTCTAACATTGGAGAGGACCAGCTCTGCTTCCCATGTCTTTGTGGGTGAAAATCAAGAACAGTTCCTCTTGCCTTGGCTCAGTGTTTTCCACGACCATGTGGCTATGGCAACGGCTTCGGCAACGGGCGTTTTGTTCATGGGCCTCTGTGCTAGTGGGCGGCGTAGTTCCGTGAAAAAAAAATGCGGAAAGACTTTCATATTGTCATAAAATACATTAAATTATTACAAAATAAACAGATATACTATAATAAATAAGAACTACGGTAACGATACACATACAATGTGGCGGTGAAAAATGCGTCATGCATTAAAAACGTGATCCACTTTCAGCAGTATGCCATTTCATAAGGAGCAGGCGTCTTTGACAGCTTTGGTACGTCGAGAACCTTTCATATTATAAATGTCTTCTAATAGCCGATCCGTCTTTTGCAAATCCAAACTACCCGGTAGTACAGTTCTCTCGCTGGCAGGCAGCTGCTTTATCTTTAGCTTAGTGCTGTGCACCATGTGTCGTGCAATTGTGGTCCCAGATGCACCTCTTCATGCTAATGACTGACGTGGCCACACCACTATTTACAATAAATACAATACAGATAAATTTCCTGCGCTCTAACATCGGAGATTGACCGGCTTTGCTTCCCATGTCATTGTGTGTAAAAAAAACAAGCACAGTTCATTTTGCTTTTGCTAGCTCAGCGTTTTACAAGACCATGTGGCTATGGCAACGGCCCTCATGCTCTCCTGACCTGTCCAGCTTTGACACTGAGCGTTTTCCTGGGCCTCTGGATCTGATTCTTGTATGTTTGGCGGCGAAGGTCCGTGGAAAAAGAAAATGCGGAAAGACTTTTATGTTGTCATACAATACATTAAATTATTACTAATAAACATATATATACTATAATAAATAAGAACAACAGTAACGATACACATGCAATGTGGCAATACAAATGCGTCATGCATTTAAAACGGGATCCACTTTTAGCAGTAGGCCTTGGAGATGCGTGAGTTAATTTAGTGACCCTGGCAGAATCGTATAGTGATCCTGGGAGAATCGGATAATGATCTTGGAAGAATCGGACAGTGATGCTGGAAGAATCTGAGAGTGATCCTGGAAGAATCTAAGAGTGATCCTGCAAGTGAATGGAACTGTGAACTGACAGTAATGGCACAAGAAGCAGGCGTCTTTGTTGATAGCTTTGGCACGCCGAGAACCGTTCCTGCTTCATGTTGTGCAAGGTTTTATAAACTGAAACCCACCAGTCCGTCTCTTAGAGCGTTGACAGCTCATGTACTTCGAACTACTGTATTGCTACCTATATCGACCTCGCTCTTGTCCTATTTGATAAACTATTGGATTAGAATCAGCCACTTATTAATTAACGTGTGCTTAATTTCTATGTTATTAGACCCTAAACGTCATTTTTGCCGCCTAGAAATGAACCTATGTATCCGGCAATGTGCTTGGTGAAAACGAAAGTACTGACACCATTATGCGAGCTCACTGATTTAATCCACAACTGATCATCGTGGTTCATTCCTTCTAAACTCAATCTTTGATTTTAAAGAATCGAGTTGATATGTAACTTTTCGTACCGCACATGTACCGTACATTCCACATTGATCCTTGTATTTACAGACTTGTGGCCATTACGAGATGAAAGTATATCTACCAGGGGTAATATAGCTTGTAACATCCGTGGTTATAGCAAACAACATGCACAGCGCAATCCCATCATTCCCAGCTGCATTTACAAGAAAATATTTCAAGTATTAAGTGGAAGGAAGCCATCAGACCTGACTGGCTGCGTTCCTGATGTTCTCGGCATGGTCTTTCTTGCTGCTTCTCTTCCGGAATATTCTCCTCATTGTATCCAGCTGCATTATGTATAATTCTCCTTCTTGAAAAACTTGTTGATCACCACGTTGACAGTGATGGGGATTCTACGGAAACGTTTGTCTGTGGCCCGCACGAAGAAGCTGCTTCCGCCGTCCTCGGTCAAAATATAGTGTTTTCCAATAACCGATATGTCTTGTGCAGTATTCGTGGGTTTGTATTTCATAAAAATCTCGCATACATCTCGCATAGCCGACTGGTCAAACAGTATATGGGATTAGTGAAGTCTCAAATGCTAGCGGCAGAGTCTCTGACCATCCAAACCAGCTACGCGATCTACGAATGCAGCTATTTATTGGGTAACATGATTCGTGAGATCTATCGACAAATATCTAGTACTTAGTTAAAAGACCAGGAATTTGGTCCACACTTCCGATTGAACGGACCATGGTACTCTTATGCATGGTAACCTCCATAAACCGTTCACCTCTGTACTTCGATACATGATAGCAGTCGCCCATCGGTCTGTTTGATGACGTTCACTGAACTGTCACTCGAGAGTAGCTGTCTTTACTTTCCTGTATTTGGGGATCTTTCTAACGCGCTGATGTAGCACACTGGTTCCAACCAAATTGTCAATGTTGTCGCGCACGGTCCTAGTCGGCCATAGAGCCTCGCCATCGGGAATTTTAATGGGCTTCTAGGTCTGATTCTTTCTATACGTGGCGGCGTAGTTTCATAGATAATCAATGCGTCATGAAGACGCAACGAATTTGATGTTAACACTACAATAAAATACATTGTTACTAATAAATACTGAAATAATACATATAAAATAATATACTTCGGCGATAAAAACAGGTGACCCACTTACATCAGTAGCAGATGCTTTCATGCTAATGACAGAAATTGAATCTTGAGCTGGAAGAAATGGCCCCAGGAGCTGGTTTCTTTCCTGATATCTTCGGTACGCGGAGATGTGTCGAGAACCTTCCTGGTTTATGTATTTTTTTAATATCAATGCTGGACGTGTTTCGGCCTTTCTGAGTAAATACTCTGTCGTCTAATACTTGATCGTCCTTTTTCTTAAACAGAAGTAGTGGAAGAGTTTTCGATCAGGCAGAAAGCCGTAAAGTATCTTTTCCAGGGCTTACAAAGCAGGTCATGTGTTGCTATTATATAATGGTATGATTTTCTTACTGTGTAATACATTACAACGATGAATTACCTGCTCCACAGACACAAATAACACTATTTAGATGGTCCTTCTGTAATGCTTGCTTCATAGCATAGTGTCGTTTTGGCTCGATTAGCTGTACATATTACAAAAAGCTGCATATTAAATAGTATTTATACTATGAGGATAAAAATACGTCCACGCCTGCCCATATCCCGTGTCAGTGACGGCCGATCATTCCCGAAATGACCCTATGGACTACGCCAGGATTCTGTTCAACAGTGACAGACCTGGAGGCGCCTCTACGAACCCATCCTGGTTCTTATCATGTCGCTCTTACACGCCAAAATACAACAGTGTATCGTCCTCGAGGTTACACCTTAAAACGCCTTGTACCGCATTTCGGTTCCACGGAGATATATACTGTTTGTGCATACGGTCCTAGTCGGGCGCTTCCACATGACCGGTTCTACCCCAATGCCTCGAGTAACCTTGGAAGACTAGGTTTACCACCCATCGCGGTGCCTCTACGCATTGTTCCAGATTTAGATCTTCCGGCCGTACAGTATCCCTCGTCTTGCCTTGGTCCAAGGTTTTTCAGGACCCTGTGGTCATCACAACGGCCACCAAGCTCATCTGGCGGGTCCAGGGAGCCTCGCCATTGGGTTTCTTAATGGGCTTCTAGATTTGATTCTTCTATGCGTGGCGGCGTAGTTTCATAGATAATCAGTGCGTCATGAATACCCAACGACTTTGATAATATCATAACAATACATTACAGTATCACTAATGAATGCTGAAAAAACTACACAACAAAATATACTTCGGCAATAAAAACAGGTGACCCACTTACATCAGTAGCAGATGCTTTCATGCCAATGATACAAATAGATACTTACTGGAAGTAATGGCCCCAGGAGCTGGTTTCTTTCCTGATATCTTCGGTACGCGGAGATGTGTCGAGAACCTTCCTGGTTTATGTATTTTTTTTATATCAATGCTGGACGTGTTTCGGCCTTTCTGAGTAAATACTCTGTCGTCTAATACTTGATCGTCCTTTTTCTTAAACAGAAGTAGTGGAAAAGTTTTTGATCAGGCAGAAAGCCGTAAAGTATCTTTTCCAGGGCTTACAAAGCAGGTCATGTGTTGCTATTATATAATGGTATGATTTTCTTACTGTGTAATACATTACAACGATGAATTACCTGCTCCAGACACAAATAACACTGTTTGGATGGTCCTTCTGTAATGCTTGCTTCATAGCATAGTGTCGTTTTGGCTCGATTAGCTGTACATATTACAAAAAGCTGCATATTAAATAGTATTTATACTATGAGGATAAAAATACGTCCACGCCTGCCCATATCCCGTGTCAGTGACGGCCGATCATTCCCGAAATGACCCTATGGACTACGCCAGGATTCTGTTCAACAGTGACAGACCTGGAGGCGCCTCTACGAACCCATCCTGGTTCTTATCATGTCGCTCTTACACGCCAAAATACAACAGTGTATCGTCCTCGAGGTTACACCTTAAAACGCCTTGTACCGCATTTCGGTTCCACGGAGATATATACTGTTTGTGCATACGGTCCTAGTCGGGCGCTTCCACATGACCGGTTCTACCCCAATGCCTCGAGTAACCTTGGAAGACTAGGTTTACCACCCATCGCGGTGCCTCTACACATTGTTCCAGATTTAGATCTTCCGGCCGTACAGTATCCCTCGTCTTGCCTTGGTCCAAGGTCTTTCAGGACTCCGTGGTCATCACAACGGCCACCAAGCTCATCTGGCGGGTCCTAGAAGCCCATTAAGAAACCCAATGGCGAGGCTCCCTGATTTGATTCTTCTATACGTGGCGGCGTAGTTCCATAGATAATCAGTGCGTCATTGTAAAGTGGAGGTGGGGGTGCGAGCGCCGGGAGGGAGACCCTTGAGGACGGCGTCACCCCTGTGGGGGGTCACTGGGCCGCTGGCGTCCGACCCGCTGTTGTCCCGCCACCCCCACAGCTCCACGGTCAGCGCCATGTCGTCCGTGTTCTTCCCTTCGACCTCCTTCCAGTAGGGGAGTTCCTTTTCGCCGGCAGCGCCCTCCGGGCTCTTTCCCTCCACAGCCCGCCACAAGGGATCCTCTGATGCTGGCTCAGGGCTGGCTCCGGGGAGGGCCTCAACCAACTGACCAATCAGAGCGCGGCGTTCGTCTTCAGACGCCGCCTCCAGAGGTCGCTTCGGTTTTGTCTTCTGATCGCCCTGAGTGTCAGCGCACGGTGGCGCCGCCTGGTGAGAGGATTCGCTGCGATCTTGATGCTGGGCCTCAACCGTCTCCTCGGCGATGACGCCATTTTGAACGGTTGGCATGGCAACGTCTGGCCCGTCGTGGGTGTGCACCCTGGAGATTCGGCGGCTGGATTGCGGCTGGAGGTCGTGTGTAAAGTCGTGGTAGGCCTGCGGGTGCCTGGCACCGAGATTCTTCATGGCATTTCGGAACTCGGGTGCGAGCTGCCGCAGGGTGTAGCTCTCGGCCAGACGGACCTGTGTGGCCTTGGACGACACGGCAGACCTCTGCAGGAGCTCTACCTCACCGCTCTTTACCCTGTACTGAAGGTTCTTCAGTTGGTTCTTTAGATCACCGTAATTCATCTTCAGAACTGTGTAAAGGCTTGGCTCCTCATTAAGCCTTTAATTAGTTTAATTAAGCCTTTTATTTGATAGCAATTTGGCTTGCCTTTATGAAGCCTTTAAGTAGATGTGTTATTTGACTTGGCCTATAAACATGTAACCACACGTATACTGGATATACACTGAGAGAGTCTCAGGCAACTGGCCAAGATCTCGCCGCGCCGCTGGCCTTGCAGCTGTCCCAACATAATAAACGACGTATAGGAGGAGGTATAGACCCGCGAGATAAGACCCAAAGGTCGGATCGGGCCATGGAAGTAAGCACTTTCCATGGGCGGGTTGTTATTACGTTGATTGGCCGACAGCTGTGTGTAAGAAGGTTCCAAGGTCGCTTGTCCGGCGAAAGAGTGGTTGTATTGATCACTCAAAGGTTTTACTTCTCACTCCTAATGGTTTATTCTTCACTCAGCATGAGTAATGGTTCTCCAACTCTCACTCAGCACGAGTAATGGTTCTCCAACAGTAAACAGGTTCTCGCCAGAAAGGTCACGGTAACCTTGTTTATTTTTGTTAAGACGAAAATAGATCGGGATAAACTCGTTAAAGAGCCCGGGAGGAATTTTAACTTTTGGGCGTAACATCAACATCCATCCCGTCTCTGGAGACGAGGTATTCGCCGTATTTCCGGCTGATATTGCTGAGTTATAGACCGTGGGCGTGCGGGCCCTATAAAAGAGATCAGCCAGAGAGACTCGGGACCCACTCGGAAGAAGACGCTAGCCAGTCGGTCACAAAGCCATAGCCGCCACCTGCGAGTGTGCGCGCTGTTATATCATGGCGATTCTATTATATTGTATTTATGAAGAAAACTACACGGACTGAAGAATAAAGATCATGAAGTCTCTTTGCTCATTATTCCTTTAAGTCCAGACGCCGTACACGCCCTGGCACGGATCTCAAATGTCTCATAACACAACGAGAAGACGAGCAGTACTGGAAGATGAAATCGCGAAGTATTATTAATATTTAAAAGTATAAATTGAATCCCCAATTGGTCCGCGGGGGTCAATTTTACATCATGAATACGCAACGACTTTGATAATATCATAACAATACATTACAGTATCACTAATGAATGCTGAAAAAACTACACAACAAAATATACTTCGGCAATAAAAACAGGTGACCCACTTACATCAGTAGCAGATGCTTTCATGCCAATGATACAAATAGATACTTACTGGAAGTAATGGCCCCAGGAGCTGGTCTCGTTCCTGATATCTTCGGTACGCGGAGATGTGTCGAGAACCTTCCTGGTTTATGTTTTTTTTATATAAAAGTAAATACTCTGTCGTCTAATACTTGATCTTCCTTTTTGTAAATCAAAAGTAGTGGAACAGTTCTCGAACCGTCAGAAAGCCGTAAAGTATCTTTTCCAGAGCTAAGAAAGCAGGTGATGGGTGGCTATTATATACTAGCACATTACTACGATGAACTACCTCTTCCACAGACACAAATAACAGTGTTTGGATGGTCCTTCAGTAATGCTTGCTTCATAGCATAGTGTCGTTTGGGCGCGATTAGCTGTACATATTACAACAAGCTACATGTCAATAATTATTTGTACTATGACAAATACAACAGTTTATCGTCCTCAATGTTACAACCCCTTGCATCAGTAGTTAATGCAATCATAGTAATGATGCCAATAGATACTTGAGCTGGAAGTAATGGGCCCAGGAGGTGGTCTCTCTCGTGATATCTTCGGTACGCGGAGATATGTCGAGAATCTTAAGGGTTTTATATATTTTTTTTTTAGATACAGATTGAATCTGTTTCCGCCTTTTAATAGTATGATTTTTTTTGCTGTATAGTACATTACAACGATGAAGTACCTTTTATACAGACACAAATAACAAGAATCTTAAGGGTTTTACGTTTAAAAAAAAATACAGGTTTAATCTGTTTTAGCCTTTTAATAGTATGATTTTTTTACTGTATAGTGCATTACAACGATGAAGTACCTGTTATACAGACACAAATAACACGGTTTGGTGGTCTTCAGTGATGCTTGCTAGCATAGTGTCGTTGTGGCTGCACATATTACAAAAACTACATGTAAAAATTAATGTGAACCCATTCTGGTTCAGAATGTTACTGTTGTGCGCCAAAATACAATGGTTTATCGTCCTCGAAGTTACACCTTATAACAAGCAAGTCACCTCATAGCTAAGCAAGTTACACGTTCGGCTATGGCGCAAGTAGAGGTGTACATATTTAACACACCAGGATTTCTGGTGTGTACCGCACATATACCATCCAACAATACCCCATGTCCTTCATATATCATCCAGCCTTCATGTCCCTGATATATATCCTCCAACAATCCCGCATGTCCCTCATAAAAATCCTCCAACAATCCCTCATGTCCCTCATATATATCATCCAACAATCCTCCATGTCCCTCATATATATCATCCAGCCTTCATATCCCTGATATATATCCTCAAACAATCCCCCATGTCCCTCATATATATCATCCAACGATCCCCCATGTCCCCCATATATATCATCCAGCAATCCCCCATGTCCCTCATATATATCATCGAACAATCCCCCATGTCCCTCATATATATCATCGAACAATCCCCCATGTCCCTCATATATATCATCCAACGATCCCCCATTTCCCTCATATATATCATCCAGCAATCCCCCATGTCCCTGATATACATCATCGAACAATCCCCCATGTCCCTCATATATATCATCCAACAATCCCCCATGCATATCATCCAAGAATTCCCCATGTCCCTCATATATATCATGCAATAATCCCTTATGTCCCTCATATATATCGTCCAAGAATCCCCCATGTCCCTCATATATATCATGCAATAATCCCTTATGTCCCTCATATATATCGTCCAAGAATCCCCCATATCACTCATATATATCATCCAAGAATTCCCCATGTTCCTCATATATATCATTCAACAATCCCCTATGTCCCTCATATATATCGTCTAACAATCCCCCATATCACTCATATATATCAGCCAACAAACCCCCATGTCCCTCCTATGTATCATCCGACAAAGCCCCATGTCCCTCCTATATATCATCCAACAATCCCCCATGTCCCTCATATATATCATCCAACAATCCCCCATGTCCCTCATGTATATCATCCAAGAATCCCACATGTCCCTCATATATATCATCCAACAATCCCCCATGTCCCTCATATATATCATCCAACAATCCCCCATGTCCCTCATATATATCATCCGACAATCCCCCATGTCCCTCATATATATTATGCAACAATGCCTCATGTCCCTCATATATATCATCCAACAATCCCCCATGTCCCTCATGTATATCATCCAACAATCCCCCATGTCCCTCATATATATCATCCGACAATCCCCCATGTCCCTCATATATATCATCCGACAATCCCCCATGTTCCTCATATATATTATCCAACAATTACTAATAAATACTGAAATAATACACATAAAATAATATACTTCGGCGATAAAAACAGGTGACCCACTTACATCAGTAGCAGATGCATTAATGGCAATGATACAAATAGATACTTGAGTTGGAAGTAATGGCCCCAGGAGCTGGTCTCTTTCCCCTGAGCCATGAAAACACAACCCTCACCGAACCAGTGCAAATAGCCAATACCTTGTCGAAAGCCTTTGCAACAAATTCTTCCTCAAATAATTACACGGCTAAATTCCAAAGATACAAGGCGGTTAGTGAGAGGAAAAAACTCAATTTCAAATCCAAAAAAGATGAATATTACAATAGCCTCTTCTCCATGGAGGAACTCCAGTCTGCCCTGAGGAAAACTAACAACACTTCACCAGGGCCAGACAATATCCCATACCAATTCCTGAAACAACTACCCGATACATCCTTGGAACTTCTTCTCGACATATTCAACTTCATTTGGCAAACCGGGCAAATACCCCCATCGTGGAAAAAGGCGATAGTCATTCCTATCCCTAAGCCTGGGAAGGATCACACCAATCCTTCTTCCTACCGACCAATAGCTCTTACAAGTTGTATATGTAAAACACTAGAAAAGATGATAAATAACCGCCTTACATATTTTCTGGAAACAAATAATATCATCACTAAGTTTCAGAGTGGCTTTCGACAAAACAGAAATACCACCGATAATTTAATACGATTGGAGACCTATGTACGCGAGGCAAGGCATTCATCAAAAAAGAACACGTGGTGGCAGTATTCTTTGACCTTGAAAAGGCATATGACACCACATGGAAATATGGTATTTTAAAAGACCTCCATGAGGCCATATGGCAAATTTTATTCAAGAATTCCTAAACAAACGTCTATTTCAGACAAGGGTCGGAACTAGCCTCTCCGAAGTATACGATCAGGAGATGGGGGTTCCCCAAGGCAGTATCTTATGTGTAACCCTTTTTAGTATTAAAATCAACAGCATCATAAAATGTCTCACTAATAACATAGAGCCTTCTCTATTTGTTGATGACTTTTTGACCTGTTTCAGGTCCAAACATATGCACACAATAGAAAGGCAACTACAAATGAACCTCAATAAGTTACAACAATGGTGCGATGAGAATGGATTTAAATTTTCAAAAACTAAAACAGTGTGTATGCACTTCTGTCAACTCCGGAAACTCCATCCGGAACCTGAATTTAAAATGAATGGGGATCAAATACCAGTTGTGACAGAAACAAAATTTCTCGGCCTTTTATTCGATAAAAAACTGACTTTTATACCCCATATCAAACAATTAAAACAGAAATGTACCAAAGCACTTAATATAATTAAAGTGCTATCTAATACAGAATGGGGAACAGAAAGAGAGACATTATTAAATATCTACGGAGCCCTTGATACGATCACGGCTGAATTATGGGTCGATGATTTACGGATCAGCACGCAAATCATATTTGCAGATGCTGGACCCTGTGCACAACCAAGCACTTCGTTTAGGTCTGGGAGCTTTCCGCACATCTCCTGCGGAAAGCCTGTACGTGGAGTCTGCTGAGCCATCTCTATACTACCGTAGAGATAAATTAGCACTACAATACGCACTTAAGCTCAAGACAAATCCCAATAATCCTACCTTTGAAGACGTATTCCATCCAAAGTTTACAACACTATTTGAAAACAAACCAAAGACAATACCCACCTTTGGAATTCGAGTCAATAACCTTTTGACAAGATACAATATCAATTTCAACGATGTACGAACCTGGCACCTTCCAGAAATCCCACCATGGCCAATGGAATCTCCAAAAGTTCTGTTAGAACTAACAACTTACAACAAATCTGACACAGACCCATCACAATTTATAGAACTTAAACATACTATTCACAATCAACACCCCAACCATTTCTCTATATATACAGATGGCTCAAAAGACTCCCACAGGGTGGCCGCTGCAGCTGTGGCTGGTGAACACCAATGCAGCAACCGCCTCCCAGACCAATATACACCGCAGAAGCAATAGCTCTACTGATGGCACTTGAATATATAGAAAAATCACTACATGATAAATTTATCATCTATTCAGATTTATTAACCTGTATACAAGCCATAAAATATCGGAAATATGAAAATCCCTTAATACAAGATATACTCATAAAATGTCATGATTTAATATGCAATGGAAAGGCGGTAGTGTTCTGCTGGATCCCTAGCCATATAGGCATAGAGGGCAACAGTCTAGCAGACGCTGCCGCCAAAGAAGCTCTAAATGACGACGTCCTTCCAGTCCAGTTTCCATACTTGGACTTGAAGCCGTACATCCAAAACGAAATTACTAAAAATTGGCAGTCGTCCTGGGACGAGCAATCCTCCAACAAATTGCAACGGCTTCAGCCTACTGTGGGTACCAAACGGCCAAGAATCCGCGGTAGGCGGAGGGACGTTGTCATTCAAAGACTCAGAATTGGACATACGTACCTTACCCATTGCTATCTCCTCAAAGGAGAACCACCTCCCGAGTGTGTTCCCTGTCAGGAACCCCCGACTGTGGAGCACATTCTGTTGAGGTGTGTTGACTTTCAACAAACAAGAGATCAATATTACAGAGTAGCAACAGATTTTAGATTATTTATCTGCAATAAATCTAGTCAAATGCATATGATATCTAGTCAACGTTCACTGCCAAACAGTGCATTTTGCTGTAATTATTAATCTCAAAAGCTTGGTTTTAAAAACCAACTCATGGTTTTATATTCTGACAATTTATTGTCTTTATCGTTTCACCATTCTTCACTTTCATGGTTTTATGACAATTTGCTCACTGATATTACTTGATATCCTCAGGGTTTTATTAATCTATTAATCGATTCCACAAAGATTGCATTCATGGTTTTATTTATATCACATGCATTGATTTTCAGGGTTTTAATATTGACTAATATTGACCAATACGGCACGATATAGCCTTCCAGGCTGAAAGTGCCGTTATACCCCAATCAAATCAATGGTCTCTTTCCTGATATCTTCGGTACGCGGAGATGTGTCGAGAACCGTCCTGCTTTTTTTTGGGTTTTTTTTTTTATATAAATGCTTAATATGTTTCCTCCTTTCTGAGTAAATACTCTGTCGTCTTATACTTGATCTTACTCTTGTAAAACAAATGTAGTAAAACAGTTCTCGAACTGACAAAGCCGTGAAGTTTCTTTTCCAGGGCTTAGAAAGCAGGTGATGTGTGGCTATTATTTAGTCGCCCATTACTACGATGAACTACCTCTTCCACAGACACAAATAACACTATTTAGATGGTCCTTCGGTAATGCTTGCTTCATAGTATAGTGTCGTTTGGGCGAGATTATCTGTATATATTACAATAATCTACATCTCAAAAATTATTTATGCTAAGGCAAATACAACAGTTTATCGTCCTCAGTGTTATATCTTAAATACAAGTTTGTGGCAGCATGTCATAAAGGGGCTTTGTGGCGGGCGTGGAAGGGTGCGCTATGACAGCTCGGGCCCTTTTCAGCGCATTTTGGTTCCAGCCAAATTTACAAAGTTCTCGTATACGGTCCTAGTCGGGCGCTCCCACGTCACCACTTCTACCACAACGCCTCGCGTAACCTTCGAAAACTAGGTTTACCTCCTACGGCGGCGCCTCTACGCATTGTACGGCCGGTTTACCTAAATGTGACAGTTTTTATTGCCTTGCCTTGGTCCATTTTTTTTTACAGAACCCTGTGGTTATCACAACGGCCATGAAGCTCTTCTGGCTGGTCCAGGGAGCCTCGCCAGCGGGATTCTTTATCGGCTTTTAGGTCTGACTATTATAAACGTGGCGGCGTAGTGCCATAGTTAATCAATGCGATTATCTTATCATAGCACTACAATACATTATTACTATTAAAAACTGAAATAATACACATGAAATAATATGCTTCGGCGATAAAAACAGGTGATCCACTTACATCAGTAGCAGATGCTTTCATGGCAATGATACAAATAGATACTTACTGGAAGTAATGGCCCCAGGAGCTGGTCTCTTTCCTGATATCTTCGGCACGCGGAGATGTGTCGAGAACCTTCCTGATTTATGTATTTTTTTTATATGAAAGCTAAATATGTTTCCGCCTTTCTGAGTACATACTATGTCGTCTAACACTTGATCATCCTTTTTGTAAAACAAACTTAGTGGAACAGTTTTCGAACTAGCAGAAAGCCGTAAAGTATGCTTTCCAGGGCTTGGAAAGCAGGTGGTGACTATTATATACTAGAACATATATACTAGCATTCCACAGACGCAAATAGCACTATTTGGACGGTCCTTCAGTAAGGCTTGCTTCATAGTGTAGTGTCGTCTGGGCGCGATTATCTGTACATATCACAAAAATCTACATATTAAAAATTATTTATACTATGACAAATACAACAGTTTATCGTCCTCAATGTTACACATTTAAACACCTTGCAGCGTATTTTATTTCCAGCCAAATTTACAATGTTGTTGTATACGGTCCTAGTCGGGCGCTTCTACGTCACCAGTTCTACCACAATGCCTCGTGTAACCTCGGAAGACTACGTTTACCTCCCATGGCGGTGCCTCTACGCATTGTACGGCCCCTTCTAAATCTGAAACAGTTTTTCTTGCCTTGCCTTCGTCCAACGTTTTACAGAACTCTGTGGTTATCACATATAAAATAATACACTTCGGCGATAAAAACGGGTGACCCACTTACGTCAGTAGTTGATGCATTCATAGTAATGACGCCAATAGATACTTGAGCTGGAAGTAATGGCCCAGGAGGTTGTCTCTTTCCTGATATCTTCGGTACGCGGAGATATGTCGAGAATCTTAAGGGTTTTATGTTTTTTTTTAATACAGGTTAAATCTGTTTCCGCCTTTTAATAGTATGATTTTCTAACTGAATAGTACATTACAACGATGAAGTATCTATTATACAGACGCACAATAACACGGTGTGGGTGGTCCTTCAGTAATGATTGCTTCTTAGCATAGTGTTGTTGTGGCTGCACATATTACAAAAAGCTACATGTAAAAATTACTGTGAACCCATTCCGGTTCTTACCATGTCACTGTTGCACGCCAAAATACGATGGTTTATCGTCCTCGAGGTTACACCTTAAAGCAAGCTTCTACAAAGCTTAATACAAGAGTCACCCATAGCTAGGCAGATTAAACTTTCGGCTATGGCGCAAGTCGAGGTGTACATATTTAACACACCAGTATTTCGATATTGTTGTCACCTTATTGAGGTTACGCCAAGTACAGTACACAACATTTGATGTAAATGTACCGGTTTAAGTTGGTTTAATATCCCCATAAAATACGTTATGGGGCAATTTTATTGAGATATTGATGTTGAGACCAACTGGTTTATTGCACATCTGAAGGGTCGTTGGCATAACGTGCGCGATGAGTGCGATCCAAATTCCAATATGATAGTCTGGACTGCACATTTATATCAGAGATTGCAGCCTGCATTCTGGTTGCACACACATGTTTAAGGCCTGTTGCCTGCATTTCTGCCTTGGTTTGGTGTATATGCCATTTGAAACGCACATATCTTTAACAGAACCCCGCCTTCAAAGGTTGCAGTCATATTTATATCTTACCCTTTTCATGATCCAATGAAGGAAAGCCTCCTGAGCTGATTTTGTATCGCAGTCACATTGTGCTATGCAGCTGAATCTCTCGCCCTCTGATCGCCTTACTCGCTTCTGTGGCCCGAAGCGGAAGTTAACCTTCAGCTGAGTGATTATATAGGCATCCTTCTTCCGGATCTTTACTACTTCTGCTGGCTTAAGGTCACGACGCTAGATCAGGAAAATATCCGGATGACTGCTTTGGACGTAGACAGCACCATACAATTATGACGTTCATCAGTCGTGGACCAACCCTCCCGTGAGGGACAGCTCTCCTTCAATTGTGACGTATCGTGGGGTTCGGATACTGTTTACTGCAGTGATGTATTCGTGCGTCATATGGTCGTCATATGGCCGTCGTGCCCTATATATACTCTATACATATAGTTCCTGTCACTTCGCCGACCTGAAAACTGGTCTCCTGCCGATACGCTCAAAACGTGTATAATCATACCATTGTGGGAGCATCACCAAAGGATGTGTTTCTTATCCTTGTCGGATCTCAAGCAATTATTTCGTCCCACTTTAAGTGACGGCAGTTCAACACCTGTTTTACTGCCTGTTTTAATTCCCGCTTTGATTGCTATTATTTAAGAGCTGTTGACTTAGTAAAATATATCTTTGCTTTTTTGTGATGGGGTTAGTTATGGTATTATGGGTAAGGGTGAGGGTTGGTAGTAGTATAGGTCTCAGCGTTGAGTAGTAAATAGGAAGTCGATGGTTATTACACAAGAAGAAGAATATATCTCATTCGCTGCGCTGTTCTCATCCCACCAGGAGCCACACATGCGAATGGCTACTCCGCTGGGCGATAATAGACCGATCCAGTACTGACGTCACTGTTGCGTTTATCCAATCATGTGGTGCAATGTCTTCCACGTGTGTTATGTCTGACAAACAAATCAGACGACAAAGCAGCATATATTTTTTTGTCAGTTTCTGCTTCGCTGTTCTCATCCCACCAGGAGCCACACATGCGACTGGCTACTCATCTGGGCGATAATAGACCGATCCATGTTGTCAATCATTTAATACTGACTTCACTGTTGCGTTTATCCAATCATGTGGTGAAGTCTTTCACGTGTGTTATGTCGGACAAACAAATCGGATAAACAAAGCAAAAAAAAACATTTATTTTTTAGTCAGTATCAGAGAGGAGAACTTCACAATTTTACCTACCATCAACTATGATTGTCAATTTCATACCCACGATTAAGGGAAAACGACTCAAGCGTTGGTGGGGTTTGGTGTTGGAGTGTGGATCGGTCTATTACTGGGTGAAAATGCAAATAGTGCCTGTATAGGCTGATTATTTTTTGTTGGACAATACCACAGGCTAAAAGCAATTAAAACCTATATTTCGAATAATTAAGACTTGTTTAATTAGTCATAACCAAGGTTTTATTCATTTTAAATATAGGATTGAATTATGTTTAACCCAGGTTGTAAGCCAACCGCCATATTCAATTATGTCGTTACCCTTCAGCCTATAGCTAAAGCCTTTGATTGGGTATGTCCGTGGCCTAGGTAGCATGTTCGGCTATGTCGAATCTGCTATGCTTGGTCCGTCTAAGTGGTCCCTGTGTGGTTCGAGCCCCACCTGTACAAATATTTAGCCGGATATCAATCCGCTCTGTCCGTGGCCTAGTTGGTAGCGTGCCCATCTGTCGAGTGCGCTATGATAGGCTAGCTTAATTTGCAGCTGCGTGGTTTGAGCCCCACCCCTGACGTTAACGTCAAATGTAGACCCTTATGGAATGTAAAAGCTTAAGACCTTTAATGGGGTATGCCCGTGGCCTAGGTAACATGTTCTGGGTCTTATCCATGTTTCCCGCCTTAAAGCAATGGATTAAAGTCAAATGTTGACCTTCATCGAATGGTATGCCCGTGGCCTAGCTAGCATGTTCTGGGTCTTACCCCTGTTTCCCGCCCAAATACAATGGGTTAGAGTCAAATGTTGACCCTGACGGAATGTAAAACCTTAAGACCTTTAATGGTGTCTGCTTCGTGGCCTAGCTAGCATGTTCTGGGTCTTGCTCCTGTTTCACGCCCAAATACAATGGGTTAGAGTCAAATGTTGACCCTTATGGAATGTAAAACCTTTAGACCAGTAATGGGGTCTGCTCGTGGCCTAGGTAACATGTTCTGGGTCTTACCCCTGTTTCCCAACCAAATACAATATGCTAAAGTCAAATGTTGACCCTTATGGAATGTAAAACCTTAAGACCATTAATGGGGTCTGCTCGTGGCCTAGGTAACATGTTCTGGGTCTTATCCATGTTTCCCACCCAAATATAATGGGTTAAAGTCAAATGTTGACCTTCATCGAATGGTCTGCCCGTGGCCTAGGTAACATGTTCTGGGACTTACCCCTATTTCCCATCCAAGGTTAAAGTCAAATGTGGACCCTTGTGGCATGTAAAACCTTTAGACCTGTAATGGGGTCTGCCCGTGGCCTAGGTAACATGTTCTGGGTCTTACCCCTGTTTCCCAACCAAATACAATATGCTAAAGTCAAATGTTGACCCTTATGGAATGTAAAACCTTAAGACCATTAATGGGGTCTGCTCGTGGCCTAGGTAACATGTTCTGGGTCTTATCCATGTTTCCCGCCCAAATACAATGGGTTAAAGTCGAATGTTGACCCTTATGGAATGTGAAACCTTAAGACCTTTAATGGAGTCTGCCCGTGGCCTAGGTAGCATGTTCGGGGTCTTACCCCTGTTTCCCACCCAAATATAATGGGTTAAAGTCAAATGTTGACCTTCATCGAATGGTCTGCCCGTGGCCTAGGTAACATGTTCTGGCTCTTACCCCTGTTTCCCGCTCAAATACGATGGGTTAAAGTCAAATGTTGACCCTTGTGGAATGTAAAATGCTAAGACCTTTAATGGGGTCTGCCCGTGGCCTGGAGCCCATGTTCTGGGTCTTATCCATGTTTTCCCCCCAAATACAATGGGTTAAAGTCAAATGTTGACCTTCATCGAATGGTATGCCCGTGGCCTAGGTAACATGTTCTGGGTCTTACCCCGGTTTCCCGCTCAAATACAATAGATTAAAGTCAAATGTTGACCCTTGTGGAATGTAAAATGCTTAGACCTTTAATGGGGTCTGCCCGTGGCCTAGGGCCCATGTTCTGGGTCTTATCCATGTTTCCCGCCAAAATACAATGGGTTATAGTCAAATGTTGACCCTTATTGAATGTAAAACCGTAAGACCTGTAATGAGGTCTGCCCGTGGCCTAGGTAGCATGTTCTGGGTCTTAACCGGTTTTCCGCACAAATACAATTAAAGTGGCGTAGTTGGTAGCGTGTTCGCAGATGTCGAGTGCGCTATTCTAGATCAGCCCAGGTGGCCGTTACTAATAGATACCCTCGATCTCTCTAATAGCTATCAGCCCCCAATCCCTCTTTTTCTAATAGTTATCCTCCAACAGTCCTCCATGTCTCCCATACATGTCTCTCATAACAATCCTCCAACGGTCCTCCGTCTCCCTGACAGCTATTATCCCGCAGTCCTCCCTTCTCCTCAGTGGCCGCCATCCCGCAGTCCCCCCTTCTCCCCAATGGCCGCCATCCCGCAGTCCTCCCTTCTCCCCAATGGCCGCCATCCCGCAGTCCTCCCTTCTCCCCAATGGCCGCCATCCCGCAGTCCTCCCTTCTCCCCAATGGCCGCCATCCCGCAGTCCTCCCTTCTCTCCAATGGCCGCCATCACGCAGTCCTCCCTTCTCCCCAATGGCCGCCATCACGCAGTCCTCCCTTCTCCCCAATGGCCGCCATCCCGCAGTCCTCCCTTCTCCCCAATGGCCGCCATCACGCAGTCCTCCCTTCTCCCCAATGGCCGCCATCCCACAGTCCCCCCTTCTCCCCAATGGCCGCCATCCTACAATCCTCCCATCTCAATAATAGTTTTCATCCAACAATCTCATATCGCTATCATCCTGCAGTCCTCCACCTCCGTAGTAGTTATCTTCCAGCGACCCTTCATCTCTACAATAGCTATCATCCCACATTGCTTCATGTACCGCACATATATCATCCAACAATCCCCCCATGTCCTTCATATCATCCATCCCCCATGTTCCTGATATATGTCCTCCAACAATCGCGCATTTCCCTCATATATATCCTCCAACAACCCCCCATGTTCCTTATATATATCATCCAACACTCCCACATGTCCCTCATATATATCCTGCAACAGTTCCCCATGTCCCTCATGTATATCATCCAAGAATCCCACATGTCCCTTATATATATCATCCAACAATCCCCCATGTCCCTTATATATATCCTGTAACAATCCCCCATGTCCCTCATGTATATCATCCAACAATCCCCCATGTCCCTTATATATATCATGTAACACTCCCCCATGTCCCTTATATATATCATCCAACAATCCCCCATGTCCCTTATATATATCATGTAACAATCCCCCATGTCCCTCATGTATATCATCCAAGAATCCCCCATGCCCCTCATATATATCATGCAACAATCCCCCATGTCCCCCTCACATATATTATCCCACAACCCCCCCCCCCCACCCCCCACCCATGTCCCTCATGTATTCCTTCATCTCCCTTACAGCCATCGTCCAAAAATCCCGCATCTATCTATGAACTATCATACTGCAGTCTTACACCTCTGTTATAGCTATCCTACAGATATTCGCCCATCTCCATAAGCCATCATCCAACACACTCCCCATCACCCTAATAGCCATCATCCAACAGTGCTATATCTCCTTAGTAGTTATCCTTAATGCTATCAATATCGTTCAGCGATCCCCCATATTCCTCAAGGCTATCATACCGCAGACCCCCATCTCCGTAATAGCTGTCATCCTGCAGTCATCTATCTGTGTCTTTACTAATCATTGTGGGGATGGTCATTCGTCAACAGCCAGTGGATGACCCCATTCTGGTTCTTACCACTGTTTCTCGCCCATATGCAATGGGTTAACGCCAACGATTATCCCTGATTAACCTTAAGACCTTTAATGTGATCTGGCCGTGGACTAGTAGGTAGCGCGCTCTGTTATGACGGGGGCGTTATACTAGCTCAGTAGTAGCCGTTGCTAATATTTGGTAGGGATATGATATTAAAATTGTACCATCGCATGATCTATTTTAATGACACAATATCTCACGCCACAATAGGTGTGTGACTTAAAGCGGGTGTCCCACCTAATTTAATCGCGATCTGCACCGAAAGTTTACATATTAAAATTAATTTGGCGAGCGTTAACGCTTCGTTTCGGCCGACTGGTAAGGAGAAAAAAATTAAGGCAACCCGCCCCCAGGAATGTCAAGCAGAGCGCCATTTTGCCGGGAGCAGTGACGCATATTGTGACTATTCATATGGCGCCGCCTTACGTTATAACTCGCGGAGAGAGAGATCAGGGCCGCAATTTACAGATGAACGACGGCAGTTCCAAGCCTCGCAGTAGCGCAAGATCTTAGCCTTTCATGGAAAAGTACCGCCCAAACAAATTGATATATGTCTTGCAACGATTGACTCCGCATCAATGCCATGATTGGAGTTAGAATCGCAGCTATTTATATTAGCGATTATCACGCGCTCTTGTTTTGCTCACACAATAGTCGCAATTTCCGGTTTGAATAAATTAGAGTATCGCCTCCTGATTGGTCAATCGCGGACACGCCTCCAAAAAGGGCTGCCGCCTGGGTAGGCGGCGAAATCGTGCCTGGCGGTCACTTCTAAATTTTATTGTGAGCTACAGATACAACGAAAAATTCTATAATTTGGAGGATAGACAATTGGGTATTATAGGAATCGGTAAAGCAGCGTTAGAGGCCAGGCTGGCGGTTCCCTTTAATGTTATTGATGCTGATGAAGCCCTAAGGACTGGATCGACGGTTCAGTGGTCGTCGGCTAGGTGCGTAATGTTGTGCATGTTATTGAACGTAAGTGTAGGCAATCAAGATAAAACGAGACAATTAAATTAATCTTATCTTCTTCAGCTATTCTTTGTTATGCCAGGTGTCAGAGCTCCACGTTATAGAGTCTGTCGTTCGACTTACCGTCCCAGGAGGACCTCTACTACCAGGACCCTCTACTACCGGGACCCTCTACCACCAGGACCCTCTACCACCAGGACCCTCTACCACCAGGACCCTCTACCACCAGGACCCTCTACCACCGGGACCCTCTACCACCGGGACCCTCTACCACCGGGACCCTCTACCACCAGGACCCTCTACCACCAGGACACATCATCCTGCAGTCATCAATCTCCATCATAGCTGTCATCCAACAATCGTGCAACGACCTATTAGTTATCATGCTACGGTCATCCACCGCGGTAATAGCTCTCATCATGCAGTACTCGTTTCCATAGTTGATATCAACCCACAACGCTCCGTATCTCCAAGAGCTGTAGTCCTCCCTTCTCCCAAACCAGCAATCCTACATCTCCGTAATAGCTAACTTCCAACAATCTCCATAATAGCCATGACGCTGAAGTCTTCCATCTAGCCAATGCTATCAATCTCATCCCACAGTCCTCCATCTCAGTAAAATTTATCATCCAATATTCTCATATTACTAATGGCTATTATCCAGCAGTCCTCCACCTCCGTAATAGTTATCCTCCAGCGACCCCCCATCTCTACAGTAGCGACCATCCCACAATCCCCCGTGCACCTGATATATATCACCCCACAATCCCCCATGTACCTGATATATATCACCCCACAATCCCCCATGTACCTGATATATATCACCCCACAATCCCCCATGTCACTCATATTTATCATCCAAAAATCCCCCATGTCCCTCATATATATCCTCCAACAATCCCCCATGTCCTTCATATATATCACACAAGAATCCTCCTTCTCTCTAATGGCTATCATCCTCCAGTCTTTTATCTCCGTACTAGCTATAATCCAACAATCTTCCATTGCAATAATAGCTATGATATCTTCCATCTCCCCATTGCTATCAATATCCTCCTACAGTCCTCCATCTCCCTAATAGCTACCATTTCACATCCTCCTAATAGGTATCATCCCACAGTGTTCGTCTCCCTCATGCTATCACCCTGGGGTCTCCCATCTCCCTAACTGTTATAATTCAACAGATCTCCATAGTAGCTATCATGGAACGACCTAATAGCTATCATCTTGCAGTATTCCATCTTCCTTATATATATGATCCCGCAGTCATCCATCACCCAAATAGCTTTCCTCCAACAATACCCTGCCTCCCCAATAGCCTTCATCCAAAAATACCCCGTCTCCCTTATAGTTATCATTAAAGTCTAATGTGCCGGGTTCGATTCCTCTCTACATTGAGCCTGTGACGATGGTCACTCATCAACAGCCACTGTAGGAACCCATTCTGGTTCTTACCATAGTTTCTCGCCCATATACAATGGGTTAACGCAAAAAAAAAAACCTTATATGGACTAGTAGGCAGCGCGCTCGGTTATGTCGAATGTGTTATACTAGGTCAGTACTGGCCGTTGCTAATAGTTGATAGATGCTATTATTCTGCAGCTATCAGCCTACAATTCTCAAACTACCTAATAGCTCATTTAACAATGCGCTATCGCCCTAGATGTTATGATCCTGCACTCCCCTACATCCATCATAGCACCAGTCCAGAGATCGTCCACTCTCCCGTCTGGGCACGTTCAGGTAACTCAAGGACGTATGGCATTGCATCTATTTTAATCACTTAATAATCTCTTGCGCCATAACTATGTGTGACTTGATGTTACTGGAGACTCGATCGACGGCTCAGTGGTCGTCGGCTAGGTGTGTAACGTTGTGCTTGTATTGTGCATCTTGTTTGGAGGCAGTCTGGACAATCCGTCTGGAAAGGGACAATTAGATTATTCTTATCTGCTTCCAGCTATTCTTTGCGATTCCAGTGTTCCACGTGACTGTCGTTTGATTTGCCTTCCCAGGCGCACCTCTACCACCAAGGCACTCTACCATTAGGACCTTCTACCACCACGACCGTCTACCACCAGGACCCTCTACCACCAGGACCCTCTACCACCAGGACCCTCTACCACCAGGACCCTCTACCACCAGGACCCTCTACCACCCGGACCCTCTACCACCAGGACCCTCTACCACCAGGACCCTCTACCACCAGGACCCTCTACCACCAGGACCCTCTACCACCAGGACCCTCTACCACCAGGACCCTCTACCACCAGGACCCTCTACCACCAGGACCCTCTACCACTAGGGTATACGCTACCACCAGGGTACTATACCACAAGGGCACTATACGACCAGGTCCAATTGGAAAGAGGCAATTAAATTATTCGTAGTTGCTTCCACCTATTCTTTGTGATTCCAGTGCTCCACGTGACTGTGTCTGTCAGTCGATTTGCCGTCTCAGGCGGACCTCTACAACCAGGGCACTCTACCACCAGGGCACTCTACCACCAGGGCAATCTACCACCAGGGCACTCACCAAGGCACTCTACCACCAGGACACTCACCAGGGCACTCTACCACCTGAGTACTCTGCCACCAGGGCACTCTACCGCCAGGACCATCTACCGCCAGGACCCTCTACCGCCAGGACCCTCTACCGCCAGGACCCTCTACCGCCAGGACCCTCTACCGCCAGGACCCTCTACCGCCAGGGTACTCTACCGCCAGGGTACTCTACCGCCAGGGTACTCTACCACCTGAGTACTCTGCCACCAGAGGTCTCTGGTCCTCATTATCCTGTCCTGCCACGGGGCGGTTAAGGTCAAATATTAGCGATCGATGTTGGAAAAGCGCTAAAATGTCGGTGAGAGTTGTTTATGCACACAATATACACCCCGTAAATGATCCTTATGTTTAAATAGATAGCATCTGACGGCCGTTGAAACACCAGCAGATCTACAGCAGATCTTCGCGTAATCAACACGACAGATGGCGTGGCGATTGGGTCCATGTAGGATCCATTTGACAGACGTCATGGGGTAGGTGACAAGTAGGTGACGTAACGACCATGCTTAAGCAAGTAACTTCATAATGTATATGGTGGTGTTTAACCGAGGGAAATAATGCATGAAATGAACTAGGATCTTCTTTCTGACCCTCCGCGTCTGAGGGTTCTACCTGGTGCTCGCGAACGGAGCGTCTCTCAGTGGTGCGCCAGAACGACATCCAGTGTGGACGTATTGCACTTGTCACCACTCTCTACCACCAGGGGGCACGCGGACCGGATGGGATCAGAGTACACAGGGTGCATCTCTCGTTTCCCGGACCAGGTTACCAGCGGCGTCATCCAGGTTCTCGTTACTCACATAGCTAAGGCTGTGTCTGTTGTGCAATGAAACTTGGTGGATTGACGCGATGTACAGGTAAATAGATATCCTCAATCGTTAGTACTTGCGACGCCGGTATCAGCCCGTGGCGCGGTAAAGGCGATCTGTCGCGCCGTAAAGGCGATCTGTCGCGCCGTAAAGGCGATCTGTGGCGCGGTAGACGCGGTCTGTGGCGTCATCATCTGCATTAGAGTTGCTAAATGTTATGTTATAGTATACTTCATCTCACAACCGATGAACCGCCAATGTACAGTTCTTCACGGAACCAACACGACGAACCTCGACGAGCCCGATGACGTCCATGAAAGAGCCATTTACAGTCGTCATGGACAAATAGGTGACGTAAGGACCATGCTTAAGCAAGTAACTTCATAACTTATATAGTGGCATTAAACAGAGGTGAATAATGCAGGAAATTTCCTGCCCCTCCACATCTGAGGGTTCCACCTGGTGGGCTGGTCAGACCGGTGATCGCGAACGGAGCTACCACCAGGGGGCACGCGGACCGAAAGGGATGAGAGTACACAGTAAGAATCTCATTTCCCTGACCAGGTTACTAGCGGCATCATCCAAGGTCTCGTCAATGAAATTGCTATGGCTGTGTTTGTGACCCCATGAAACTTGGTGGATTGACGCGATGTACAGGTAAATAGATATCCTCAATCGTAAGTACTTGCGACGCCGGTATCAGCCCGTGGCGCGGTAAAGGCGATCTGTGGCGCCGTAAAGGCGGTCTGTGGCGCAATAGATGCGGTCTGTGGCGCGGTAGATGCGGTCTGTGGCGCGGTAGATGCGATCTGTGGCGCGGTAGATGCGGTCTGTGGCGCGGTAGACGCGGTCTGTGGCGCGGTAGACTGTGGCGCGCAAAACGCGGTCTGTAGCGCGGTAGACGCGGTCTGTGTCTTGACCTGGCTGCAGACGTCCACGCTACTCCTAGGGATCCCGCAGAACGCCCTTCGGAAGTATGAGAAGTACGCGCCCCCCCTAGTACCCTGCGTGACACATTGCCCTACCACGTCACCAGTTACCGCATCGGCTATCGAATTGGTCTGTGGCTTAACCGTCGTCAATCACGACACTAAACAGGTGGGGAAATCACGGACCTTCATTATGTGAAACTGGCTATGGCGCTGTAAACGCAGTCGGTAGGGTGAGCGGTGTTCTATATGAAAACCAATAACCTGTCAATGTGGGTTACCCGTGTATGTTGACATACATCATGCCCACCCCCTGTGTACTGTAACGCGACGGTCTACACCTCCATCATCCTACAGTCATCATCTTCTCTATCGTGTCACCTGTGCCGTTCTGTGACTTTCACGTAACACATGTTACCTTGCAGACCCTTCTGCATTTCGCATATTGTCCTACTCTTTCACTATGGAAAGCGGTATTACTGCTAGGCCTACTATTACAGGTATATCTGTGCCGCCTTCTGTCTTTCAGAGCTTAGATTCGTTAGCCGTTCTTCGTAACATTAAATAATGGACTCTCTCGTGTGGTTTTACCAAATCTACTTTCTTAAACTGTTACAGCTGCTTTTGTGCTCAATGTCCCACACATATATTATATATGCAATGTGCCGCTTGGTAATTGCTATTACATACTCGTACTTCCATCGTATGGTCATACGAACTAAAATGGTGATGTTTTTTTTCGTGACGTCATTAGCCCTCATTTTGAAGTTGCACTTTCACAGTTTACTGGCGTTCATGTATGGCACAAACGCGCAGTGCATGTGATCTGGATTGTATATGTTTTCTACTCTCACTGTTAAAACTGTGATGAAACACAACTGTATTGTCGTGATATAAATACTATGCCATTTACTTGTCCAGCCGTGAGATTCTACTTCATCCATTCCAATGCTACAGAATTTCAAATTCGATCCTTTAGTTTTTGTTTATAACCATGAAATATTGATGCGGCGTGAGTGAATTTCCCTCGTACCAAACTTGTTCCAGATTTTCGTTACTGCGTTTTGCTAATTTTGGGTCATCGGCAAAACTCCGGACAAAACTTCGACCACGGGTTCTATCATTCAGCTTTGAATTTTGTTACTCTATTATTGCGTCCCAGTGATAAAACCGTGACTTCTCTTTGCGTTTTTATTTTGCTTTTGCCTTACATGGCTGCCTTCTGTCTAAGGCCTTCTGTACCTTGGCGTATAATGTGGTTCCCGTGACACCCGGACAACGCCCAATGCATCTCTAAGCATCAAAAACTGCTCATTCATACAACTGGGTTATAATGAGCAACAATGCATTATGTGTAAAATGCATGATTTATGTTACTTGGAAGTTCTCACTAACAGTAATTAGCATTGGAATGTTCTTAATCTTTTTAGTTTAGGTTTTGGTAGGTCGCTGACTTGCTTGCTTAGGTTTGTAGTTTTTTTGTACAGTGCGATGTGAATTTCACTCACTGGTTTTATCGTCTCCTGTGCATATAATTCTGACATATGTTTACGCGGCTTCACTGTCCAAGATCGCTCTGATCACTTTACGTTGTCTGTCTGTATTAACCATGTTCCTAAGTCATTCCAGTCAACATTGCTTTTGGGCACCAAATCCTTCATTCTTCCTACAGGATATTGCTTCATGTGTAATTGGGAGAAACTGGTCACGGTTATGTACGTGATTGTGAGATTTGTTCCTTTGTCAAACACAACATGCAACTGGCATTTAATCACTGGTTTGTTGCCATAACATAGTGTCTTTCTTTCATTCCATGTGGCGGCGCGGCGCGGCCACCGCTAGCGTACTCTTTTTCGCTCACTTCTATGTGGTATGTAATGCGTCTTGCTAATTGTGGCAAGCGGCTCTCGTATATCAACGTGTGTACAATGTCTTGACTCAATAACCAGTGACTTTTCAATTGGTTTTAATTATTTTTTGCAAACTGATTCACTGTTACCGGTGTCTCTCGATGACATTGGTATTATCATTTCATGCATTGATAATGCAACCTGCATCAACGCTTGATGTGTGCAGGAAAGCTTTTTTACCTCCATGTCATACATGGGGGATCAGGGGATTCTTATCGGGCATTTTCACCAACCTGCACCCGTATATTATGATGCAGGTGATCGACGGGTGTCCTCTGCAGGCTGTATATAGTGTACAGAGCCGAATCGTTTGGTTATGGCCGTGTTTGATTTATTTTGAACACAGCACACTTCCCAATGCCGCTGTTGGAGCATCTGAGTTTGTTACATCGTTGTCTTCGTCCGATGTCTATCAATTGCATTGTTGCAAAAGCTATATCCTACATTGTGCATCGGTCTTAGGAATGATTTCTGATAATGGTTCTCCAGTAATGTAGGATTTTTAATTCAGTGCATTATTATATGATCGTTTGTATTTACGAAGATTAGATCGGTGACTTATGCCTTGCTCACATAGACTAAGACTGGTCGGCCGACGTCAGAGCTCGCCCACGCCACCGAGTTCTTCAACTTTCCCACCGAGCTTTCATAGTTTTAAAAATCGAGAAGTCGGCCGACCTCCGCCGACCTAAGGAAATTGGCCGAGCTCGGCCTGGTTTTAATGTCTGCATTAAAATTGGAAAGGCCTCGGCCGAGCACCTGAAATGAGCCACCGAGCAGCAATGCTCGGCCGAGGTCGGCCGAGGTCACGGCCGATTTGGGGCCGATTTGGGGCCAATTTCCCCCCTTTTAGCTCGGCCGAGGCGTCGGTGGGTCTATGTGAGCAGGGCATTAGCGGTCGTTTGATGTCCAGTACACTACTGGAACCAACACGACAGACGGGGTGCAGCGAGTATAGGACTCGTCCATGAAGCAGCCATTTTACAGACGACAACGAGTGACTTTTTTAAGTTGTTTCAATCGGGTGTAGTTTTTGCAAACTGGTTTAACGACCAAGTTTAAGCAAGTAAGGTCTTGTATATTAGTGGTATTAACCGGACGTGATTTAAAACATTATCCAGGTTCTGCTTTTTGCCCCTTTAGAACTGAGGTCTACACAAGGTGGGGTTGTCAGACGGGTGACCTCGAACAGGACGTCTCCCAGTGGTGCGCCAGAACGACATCTAATGTGGACGTGTTGCACGGCATGGTCGCAACTCTACCACCATGGGGAACGCGGACCGGCTGGGGTGAGTACATAGACTGCTCATTTCCCCGGACCAGGCTGCCAGCGGCATCATCCAGGGTCTCGTTACTCACATACCTTGTCTTGTCTGTGGTGCCATGAAACTTGTGGGCATACGAACTAATAAGGTGATGGTTTATTTGATTACGTCGTTTGCATTCATTATTATTAGGCGGAAGAACCTTCAGTGTTTACAGGCGTTCATATATGGACCAACCCGTATATATATATGACCGAGGTTCAACGTCATGCGCAAAGCATGCGATCTAGACGGCTTCTCTTGCCTCTAAACTCTGTGATAACTGTGATGAAACACAACAGTATTGTCGTGATATAAATACTATGCCATGTTTTTATCCAGCCACGAGACACGTACTTCCTCCCTTCCTCAAATGTGTTGCTTTAGTTTCCGTTTTAACCATTGATGCGGTGTGAGTGAATTTCCTTGATGCCTACTTCGTTGCAGATGTTCTTCATTGTGTTTGGGAAATATTGTGATGCTTACCAGTGCAATGTACGCGTTCTTCGTACTGTTCCGTGGGATAACTGCCGAGAGAAATCTCTGACCACTTGGGTTCAATTTTTCAGCTTTGCATTCTCTTACTATGCTATTGCGCCACAATGATTGCGCAGGGGCTTACAACTTTTCGCTTTCGCCTTCCATTGTCGTCTTTTTGTTAGTCTCCTGTACCTTCGCGTATAATGTGGTTTCCGTGACACCCGCACAAAGCCCAATGCATCTCGAAATATCAAGGACTGCTCACCCGTACAACTCGGGTATAAAGAGCTATACTGCATTACATGTAAAATGCATGTTGTTCTATCTTATTTGGATGTCTTCACTGACACTGATTAGCATAAGAATGCTTTTAATCTGTTTAGTTGCACGAATGAATTGGTTTTGGTAAGTGGCTGGCTTGGTTACGTTGGTAGTTTTTTCTGCACTGCGATGTGAATTTCACCGGTGTTATCGTCTCACGAAGAGATAATTCTGACAGATGTTGCTTGACAGGACATTGCTTCGCGTTTAAATGGGGAAGAACTGGTAATGGAGGTGTTCGTGATTTGTGAGATAATACTTGTTCCTTTCATTGAACATTCAACATGCAAATAGCATCCAATCATTGAATTGTCATATTGCCTTCCATCCATTCCATGTGGCGGCGCGGCGTGGCCACCACTAGCGTACTCTTTATCGCTCATTTCTATATGTGTAATGCATCTTGCTAATTGTGGCAAGCGGGTCTCGTATATCACATTGTGTGCAATGTCTGGACTCAATAACTTGTGAGATTCAATTGGTTTCAATCCGGTGTATTTTTTGCCAACTGATTCATGTAATAATTTTTAATTTCTGATAAACATTCACCCTTATATTATAATCGCGGTGCCCTCTGCTGGCTATTGTGTACAGCCTAATCGTTTCGCTGAATTGTCGATGTTTGATTTATTAAATGATTTCTTGTCTTTACGTGAACTAGATTGGTGAGTATGCGGCTGTTCGATGTCCAGTCCACTACGGAGGGTCTCATGCCATACACAAGGCTGTGTCTGTGGTACCACGAAACTTGGTGGATTGACGCGATGTACAGGTAAATATACATCCTCAATGGTAGGTACTTGCGACGCCGGTATAAGCACGTGGCGCGGTAAAGGCGGTCTGTGGCGCGGTAGACGCGGCCTGTGGCGCGGTAAAGGCGGTCTGTGGCGCGGTAGACGCGGTTTGTGGCGCGGTAAACGCGGTCTTGATGAGGTAAACGTGGTCTGTGGAACAAATAACAGAACTGCATTACATGACTTACTACATGTTGTGTTATGTTATCGTAGATAGTCTGCGGATCTACCACATTCAACTACCCTACCACATTCAACTACCCGTGTAGAAGCCCTCCACGTGATGGGAGGCGAGCACGTCTGGAGTCCCGAGTGGAATGTTTCCCTGTGGTTCACTGCATTTAGTCTCCATCTGTCAGCACCAGACGTCCCCGCTTCTCACAGGGAGCCGACAGAACGACACCTGGGTGCGCCACTTCGCCTTCCATGATATCGCTGATCACTTTACGTAGACCCAAGGAGAGTGTATGTACTGTCCTTGGTAGCCTCCAGGTAACGGTCTTGGACATGGTCTTATTGTAGTCAACATTGCTTTGAAATCGACCTACATAACGGTTATCACTAGCGTATTCTTAGTTGACGCTTAATTCTCAGTGGTATATAATGCACCTTGTTAAATGTAATAAGTGAGTTAATCTTTCACATAAATGTAGGCCTACTTTGCAAATTGATTCACGGAATAATTTTTAATTTGCTTTACATGTGTCTTTCAATGACAATAATGCAATCATCACATCCATGGATACTGCAACCTGCACCGAAGCCTGACGGCACGCGCGGCACAAGCAGCACAGCGACCCACGCGGCACAGCGGCACACGCGGCACAGCGGCCCACGCGGCCCACGGGGCACAGCGGCCACTTGCGGCACACGCGGCACAGCGGCCCACGCGGCACACGGGGCACAGCGGCCACTTGCGGCACACGCGACACACGGGGCACAGCGGCCCACGCGGCACACGCGGCACAGCGGCCCACGCGGCACAGCGGCACACGCGGCACACGCGGCACAGCGGCCCACGGGACCGGCTTCATGTAGTGGTCATAAGGCAGTCGTAGCGGAATTTCAACCGGACTCGGTCATAGCGCTAAATCTCAGTTTTATGTAGGGGTCCTACCCCCTTAGACTTAGTAAATTGGTCATATTGGCGGTCTTAACTTATATTCACTGGCATACGGCAGGATCACGATGTTGGCCAATAAAAATAAAAAGGAGGTCCGTCCCGTACATATAGTAGGACAAAGCAAAACGAGGGCTTCAATTAACATATATGCGCAGCGACTACGCTCATTTTTAATACACTAAAAACAGCTCAAACGAGGACTATGACAAATTTAAAATATCTTCTCAAATACAATAGACACAGAATTTAGGTATTTCGAAGCAACAGATTTAGCGCACGTGCAAGTGCAAAAGTCTTGCATTGGTATGGGGCCTATCATGAACCAGGGGCAAGATTTGGCCGGATGCATAGGGGCAGGAGATGTGATTAAACACTTTCTGGCATGATACGGACTTCCCGCTACTACACCACTGGGTCATCTGCCCGGCGGTGACCCCGATATAGAATCCCAAGAACCTTAAGTTAAGGCCGGATCCAGGGGGTTCCGGGGTTCAGGAATTAATTATTATTAAATTAGGGACCTCTAAGGCGCGGACCCCCTCCCCTTTTGAGCCCGTCCCTCCTACCCCATCCGGTCGTCAAAAGTTTCTAGTTCAAAGGTTTCTAGTTCCTAGCCCCCTAGCTTCCTTTTCTACCAAACCGACATGTCTGCTGTTGAAAAGGAAAAAAAAAAAGGGGAAGGGGCCGTGTCACGAAGAATCCATTCCCTTATTCCCAATTCACGTTGAATTAAAACAGGATACACATTTCCCGATTCACGGTTATTTAATATTAAAATTCCCAGATAAGTGGAAATCTTTGATGTCTCAGTATACGAAGAATAATTTTCCTCATTCCCAGTTCATGGTAAAGTGAAAGTCACTTTCTCTTAGGAGCGTAAATAACCCTTGCCCTCCTGCCCGCCCCATCAAACCTTCTCCCACCATCCCCATTAATTCCTTTGGCCCAAATGGGAGTTAACTATATACAAAAACAAGGGGAGGGGTAACTAATTACAACAAACTGATAAAGAGCGGTTTCTGGGACCCCCACAATTCAAGTGTCATGAAACGGCGTATAGTTTTACAAGATTTGGTTGATGATTAGATCTGTGCACGTACGGCCTGCGGTTCTTCATGAAACCATCCCTAAAGGGCACAGTCTGATAAACCTGCACCCGTATATTGTGGTGCAGGTAATCACAGGTGTTTTCTGTTGGATATAGTCTGCAGCCTATTCGTTCTGGTTGTATGGTCGATGTTTGAATTT
Organism: Arenicola marina; assembly: GCA_964019135.1. NCBI lineage: Eukaryota > Metazoa > Annelida > Polychaeta > Arenicolidae > Arenicola > Arenicola marina. Next base: position 5,983,964 of record OZ025255.1, read on the forward strand.
TTTTAGCCCCACACATCTTTCCCAAACAGTTTGGTTTTACTGGTGGAAGATCTTGTGGTTTTACATCGCTCATTCTCACGAGGGCCGCCTCGATAGCTCAGTGGGTTAGAGCGCTGGCATTTAGCGCTCTGGCCACCTGAGAGCTTAGCGGCGCGTGGATAGGTGGTTCGCGCCTTGATGTGGCCATGTCTGTGTGGTCGCATGATAAATATCCCATGTCCTCCTTTGGGTAGGCGGTTACCCCCGGGGACATGGCTCCACTTTCCCTTCCTTCTCCAATTGACCCCATATGACAAAAGCGGCTAAACCGTTCTGAATATACAAGCAACCAATCTTTATCGTGCATAGTTACAACACTTATATCCTGCTGGGTCTCGAACACACTTGCACATATGTGTATAGATCTTTCGGATGTTTCAAACTTGGATGACCATTAAGACTTCATTCCATTGCCATGAACAGTTGTGGCGGGCTGATTTAGTTATCTCGGAATCTACTCTCCAAATGTTACAGAAGCCGGTTCCAATGCCTGGATGCAACTTCAAATGAGACAACGCCTACCTCCTGAGATCAGAGACCTTCTACCCCCCCCCCCCACCCCCCCGGAGGCGCTAACCACACTCCAGACGAGAATCTCCGCTTCACGCTCATCTGATGACAGGATGTCTCCTTAACAGCTTACCGCTCCCTCTGAAATTCTGTTATTTATATATTGCTGCCTATATATCCTTATGAAAAGTCAGCACATTCCAGTCATACGTGCAATAATAAATGTTATAACACAATTTCGCTTTACAATTGTGGTCGTGTGACGTCACTCCACACGCATTAAAAATTGTTTGACATCCCGCCTTTGTTTTGTGGTCATTATCTAGAAGAACGCATCGGAAAACAAACCTGACCGTGTTTCATTAACGCGAATGTGTTCTTTAAATAATGAACGACAACAGTGCAATATCTTGATAATGAACAGTTGTGTAGTCAGTCTAGTCGAGCTGAGCTGAGCGGAGGCGACATAGCTGTTCTAAAAACTTCCAAAATGTAACGCAAACAATCGATGCATAAGTGAATGTTAAGCTCGGGAGGGGTAGATCAGAAAACTATGCATATGGCAATTCGGCAGTAATCGATTGCAAATATCCTTTTGCCGCCTGCAAACGGGGGACCGTCTGATATTGGGCATGCCATTTATACTCCAGGTGTCGCTTATAACGTGACATGTCTTATAACGATTCTACTATGAAATAGATTCTTCATATGTCTCAATATTTCTTTGAGGGGAGTTGTTCTGACTTTATCCCGTGTGGGGATTTATAAAACAACTTTCAAAATGTATACACCCCCCACGCCCTCCCACCTCTACCCTCCCCCTGGAGCTTTACATTGACTGGTGCATTAGTTGATCCGCTCGCCGGAAGTAAACAAACTTAGCGTGAGCACTCGCTGCCAGGCGGCGTTTGTTGACTCCCGGTGAGCGGCGGAGCATTCAAAACGAAGCGAGAGGTGAAAAAAATCGCCCGGATTACAAGAAAATACGTTACCAAGCAAAGAAATGAAAGTGCGACGAAAGTCCAAAAAGCTTTAGGAACGTCGTGGCGCACATTGGCGGGTAGGCACTGTATATTTTTTCTGTTATGAACTTCAACTTGAGCCACCGGTCCGCGATTTCTGCCGATTTCTTGTTTTCGGCCGTTCCAGCGGCATGGCTCTCACACTAGCTCCGTTTACGGGCGTGGTCAGAGAGGCATGTGCCAGGGCTAGGCTGATTGCACCCTGACACTTAGCGGAGTCAATATTAACAACTGTTCATTATCAAGATACTGCACAGTTTTTCCGTTCATTCTCAAAATAATGCGCGCCTACCCATTTAAATTCCGGAAGCAAGGAAAGTGATGTCCAAGGGGGATACAAACGCATGTGCTTTTACATTGAGACTCAGATTCTCTCCGCTCATTGGTTTGATCTCGACGAAAAGCATTCAACCATGAGGACAATACACGCCCTCGACAACAGATGCCTACGCACTGTATCAAAGCTCACCTGCCAATCATTGGCGAATTTCTAAATAACGCTCAGATGCAATGCCCACAGAAATAAACCCACCTGACCCGACTTTACTACTTTGACGAAGGCGTTTATAGTGATATCGTGGAATAAAAACTGTAAACTCCCATGAAAACAAATTCTTATTTGTTGATCTTCCATAAACAAAGTTAACTCTGAGCTAACAAAAATCGTGGCACCAACGCTGTAAAGCTTCAGTCACGTGACAGGGGCTGAGAGTATACACAAGAAAGCCGGCAATGTTTGCACGTAACTGGACAAGTTTCTCAGTTCGCCTCTTTGATTTATCACCCCAGACACCCAGCATTGTAAGTATAATTTCTCTATTTTGTCATAATGTTATAGACAATGTTGTGGTTATACCATTAGACTCGTTCACATGTAATAGCTGTACTTTTTGGTCATTCAGCTTTGATTTCCATGGGGGCATTTCTTTGGGCCTGGACCGGTGGGCCACCGGGTGTACTCAATCCCTTCCGAACCTACCGGTCGGGCTACTCCGAAGGTCAATGAAAAACTCACACCGGTCATGCCCGGCTCATTTAGGAGCAATGGAACCAGCCTAGTCAGTCACTTTTTAATCAGCCGGCATCTTCTCCCGAACGTCCCGTGCTGTTTTGAACGGGGCACATCGGCATACAGAATGGATGCGCGCGCACCCGACCCGGGTGAAAGAAGTGTCGGGCGGTATACCGATGCGTAATGTGCGTATTCGGTCCACCTTGGGGATATACCCGGGTTACCAAAGAAATGCGCCCGATGTTTCACGTGTAACGCGGACACTAAGCTGACAATTACGGGACGTAGTTTGAAGTATATATTAAGGGGATTGTATCCGGTCATGTAATCTTGTCTGAGACTTGTGTATCTCCGCTTCGGTTTTGGTATATATACAAGCTACCTCGTTTGTGACACGTATATATTCTGCAGATTAAACCGTGCTATACAGTAAAGCTACCTTGATCAACGGTCACACATGAGTGCCCACGGGGAGTTATTTTTGAGCAGATGGCGAGCACGCGTATGATACCGGGGTTGAGTTGCGGAGCACGCTCGACTGCCGCGAACATTTTTGGTCACTCGGAGCTCGCTATGCAACGACATTGGTCACAGCCGATTTTTTATTTTTCCCAGAATTGCCGCGCGAGGGTTTGTTTCAAAATGGCGCACAAGGAACAAGATGTGTTGCTAACCGCCGTCTTGGATGAACTTTTTGCGATTGGTGATGAGCCTAGCTGTGGCAGTTATGTGTCCGTGCCTCTATTGGCGTCCAATGAACATTTTGTGTCTGTGGGACAGTATTGCGTCTCCAACACATTGCTCTAAATCATTTATTAAATTCCTAAATGCATAAAAACAATGTTGCACTCAGTGACACTGGCAGTGCCAGTCTGTCTGTAACAGTCAGTGTCACTGACACTTGAGTCTTGACCGTCAGATAGTGTCGTGAGGTATACTATATCAGTGTATATGCACATCAGCCACACTAAATCAGCGTACAGAGAAAGATCAAAGGGGTGTGGGGGGTGTTCTTCCATTTAGGGGCATGCCATTAATTGTTTCAGCGTAGGTCACGTATTACGTACAGGGGCAGATCCATGCCGACCATGGGGAAGTCTTCTATTTAACATATGAAAACCAAAAGCAGACCCCCCCCTATCCAGCATATCTGGATCCGACCCACACACTAGCTCCCCCTATCTAGATTTTCTGGTTCCCCCCCTGCACGCATGCCTAGCATTTACTACAATAATGCATTTTGTAGGCTCTATCATGGCCGGAATATGGAATGGATCGAGGATCCATATTGCCTACTGCTTTGCAACTCCTCCCCCCCCCCCCAACCCCATTTCTGTGTCAGTTAATTTACTGTGCCTGTGGTAATATGTAAGATTTAGATTCATATTTTATAAAGAAATTCACATTCATGTCATAATTATTTTATTACCATATAGTATTCTTTTTTTCTTTGATATCTATACCTTTATGCTTTAAAGTCTACTATATTAATATTTTACTCCTGCAAGGAGAACTATTGTTCACACTAAATTAAACCTACTTTATTTGAAGTTTAATGTAACCATGCTCTGTTTAGTGTTGCTGACCATTTATCTAACTTATGTACGTATCACTCTTACAACCTCTTTACACGAAACAGCACCATGCACACTGGACCACCTGGCCACAGATGAGCCCCATTCCAGTGCTATGGTAACGAATACTTCTTCTTTGATAAAGCCTACTTGTTGTGTTTTGCACAATTGAAGGCCAGTCTAAGTTTCCATTGAAGTAACATACATGTTTAAAGAAGTCCTTGAAGGTCAAACTTTCACCGGCTTCATATTTTAGCGGGATTGATTTAACAACATAACAGTAATCATTTGGTCTTTGTTGTCACTGTTTCACTGGAAAATAATATGTTCTGTTGGCGTTACAGTGTAAAAATATAAATTGGATCTTTTTGTTTCTGCAGGCACTATATGTATAGTTGCAATGGAACGTTTAAATTATAGGACACCCATTTTACATTTCAGAATCCTGTGTCACGCATTGGCCCCATCCCTCACTGACTGGTGCCAAACTGTGGAGAAGAGTGCTAAGTTTGCTGTGGCTGCCTAGCATTCAGGAGTCCTTCCGCAGGGTTTGACTTGAGCAAGGGGTCTCTGCACTGTCTTGTAATGGTGGTGTGTAGTGCGTTGAACGGACCTTGCGAAACTTCATCAAGTGGCCTGATAGGGCGGCTATGGAATTACATCGCAATTCTACCATGCCAAGTATGGATTGCCTGGAGTCATAGGCAGTGTGGATGGCACCCATATTGCCATACCGGCACCATCCGAGTTCCGGGATTATTTCATCAATATATAAGAACCGTTTGTCCGTCATTGAGAAGAAATTCAATAAGATCGACACATTCCAGTCATCGGCCAGATGTGGAGAGAACAGTTGGACTTTTAAAGTGTACAAGAGACATATGGCATTTTTGGAAATGTGCAATGTGAAAGATATCCCTGTGGTGATGAGGGCGGCATAAATGGTGCAGGTCATTCGGAGCACGAAAATGCCGAATTCATGGACATCTTTGAAGAACGCCAGCGTTTTTCCCTTTTAATAAGTGGTTATTGTGTGATGCTCTATATTCCCCTTGTCAGTTCAAAGTTCCATATTGGAAGATGATAAATATTTGGGGTTTCGCTTGTCGCAATAATTGATAAATCATTTAACAAAGAAATCTACATTTGGCCAACCCAGTAAGACCATTGTATTCATCTTACGGATATGTAGCTTAAAACTGTTTGTAAACGTGTATTCGTCGATACATGTTCTTCTACAAGATTTTCTGTATTCGTTTAACTGTCCATGAATGTCTTTGGATCACGCTTTGTATTAGTCTCCCTTTCTCAAATAAGCCGGAACACAATGCTGTGGTTTGAGAGTTTCTTTTCATTACGCATTGAATAGGATGGGAGTTGTAGTATAGCGACTTTAGCGACAAGGTTGTGAAGCCGATCGCCCACCATTCATTACCTAAGCAGATTGTCTCAAAGGAAAGCACGAGACTAGGCATCTGTCCACAGTGCAATTTATTTTATTTCTTAACTTTCGAATATAATGCACGCATGATAGCGTTTCTTTCTCGTGTGGTGACGTTGCGCTAATGCTCCAGCACTAAGGAGCGCGCCCTGAGTTTCTGTAGCTGCTGCTGCTGACTGTCTGTGCTCTTCCAAGAAAGTGGGGAACCACACTGGGGGCTAGACGGCTCGCCGCTTACGTTGGCGTCGGGCGGCGACGTTTCTATGACGCTGACGTGGAGCTGTAGTCACCAGGCTCCTTTACCTATCGTCACTATGTCACCTGCAATGAATCACACCACTCAATTATGCACTCCAATTATGAGTGCCATCAAAGTTGTACAGTAAATATCACTAACCACCAGTTATTTCCGGCTTGCTTATTGGCAGTATATGTCGTCATGGCAACTATAATTCCTGGCGGTCAGGAACACGTACTAACCGTACCATGTGCTGTTGCTAATAACACAGGCCGGGGTTGCCCTTGCTAGAGTTTCACTTTTTACTGGCCTCATATGGCAGAGAAATTTCTCTACACAACCGCGCCATTATACCGCGTCAGAAAAGCACTTCCACCTCTATTCCATTGCGTTATTTAAGAACACACTACAGATGCACTTGCAGCTCCTTTAGAGTTTGTAAATGAATGTCTCGCCTTAGCATCGAATCTACCTGCAGTGCAGGAAAACAGCAATCCTACAGCAATCGCACTCCTGGGTTGCCGGCATTTTCCCGCGCTCATCCACGATGGTCTTGAAGCTGTGCAAGCTAAGATAAATACATATATAAGATACCAGATAAATTTGGTCCAAAAATGGGGAATGAATAATTTGAAAAGTTTACAGATCTACACAATAACAGTACAAGAAATGTGAAGTCAAACGAATATTTAAAAAAAATATACATGTATTCCGTCTATTCAGCGAGCGCAGTGTTTTGTAAAAGACATCAGGGCTGAAAGCGTGACCATATGCATTCATGGGTTGGGCAATTTGACGCCACACGTCGGCTCCCCTGACATTTGGTGACTGGAACAGCGGCTCGACTGCTCTGTACGTCTCCACCAATACAACAGAAGTACAGACTCTTGCTCCCACTGGGTTGCTGCAAAGAAAAACAGAGCTAGCTGTATAGGCCATATGCCGCAACATCCATCATGCATGCATTCTGACGCTAATATCGCTAAGTAACCGGAACAAGGACTTGGTATTATCTCGGATTATTTTACAGGTGTCGCCTCACATAGTTAACCTTCACTTACTGCTGAAGTCCTGAAATAATATCTGAGACACATGCCTGTAGTTTACATAGATTCTGGCTTCATTGTCTATGTAATTTTTTCATCAAGGTGAAAACAATGCAACTCAATCTTAAAACAAATGCAATTCGGCATCATGCAATTGAACATTATTGCCACAATAAAAAGCATTTAGCCACATCTTAAGCAACCAGTACATTACATGTTTGAATGGAAAGACTGTGCTAATATTCTGATAATGATTGATAAATTGACTTTTACATTTAAAAAAAAAAAGACTTACCCATTTTCTATTACCTCATTTGTGGAAACCATATGGGAGGTGTGTCCATAACCATGTGACACTTTCTTAGCCTGATGTTCACCTTCGCCGAGAACGACAAGACATAGGAACATGCAGAACAGCTCCTGTACTTCTGGCCACATGTTTCATCAGTTTTATACCTGACATACATCGGTTAAGCATTGCAATAATTCAGTACACATGCCCTCCCCAGTTCTAGAGAACGTGGGGAAAATGGAACTTCCCTCATCAACTACAGGCTTGGGACTGACAACTACCTGTACCTTTATTGCATGTGGATGACTTGTTGGTAATTGCGAATAAGTGATAAGTCTAACTTTCATTATTGAAACCTGCATATGAGTGCAAAAAGTACAGGCAGTTGGCGGGTTACATGTGTTGTTACATGTAAAAGCTTTTTAGTTAACAGCCCACTAGAATAGAATCAATAAAATTAGGGCATAGAGATGTGTTCGAGTTAAAAGGAAAGTGACATTTCCACAAATATGTTCAATAGTTATTGCAGATCTAAAATCTAACAATTATATGTATTACAGTACTTATCGATATGGTGTTGATGCTATATAGTGTGACTACAATCTTAAACAGCGAATATAACGGTGCAATAACATCCTCTTCGACATTACCAATGACCATTATTACATTTGAGCATATATTAATGCAGGTGACTAGCTTAATGGATATGCCTATTGCAATCAAATACATATTCACTGTTTGAGCTAGATACAATTGGCATGCCAATTAAACATACATGCACTGAACCTGTGCGAATGAAGTGTCAGGGGGGTAAACAGGCCACCAAACTAATGCCCCCAGTAAATCAGTAGAGGGAGGGGCTAGGGGGAGGGATCAAGCCTGGGGTACCACACACACATTGTAGATACAATGTAGTCCACCCCCCCCCCCCCCCTATAACCCCATCCCTCTACTGATTTACTGTGTCTGGGCCCATGGTCCATGCCATGGTGCCAGGCCGGTATAAAACATGCCTATAAATCTCTGGTTAGGGATCGACATCCGTGTCAGCGCCTGTGCATTTTCCCCATTGGTCTAAGCTGGGCAGTTTCGGTTTTCACGTTTTTTTACAGTGTTTATGGTAATTTGAGTCATATATCACAGATGGCACAACTTTTCATACATACAACGCACGTATCGGATTGAAACTTGTTTGGTCACACATCGTTACCACGAGAATGGTCTAGTAATAACGAGAAATCGGTGAACATAATCTTGTAAGTCGCACACTTGTAGCTTCTGGCGGCCATGCTTATCGTCGTGTGCGGGACTACTCTTGCAGCGCCACCCTGCGGGGAGCAAGGATTTTAATCGCGGCGTACCATACCCCACTTCCGGTTCAAAATTGTACGCGTCCTTGACCAATCCGCCAAGTTCAATTCCTTATTTGTCGTTGCCGATGGCGTGCGCACGCGATCGACACCCATGTGCAACGCACCCCTGGCCCTAGCTGGGTATATAATAGGCAATAGGCAATACATGGCGGACACCCTTAAGGCTGAAGACTGGAACTCATATATATCAATTATAAAACAGATTGGCAAGTGTACACATGTAGCCTCACTGCAATGAGCTGCACTATGACGTTCTTCTCTGCATGTCATGTACAACATATCAATGGCCAGTTCATAGATAGTGCGCATTCATAATTATAAAACCACAAAAATGAAAACGGGTTGGGTATTATTAACGTAATGACTGGTTAAATCCATCGACCACAACCTGGGCGCCGCAGTAGTTCTCTGGGACGAGATTTATTTTTGGAACATTTCTTTTGGAAGAGCAATTAAAGTCGGGAATCGTGAGGTGTGTGTCGTATTCTGGTAAGGAAAAAAGAGAAAGTGTTGATTCGTTGTTCAGAATACACGAAGCGTTAGCCAAGTGGATTCTGAACAACGAAATCAACAGCGTTCGAGTGTTTTCTCTTACTTAAAACGTGTCATCCATTGGCAATAGACCGATCCAGGCGTGAATCATTCACTGACGTCACTCTTGTTTTTATCCAATCGTGTGATGAAAACAGGTATTTCACGCGCGTTATGTCGGACAAACAAGTCGGATGAACAAATGTGGATGTGGCTTATTGTCGGAGTGTGCATCGGTCTATTTTAGACTTTCCATCATTCCACATGAGTTCTAATAGCGCCATCAAGTCCCCCATATGAGTTCATTTTTCCGGTCGTTGCTCCATGTAAAGGCCAAACATTGGTTCAGCATAACTCACGTATTACTCACGGCTAACTTTTACTACAAATGTAATACATTTCTTGAGCTCTTACATTTGCTCAATACATAGCACCTTGAGACGACATTATCTCGTTATTGCGCATGATCGAATGACAGCGACATGAGTGCAGCTAAACATCCTCGGATGGAAGCCAAATACAACCCCGAATCAATGACCATTGATTGAGCTTGTCTGTCATTCTTTTCTTATATTACTGGAGAGTTATCCGGATTCATGGGAAAATATGTCATTTGGGTTCGGTACAGGGAGGATGCACGAACTTGTTGGAAACCGCAACAAGGTTATTCGTATAGCACCATACCATGCATCTTGGATATACCATGGATACATGCCGGATACACCCTGGATACATGCCGGATACACCCTGGATATATACACTGGATACATGTGATGTACACCTGATGGACCATGGGTGTACGCAGGCAATACCCTCGATACGCGTTGGATACATTCAAGTACACTTTTCATTGCCACCCCCATCTCCACCCATCTCCAGTTCGGCGTGGGCTTCCTCTGCGCGGAAAGGAGATACCGAGCGACCAATAGTCAATGACAGGTAACATGGACCAACTCTCGCTGACCGCGTGATCATTGTATATAACATTGTTCGTGGTGTAAATTAAATGATTTGGTGCGTAATACGGGGGGTAGCTCGATCACTAGATGATGATGGCGCTAGGTGGCGCTAGTGTGAATGTTATATTGGCCACCAGGGGACACCCATATATAAAGGGGGGGTTACTTGAATAAAGAACTTCTTCAGACCGTCACTCGTCTTGTCGTGTAGTTTTTGGCTTGCGAATCGGCCCGTGGGACACACAAGGACATGTCAAGGACATAACATGGTGTCAGAAGTGAAAGGAAGAAGCTAAGGCACGCAGACACAAAGAACTGAAAGGTATACCACTAAACATGGATAGCCTAATACCACCAACACCTCTAAGTTTAGAAGGTAACATAGCAGAGAACTGGAGGAAATGGAAGCAGAGGTCTGAACTCTATTTAACTGCAACAGAGAAAGACTCTAAACCTCAGCCACTTCAATGCTCGATATTTCTGCACGTCATTGGTGAAGAAGCTTTAGAAATTTATAATAACTTCACGTTCGCAGCAGAGGATGACAGGAAAGTTCTGACAAAACTGCTGGAGAAATTTGATGAATTCTGTATGCCTAAGAAGAATGTCACATATGAAAGGCATAAATTCTTCACAAGGAAGCAAGTACCTGGTGAGACTTTTGACCAATTTGTCACAGACTTGAAAACCAAGTCAAAGTCCTGTGAATTTGAGACACTCAGAGATTCTTTGATAAAAGACCAAATAGTATGTGGTGTCAGTGAGAATTCCTTACGTGAAAGACTGTTAAGGGAGGGTGACCTAAACCTTAATAGGGCGGTAGACATTTGCAAAGCAAGTGAAATGTCAAAGAAGCAGATGAAAGACTTAACAGATTCATTTGTAAAAGAAGTGCATGTGGTGAAAAAAGTACAAGGTCAGAAGGACAAGGGGTCAATTATGAATTGTACATACTGTGGTGGCTCACATGTAAAAGGAAACTGTCCAGCATACAATAAGAAGTGTAATAATTGTCACAAGCTGGGACACTTTGGTAAAGTGTGCAAGAGTAAATATAAGAGTGTGAAGCCAGAGCTGGGTGAAGTATCTAGACAGAAACAAATCCATTATATGCAGAGAAGAGACAATGAGGGTGAACAAAATGAGACCGAGACTCTCTTTATTGGTGCTTTAAACAAAGGTCATAAACTAGAAGAAAGCACATGGTCTGTTCAGCTCAAGATAGGAAGTTTACACAATAAGTTTGAAATTGACACTGGAGCAAGGTGCAATGTAATTCCTAAAAGCTTACTTGAAAGACTAGCGGAACTAAGCTATGAGAAAAGAGAGACAAATGCCAAGTTAACAGGGTATTTTGGTACACATGTGACTCCATACGCAGAAGTTGTATTACCAATAGAATACAAAGAGGCAGTCTTTGAAACAGTGTTTCATGTAGTAGATGAAGAAGTGCCAGCAGTTCTTGGTAGTGAAGCCAGTGAAGTCATGGGTCTTGTGAAGAGGCTTCATACTGTTGAGCATAACAAAGTGTTTGATGAACACCATGATCTGTTTACTGGGATTGGCTGCTTGGAAGGCAAGCATCATATTCAGATTGATGAATCAGCTGTACCAGTTGTACATCCGCCTAGAAAAGTACCTTTGGCTCTGAGGGATAAGGTGAAAGCGGAATTGGACAGAATGGTGAAAGAAGATATAATCAAAACCCAAGATGAACCAACTGACTGGGTCAGTAGCTTAGTTGTTGTAGAGAAGGAAAATGGGAGTGTAAGATTGTGTCTTGACCCAAGAAACCTAAATCAAGCCATAAAGAGGGAACATCACCCAATGCTAACTGTCGAAGATGTTGTGTCCAGAATGCCTAAAGCTAAGGTGTTTTCGAAGCTGGATGCTAGTTCAGGGTATTGGATGATACAGCTTGACGAGCATAGTACTAAACTGTGTACATTTAACACTCCGTTTGGCAGGTACTCATTCAAGCGTTTGCCATTTGGTATCTCATCAGCCAGTGAGGTATTTCAAAAGAAGATGTCACCGATATTTGACAATTGCGAGGGTGTGGAGTGTATTGTTGATGATCTTCTTGTGTGGGGTGAAGATACTGCACAGCATGATGAGAGACTAAGTCAAGTGATGAACAAAGCGAAAAGTAATAACATAAAGTTTAACAAGAAGAAGTGTCAATTCTCAATGACACAGTTAGACTATGTAGGCCATACATTGTCTGCTGATGGTCTAAAACCAGATTTGAGCAAAGTAAAAGCAGTCACTAACATGAAAGAGCCACAAAGTAAGGATGCAGTCCGCACTTTCATGGGCTTTGTCAACTATTTGGCCAAATTCATACCAAATGTGTCAGCTGTTAGTGCACCAATCAGACAGTTACTCAAACAAGATGTGTTGTGGAGTTGGGATGAAACTCAACAGAAAAGTTTCAAAGAAATAGTGCAGCTGGTAACACAAGCTCCAGTATTGAGGTACTATAACATTGACAAACCAGTAGTTCTATCCGTAGATGCAAGCAGTAAAGGGTTAGGCGCAGTTATCTTTCAGGAAGATAGACTAGTCGCTTATGCATCCCAGGCATTATCGACAACCCAGAATCAATATGCCCAAATTGAAAAAGAATTATTGGCAATTGTATTTGGATGTGAACGTTTTCACCAATACCTATATGGACGGAAGTTCACAGTGGAATCAGATCGCAAACCCCTTGAGGCAATTTTCAATAAACCTCTCGTCCAGGCTCCATTGCGATTGCAGAGGATGTTGTTAAAATTGCTACCTTATGACATGAAAGTGATATACAAAAGTGGGAAGGAGATGTTTGCAGCAGATCTGTTGAGTCGTGCTTATCTTCCAGAAGTATACAAGATAGAGATGCCAAAGATCAATATCATCAACTACTTACCGGTTTCCTCTGAGAAATTAGCAGAGTTGAAGGTAGACACACTGAATGATGCTACATTGCAAGATGTGAAGCACATGGTGAGGCGAGGTTGGCCAGAGCTCGAATCAATGGTTCCGATCAATCTCAAACAGTACTGGGATTTTAGAGATGAGCTAACATGTATTGATGAATTGATGTTCAAAGGAACGAAGCTGATAATTCCAGAAAGTCAAAGAAAAGAGATGCTGAACAAAATTCATGAGTCCCATCTTGGAGTGGTGCGATGTAAACAACGTGCGCGCGATGTCTTATTTTGGCCGGGTATGACGTCACAGATAGAAGAGGTTGTGTTGAGATGTCCAACATGTTGTAAATTCCACGTTCAAAATGTAAAAGAACCGCTAATGTCACACGCCATACCGGAAAGACCTTGGGAAAGAGTTGCCACAGATTTGTTTGACTATTGTGGAAAGTCGTTCTTGTTAGTAATAGATTACTATTCAAAATTCATCGAAGTTGCAAAACTAGAGAGTAGCAAATCAAAGTCTGTCATTACCCACATGAAATCAATATTTGCCCGACATGGCATCCCAGACGAAATCATGTCTGACAATGGACCCTGCTATGCCAGCAAAGAGTTTGCTGACTTTGTGAAAGCTTGGGGCATTAGTCACGTGACGTCTAGTCCAATGTATCCCAAATCTAACGGCTTGGCAGAGAGAGGGGTACAAACAATCAAACAGATGTTGCGCAAAGCTGATCATAGTGACAGCGATCCCTATATAGCACTCTTGGAGTTGAGAAATACGCCAGTGATTGATGGGCATTATTCACCCGCACAGCTTCTGATGGGCAGACGACTTAAATCAAAATTGCCTATTCATCGTAGTCTGCTAGAGCCCACTCATATCAGCAGTGAAGAGGTGCATAATGCGTTGCAAAAGTCTCAACAAGTGCAGAGGAAATATCATGACAGAGGATCAACCGTGTTGTCGCACTTGCAGCCAAATGATTATGTACGGCTTCGTAAAGGCAATGTCTGGGAACCAGCGATTGTGAATGCCGAGTGTAAACCACGATCATACCTGGTTTCAACACCGGACGGTTCTCAATACCGTCGCAACCGTCACCATCTCCTGAAGTCTAGCGAAGAGACCTTAGCGCCGTCGTTCGTCGAGTCGGTATCTGATCCGACTAACCTCGATAGTGTCTTCGAGTCGGTATCTCCGACTACCCCGCGAGTCGTCGAGACTGTGTCTCCGACTGTTCGTCGTGAAAGTGTTGCATCTGCGCAAGTGGTTGCCGAAGCCGATGGTTCAGGTCAAAGGACAGATGGCCCTATGTCGCCGCCATCATCGCCATCAGTGGTCGCGACAACCCGAAGCGGACGCCACGTTCGAAGGCCGCTTCGATACAGAGACTATTAGTGTAATATTTGAAACCTATGCAAACGTTTATTTTGCATAGTGTTGTCTCCTATATCTTGACTGCATTAGTATTATTAGTCTTATGTATGTATTGAATTTAAAACATGAGTATATCTATTCTCCTAAAAGAAAGAAGGGAGGATGTCATGTATGGTTGCATAATGATGAACAGCTGGCTCGCTTGGAACCAGCTTGTATGAACTGTTGTGTATGGCTGTAGGTGGCGCTAGTGTGAATGTTATATTAGCCACCAGGGTACACCCATATATAAAGGGGGGGTTACTTGAATAAAGATCTTCTTCAGACCGTCACTCGTCTTGTCGTGTGGTTTTTGGCTTGCGAATCGGCCCGTGGGACACACAAGGACATGTCAAGGACATAACACTGGTCACTGAGGCACATTATTTATCCTTCATCGTCGTGTACACAGAAGTGGTCTAAAACACCAATTTACTCCATTTCCTATTTGCCGTGGATACACCTTCGTGACGGAGAAGAAGCCGTACTACTCATGTAATAAGTGAGCAACATTTGACGCCCAGCCTCGGGCGGAACAAAGTCTAATCATATGATTGTTGATTCGTAGATAAGAATCAACACTTGTAACACAAGAATGACGTCATAACAATGTTTTAAATAGACACGAGCAGGTGCGAATGACAACGGCCGTGATGGCACGTACAGGAGCTCTACTCTATGGTGGGGTGGGGAGGGGTAGGGTGGGATGGGGTGGGGTGGGGTGAAGGTAGGGTGGGATAAAAACTTCCACAACGTTCCTCACCTCGTTTCAAGGTGTCAATGTTGACTAGACATACTTACTAAATGATGACGTGGCTTTATTAGTTTGGTGCGACCTATTGAAGTGTGTTATTAATCAATGGATCCAATGGGGGACGGAGTAAGCATGGTCAGCCTAGGCAGTTATAGTCATGGGCGTGTTCACGATGGGGTACTGGGGGCACGTCCCCCCCCCCCTGTCAGACCCTAAAGTATATTGGTGCCCCCCTTTTCAAATTCTGTGCCCCTCCCCCCCCCCACTCCGGCTTGGACTAGCGGCCCGAGGTCACTAGCTCAGGCCACCAGTCCAGGCTCCTAGCCGAATAGAACCGAAGCGCCACTGCGCGGCGGAAAGAGATTTCGTTATCCTATGCTGTGGATACGTACGGTAAAGGCATTATAATATTTGGCCATGACCGAATGACGATGTCCCGCAGACATTACAACGTTGCAGGTGAGCTCCATTTCACAGTTATATATTTTGAGATGTATCTTGCTATAATTATCTCCCTCAATCTATATGATTATATGTTGCTCTATACATAATTGTCTTTGCATCACTTTTTATCTATACTTCCTAACGCAATTCCTTCATGCCATTTTCTCCGTGTATGTTTTCATCAGTATTTGTCCCTGTTTATTTATTTATGTATCGTTCATATGTCAAGAGTTTACACCACATGTTAAACAAATGATAGGGTAACCCCTAGGCTGATATAGTGGCTTGGAGTGGTCACCCTAGTTTGATATACTGGCATGGAGTGGTCACCTTAGGTTGATATAGTGGCATGGAGTGGTCACCTTAGGTTGATATAGTGGCATGGCGTGGTCACCCTAGGTTGATATAGTGGCATGGAGTGGTCACCTTAGGTTGATATAGTGGCATGGAGTGGTCACCTTAGGTTGATATAGTGGCATGGAGTGGTCACCTTAGGTTGATATAGTGGCATGGAGTGGTCACTCTAGGTTGATATCGTGGCATGGAGTGCTCACCCTAGGTTGATATAGTGGCATGGAATGGTCACCTTAGGTTGATATAGTGGCATGGAGTGGTCACCCTAGGTTGATATCGTGGCATGGAGTGCTCACCCTAGGTTCATATAGTGGCATGGAGTGGTCACCCTAGATAGATATAGTGACACGGAGTAGGAATGGTCAACCTAGGTAGATATAGTGACACGGAGTGGCATGGTCACCCTAGGTAGATATAGTGACATGGAGTAGGCATGCTTACCCTAGGTAGATATAGTTACATGGTATAGGAATGGTCACCCTAGGTAGATATAGTGACATGGTGTAGGCATGGTCACCCTAAGTAGATATAGTGACACGGAGTGGCATGGTTACCCTAGGTAGATATAGTGACACGGAGCGGCATGGTTACCCTAGGTAGATATAGTGACACGGAGTGGCATGGTTACCCTAGGTAGATATAGTGACACGGAGTGGCATGGTTACCCTATGTAGATATAGTGACACGAAGCGGCATGGTTAACCTAGGAAGACATAGTGTTACGGAGTGGCATGGTCACCCTAAGTAGATATAGTGAAACGGGGTGGCATGGTTAACCTAGGTTGATACAGTGACATGGATTAGGCATGGATCTCTAGGTAGACATAGTGACACAGAGTAGGCATGGTCACCCTAGGTAGACATTGTGACAGAGAGTAGGCATGGTCACACTAGGTAGACATAGTGACACGGAGTAGGCATGGTCACCCTGGGTAGCAGCTTTTGAACGTCGCTCATGGTAGGTGGCATCAATCCTATACAATAATGTTGATATGAACCATAATAGAATATAATTGTTCATATTTTATTGCCCCTGATATTGTGCAAGCTGAATTTTTAAACTTAAGAATTGGTAATGATTTATTTGCAATAATATCGAAGAATTATTGATGATATAATCTGTAATCTAACCGGAAATAATCAATTTTTTACCGCCGTCTTTATATTGAAGGATCGACGCATGTGGCAAAAGAAAGACGGCAAGTTGCTGAACCCAAAGCAGACGCAGCAAATATGCTCGGTGAGCATGTTAGGCAGCGTAAATGCGGTAATGGCAAAGCCAAACGATCACAACAGGGGTAGAATTTCTTGATATTACTCATATCATAGCTTGATAGCCTTATGGTCGTCCACGGAACGCCGACCAAAGAACGCGGGAAACTGATGCGAAACTTGAGGGTAATGGGCATTAATAATAATAATGATAATAATAATAATAATAATAATGTAATAATAATAATAATAATAATAATAATAATAATAATAATAATAATAATAATAATAATAATAATAATAACATGTTAGTGCGGCGGTACTATATTGTATGAGATTCCGAATCCTGGTCTGGAACAATATTTCGGCGATGCCTTGAAAATAGTAATCTGTCGGCCCTAAACAAGGTATAGTAATATTTTAGTAATTTAAATAAGGGACAATGTCGCTTTATCATTAATGTTTGAATTTAGATCATAGTATTAGGGGATATTATATCGGACTTATGACTCGCTACTCGGTTGCAAACTTATGCTTTCCAAACACGGGCACAATACGGGCATCAACAAAAAAGGAGACACATAAGCACATACAGCATTAAGCACATAAAGTATGGTAACCGTAGTCAACTTACTACAAACTTATCTATGATCAAAAGTATATGTCGACGATATATAACTAGGGAGGTGTCCCCATAGCAATTCAGCCATGATAAATATGGACATAGACAATGCATATCTTAGCATATTGCCTTTGCTTTACACGACTTCGCTAATACAGGCCATCTGGGAAATATTTTGGTTCTACGGAGATAAATACCATTTTTCCAGGTTATTGGCAAGGCATGTTTATAATTAATGAGCTTATTAAAACTACATCCAGTTTTCCTAACTTTTCCTTTACATAGATGACAATATCGAATGTTTAATTATCTGCATAATATGTTGTCATGCGATGACGCCATCTTGACATCTCTCCAAGACCAAGATAATACCCAGAATGCATTCCACATGCAGTGGCGCCTCACAGTGGAATAATATGAACTATGATTTGCGAATTCCTCTATTTAGTTCTTATGTCAGCGAGACTTGTTCTCCCACTTTCAGATTATCGACCTGTTGGTGAAGCTGCTCAAGTCCCCCCTGCCGAGAGAGGTGGATGAGGCCAACATGACCCCAGTCTTCAAAACTGCGTACGACGTGCTGCACACTTACATGATAGGAAACATCCAATCAATCCTCAATGTGGTAATGTTCCAGTGATCTAATTTGTCCAGACCCAATCCATCCTCAATGTGACAAGGGATCTCTATCCTAACGTCTCAGTGATCTAATTTGTCTATCCTAATCCATTCTCAATGTGGTAAGGGGTCAATATCCTAATGTTCCAGTGATCTAGTTTGTCCATCCTAATTCATCCTCAATGGGGTAAGGGGTCTGTATCCTAATGTTCCAGTGACCTATTTGTCCAGACCCAATCCATCTTCAATGTGGTAAGTTGTCTATATAACCTAACGTATCAGTTATGTAGTTTGTCCATCCTAATCCCTCCTCAATGTGGTAAGGGGTCTATATCCTAATGTTCCAGTGATCTAGTTTGTCCAGACCCAGTCCATCCTTAAAGTGGTTAGGGGTCTATATCTATATCGTCTCAGTGGTCTAGTTCGTCCAGTTCCAATCCATCCCCAATGTGGTATGTGGTCTCTATCCTAACGTCTCAGTGATCTAGTTTGTCCAGACCCAATTCATCCCCAATGTGGTAAGTGATATCTATCCTAACGTCTCAGTGATCTAGTTTGTCCAGACCTAATTCATCCTCAATGTGGTGATCTCTATCCTAACGTCTCAGTGATCTAGTTTGTCCAGACCCAATTCATCCCCACTGTTGTAAGTGATATCTATCTTATCATCAATGATATCGAAGAATTATTGATGATATAATCTGTAATATAACCGAAAATAATCAATTTTTTTTACCGCCGTCTTTATACTGAAGGATCGACACATGTGGCAAAAGAAAGACGGCAAGTTGCTGAACCCAAAGCAGACACAGAAAATGTGCACGGTGAGTATGTTAGGCAGCAAACGTGCGGTAATGGCAAAGCCAAACGATCACAGCAGGGAACTTCTTCTAGAACTTCTTGATATTACTGATATCAGGTTTACTGATATCAGGTTTTACTGTTTTCTTGCGCAGGCCCTTCAGGAGATTCACAGCTTCATGGTCGTCCAAACCATGCCGACCAAAGAACGCCAGAAACTGATGCGATACTTGAGGGTAATGGGTATTAATAATAATGATATTATTATAGTAGTGTGGGGGTACTATATTGTATAAGATTCTGGCTCCTGGTCTGGGGCAATATTTCGGCGATGGTTTGAGAATAGTAATCTGTTGCTAAAAAACGTATAGTTTTTTGTTTTTTTTTTTTTTTTTTTCCATAATCGTACAGCAAGTTGTGACATCAGACAGACAGAATATATGTTATATTGTTCAGAATATACAACTGTGCAAGAGAGGGATCATGCTAGAAGAGGGATGACCGGTTTCCATTTTCTTAGAAATATTGTCTCGCTCCGATATTGTTCTGTTATTCCAAGTTTTTCTATGTCGTAATAATATTTAATACAATTTATCAAGCCACAAAGAATAGGGGTAACATGAGCCCATTTACACTGATAGATATATTTTTTTCCAATGATAATTATATGGTTAAGCAGGCGAGAAAAAGGCGAGGTTGTCACTCCTAACATCACAGTCTGAGCCGAAATGAATGTGCCAATGTCTTCTTCAGTGACATTTCTAAACACAGCTATAAATTCTGACCATAATGACTTCACTGGTTGACAATAATAAAATGGATGTTCTATCGTTTCACACTCGTTACCGCAAAAGCCACACATATCAGAGTTAACTATTTTACTCATGTATAAGAACCTATTCGTTACGGTTGTTCTGTGTAAAATCATGAACTGAAAAGTTCTCATTCTCTCATCCGTAGTGGCGTTCACTGGTAATTTGTATAATGTTTTCCATGTATCCCTCTCTATTTGTACACCTAAAATATCTGACCATTTACGCTCATTATTCCGCCCGTATATCAGTGATTTAACTAATGTTTTATAAGTTTCGTTGCACACACGCTTTATCGACTTTATATGATTCGTAAATTTACAAACAACTGATTTTAGCTTTATACCTCCTCTTAACATTTCATATTTCCATTCTCTGGGAATAGAATGGATCAGCCTGTAGAAATCCGCAAAATTTATGCGGATATCAAACTTTATGCAAAATTCATTCCAGCCCATGAACTCCCCTTGTTCGTTAATAACATCATTAGCAAAAATACCTTTCTTGATAAATTCGGTCTTTCTACATATAACATTTTCATTAGTCATAAAATAAGTATTCCACAAAGGATACTCCAACACATTACGAGTAATCTCAATATCCTTGCTCACTTGCCGGTAGCAGTACCAGGAATTAAAAACATCAGCCCAAAATGGGTTTTCTACCTTAATAAAATTTCCTAATGAATGCAAATCTAATTCCCAACAATGTTCTTTTTCACCACAAATAGTATCACAGAACAAATCTTGCCATGCTCCATCTTGCCGGATAAGTTTTTGAATCCAAGTCAATTTCAAAGCTTGCAACATAGATTTTGTATGCGTAAGGTTAACGCCCCCCTCTTCTATTGACTGGGCCATTCTATTTAACGAGAGCTTAGGTTTTTTCTTGTTCCAAACAAAATTTCGAATGGCACCGTCAATTTTGTCTAGATAACGCTTTTCCGGCATAGGTAGAGCAGTCATCACATGTATCAATTTCGACAAGGCAAGAGTTTTTACTACTGTGACCCGACCACGGAGCGAAAGCCTTCGTTTACTGTATGCATTCAATATCTTTTCAAATTCGGCAATTTTGGACTCATAATTTATCATTACCATCTTCTTTAAGTCAACATGAAAACTTATTCCTAACAACCGAAACTCCTTTACCCAAGTCAATGGCAAATCTGGATATATGTTCTGTTTTTCTTGTTTAAACTTCCCAAGCCATATAGCATTAGTTTTGTCAACATTAATTTTCAGTCCAGAGCAGTAATGGAAGGCCTTCAGTTTCCGTAAAGCATTTCTTTCGGATGACTCACTACCATCTAATGAAAGAAACGTATCATCCGCGTACTGTCCAATCTTATATTCTTTCTTTCCAACCATTATGCCCTTAATATTATTATCTTGCTTAATAGCCATTGCCAAAGGCTCAATGGACAAAATAAATAAATATGGCGATAATGGGTCGCCCTGTCTACAGCCTCTTCCGAAAGAAAAAAATTGTGAAAAATTCCCATTATTAATGACACAACTCTCAGGACATCCAAATAAAATATTGAACCACCTCATAAAAGATTCTCCGAAGCCATATGACCGTAATACTTGACGTATATAACTCCAACTTAACGTATCGAAAGCTTTCTCAAAATCTATAAGCAGAAGCATACCAGATTTTCTATTCTGAATTAAATAGTGATATCATGGATCAATCTAGTGTTTTCTCCTATAAATCTATTTTGAATAAAACCTTTCTGATCCGAACTGATTAGTTCCGGGAGCACATATTTTAATCTGTGAGCGAAAATACCTGATAATATTTTATAATCAGCGTTAAGAAGAGAGATGGGGCGCCAATTCTTTAAATACTCTCGCGGCTTATCGCCCTTGGGCAAAAAAGGTATAATCCCTTGTCGTTGAGTAATCGACAGAGAACCTGTTACATATGCATATCGAAGACTTCTAACCAAATAGACACCTATATCGGTCCAGAAAAAATTATAAAAGTCAATAGGGAACCCATCACTTCCTGGCGAATTGTTATTTTTCATGTTTTTAACTACTTGAAGTATTTCTCTGCTTTCGATATCGACATCACATAACTCCTATAATGTATCATCGAAACATTTTATATTTTTATCGTTAAAAAAACCCGGCATTTGTTCCGATGCCTGGGCATAGTCCCAGTTTGCATATAACTTCTCGTAATAACCCTTTTGTTCTTGAATTATTCTCTCCTGGTCCAATATCAATTCTTCGTCAACAACTACTTTATTTATAAGCTTGTTAACATAGTTACGCTTTTCAAGACCACAAAAATATTTGCTCGGCTTTTCTCCTTCTTCATAAAACTGTGACCTTGCCCTCAAAATGATTCCCTTGATTTTTGGCAGTCTCAATTTCTCTAGCTTCGCTTTTAGAATATCCAACTCACTATAGTCACCGGTACTAGATTCTTCAAGCTGCTGAATTCTCAGCTCCAGCGCTTTTCTTCTTTTAAATCAATCTTCTTCTTATAACTGGAATAGCTGATTGTACTACCTCGTATCTCCATTTTTAACATTTCGAAAAACATTTGGTCATTAATAGTAAGGTTAACAATTTCCCGTTTTGAACAGTCACCGGAGCTACTACATATCAACAGTTTTCGCGATACATGTCTTCACCAGCTTTACATAGTAAACGTCTCGCAATAAAGATGTATTAAATTTCCAGAAGCCTTTACCCCTCACCGCTAAATAAAAATCTATATCGATTGCAACCAAAGAGTGATCTGTTCTATATCCTGGCTTTATGTCTGCGCCTTTCATCATTGCATGGATATCCGCAGTTACTAGCGGTGCACATGGGTAGCCTATCTTCTATTTACAATATGCCCAGTTGTTCTCTGTTATTGAATCGCGTTTCACTGTCACGTGCATAAACACTGCACCAATGCTCTCTGTGAGCAGTAATAACATGAGCAACTAACGGACCTCGGCCCGTGGCTGCACAACAACAACTCTCTCTCTCTCGAGTAACATTACATAGCACTTGACCAACAGCAAATTGAAAAACACTATGTATATATGATATCAGCCTATATTACTAAGATTGGTATCAATGAGCGCGAAACAGCGGCACTCAACAAAAAAACACAATATAACGGCCCCAACATTGCATAAAGCAAGGTAAACACAAACAGTCGCTCATAGAAAAATACAGATGGACTCCTTGCCGCTCGGGCCCTGCCCCACACCAATACACGCTGAGTGCGACACGATATAAATCGAAAATTAGCGCATACATTGCAGTAGTAGAAGCTGCGTCAGGATAATTCGCGAAATTCATGGGGCTAACGTTCTTGGGGGTAACGCTTTTGCGGGCGCGCATGCGCGCCGGTCTCCCATCGCCACCTGGCGGGTGAAGGGCAGCCCACCCCCCCCCGCCCTCCGCTCCCCAAATGTATCTCCTATACCGCCCTCCCCTCCCTAAACTACCCCTCCCCAAGCAAAAGTCCTCACCCCCATGACCTCCACCCCTGTTCACGCCCCCCCCCTCCACCTCATCCACTGCCCCCCCCCCTCCCACTCAACTAGCTAGACGCCTAACTACACCCTCCCAACCATGATAGTGAACGGTATTTCACAATCACGCAGTGACGTCATGGATGAGTCATCGCGGGTTAACTGCAAGGACAGTAGTTTCATAATTATCTTGTCAAATCAGTAGCCCTCTCTCAGCCCCGATACCCCTTTCTCCCCCTTCCTCTTAGTCCGATCGATATCCCTACACCTATAGCTGCCACGGGAGGAGCGGTTAGAGAAGACGATTAATACCTGACAACTGGTTGCCTATGTTGTAGAGGTCAACCCATTCACCTTTCTGGTCGAAGTATTAATGGCTTGCAGATGAAAAACTACCTGAGGAGGAGAGCATACAGGCACTTATTAGTATTGAAATAATAGACTGAGTCATCAAACAACTTTCAGTACTCTTTTCTCTCATAATAAGAGGGCGCCAACCCCCTGCTCCTCATCCACCGACCAACTCCCGATATTACTGCCCCGCCCCTCCCTCCCCGAAAGCCGATCCCCTCCTACCCTCACCCAACCATGACGGTGAACGGTATTCACAATCATGTAGTGACGTTAAGATGTGTCATAGGCAGATAACTGCAAGGAAAGCAGTTC
This sequence comes from Arenicola marina, assembly GCA_964019135.1. Taxonomy (NCBI): domain Eukaryota; kingdom Metazoa; phylum Annelida; class Polychaeta; family Arenicolidae; genus Arenicola; species Arenicola marina. Next base: position 6,008,109 of record OZ025255.1, read on the forward strand.
TATATTGATCTTGTAAAATTAGTCGCCCTCCCTCAGCCCCTTTTTCCCCCTCCCTCCTGGTCCGACCGTTTTTCCTACACCCCTTCCGCATTCACCACGTTCACCGCGTCCCACCCCTATTTAGCATGTCGCCCCTCCGGTACTACCACCTATGAGTGACGGACGTACTCTAGCCGCCCACCCGCCTCCCCCACGCCCGCACCCCAAGGACACCAATACATTAATTTGAGAGGCTACCCAGACCAGTGGAGTCACCGAAGCGTGTCGCGACGGAAAACCAGTACTAGTCGCCACTGAGCGTGTTGAGCCTTGTCTCTTTTTTTGTGAGTTTGAAGGTGAGGGGAGGCGGATGGATGTAATGGGGGTGTGCGAAGTTCACCCCAGCTGACTGTTCATCGGATTTCGAGATGGGGGTGAGCGGACAATAATGTCGAGACCATATTGAATTCAGTTCCCCGTTTTCGATTGAAAACATAAGGTCTGGCGTTTATAAGTTCTTCTCTGTGTAGTTGGGATTTTTAAATGTATGTCTTTCATAGGAAGTGATAGGCTCGTTTTACTTTTTAAAATAGTTTTGTCGGGCATCACGTACGTTGGATGAGATATGGAGTTAGTCTGAAGATTACGATGAAGGGGCGTTTCGAAGGGATTGAGTGTTTAATCAGACTACTTTGAGGGTTTGTCGGAGATTTATGTACCCATTAGTTTTTGCACACAGTGAGGGTGCTGTGTGATCAGTATCAGCCAGTATCATTTACTGACGGAACATTTCTACTCATATCCCCACCATTGAGTTGGCTAGAGAGAATTAAGTTTCGATGCCTACCTTTCCACTTTGTTGTAATTGGTTAGAAAAACAGATGGTGAGAGACGCTTGGGGGGGGGGGTGGAGTGGTTATGCACGCATGCTCTATTTTTAGTGTTGGGGCGATGAGGAGAGGGTGGCTGATGGTAGGGGGTTGGGGCGCGTATGCACTATTTTTATAAACGACATAGATATTAAGAAATGAGGCGGGTGTGTGGAGGGGGGTTCCTCTTTCGGAGTTTAGATGCTTGCATTCTCTATTTTTATAAATGATATCAGGGTAGGAAGGAATGAGGTGTTGTTACCTCTGTGCGCGATAGTGCTATGGTGGTTAAGGTTTATTGGTAACGTTTTATTTAATATGAAACAGTTATGTGTAACATACGGCAATGATAATAGGATTTTTTTTTATGTTTCATTGAATTATGAATTACATTTTGTGCAGCATTCGCATAACTAGAACAACACAATGGTAAAAATATAGCATTATTATATAAGTTTGTGTGTTAGATGCTTCACAGGCAATCAAGTTTATGTTCTATGTAGCATTCGGGGCAATACTTAGACAATAGTTAAACGACTATGAAGTATTATGTAAGTTTTATGTTTCAAATGGCATAAAGTATAAGTTATGCGCAACATGTATGTAGCTCATTAGAAAATTGTGAAACATATAGGTAGCATTTTACATGTTTAGCATTTCATATAGCATCAAGTTTCTATTTTATGCCACATTCGGGGACTTAATAGACAACCGTCAAAGAATACTTATGTATACTATAAATTTCGGTATTTAATGCAAGGAAGCTTAGGTTTATGTGGTAATAATAAAGCGAATTGTTTTCAGGATGTTGAAGTTATGTATCAACTTACAATTAGTTTACCAACGATTAAGAGAATAACGGGTTATAGCTGGCCTTGTTATAACTGTGTGGAGACAAATGTGAAAAGAAACGGTATGATCACAGGAATTAGGTCTGAATAATCAGTGATGTTGCTATCTCAGAGAGGATGCAGCGGACATACATGCGTTTTCTATTTTTGGACAATACCTTATGTTGAGAGGTGAGGAGTAGAGAGTTGGGTGGTTAGAGAATAGGTACTATGATAGAGAGAATAGGGGCGTGTGTGCACTATTTCTAGCAATGTCAATGTTAGGATATGGGGCGTGTGGGTGAGGGGATTCACCTTTCGGAGCGGAGATGCTTGCATGCTATATTTTTATATATGATATCAAGTTAGGAAGGAATGAGGTGTTGCTACCTATATGCGTGGTACTGCTATGGTTGAAAGATTTATGTGTAATACACGGCAATGATTTTAGGAATAAATAAGTTTATATTTCATTGAATTATGAATTAAATGTTATGCAGCATTCGCATAAGTAGGATCAGACAATGGTAAAAATATGTAATTATTATATAAGTTTGTGTATTAGATGATTCATATGCAATCAAGTTTATGTTTTATGTACCAGTTAGGTCAATACTTAGACAATTGTGTAACAAATATGTAAGTATTCTGTAAGTTTTAAGTTTCATATGTCATAAAGTCTAAGATATGTGCAACATTTATGTATCTCATTAGACAATTATGAAACATAGGTAGCATTCTACGTTTTGCCTTTCATATATCATCAAGCTTATATTTTATATGGGTACTCAATAGACAACCGTGAAAAAATACATATGTATACTATAAATTTCGGTATTTAATGCAAGGGAGCTCAGGTTTATGTAGAGTCTAGTAATAATAATGGAAAATGTTTCCATGATATTGAATTTGTGTATCATCCAACGGTGATATTGAAGTTGTGTATCATCCAACGGTGAACTATGAAATAAAGTAATAATTTTGTATGTATTGCAAGTGAACATTATATTGAAACCATGTTACACTAAAATGTTTGGTGGAACATAGACATTTTGCAAAGCAAGTGATGTACATTTGGATTGCGCAGCAGTTCGCCAACGAACAAGACAATAACAGGCTATAAGTGTCACTGTTATCATCTGGGATGAGACAAATATGGAAAACGGTATGATCAGTGTAGTTAGGTTTGAATGATGAGTGAAGTTATTTATCAGAATACAGTGAACGAAAGTAATGGCTTTTATGTATAGCTGTTGTACCGGCAGAGTCTCTAGCAGTAGTGTAATGTGTAATTTTTTAAAGATCAAATGGGAAATACTTAGGCAATAAGATATAATTAACAAATCGAATACGAAAGTATTTTTCAAGTTTAATTTTTCATGTCATCAAGTAAATAGTTATGTGTTACATACGTGCAGCTCATTTGACAATTATGAAATGTATGAATAGCATTCTACATGTTTTATCTTTTATATCTCATCAAGTTTACGTCACATTCGGGAAAGACAACCGTGAAAGAAAAATATAAGTTTATGTATCCAGTGTTTTATATGTCATGTTTGCGTATTTATGTAACACTCGTGGAACCGGTAGGCAATGATAAAACGGATACATGGGTATATTGTACATTTCGGGACTCAATACCAGTAAGCTTGGGTTTATGTAGTGATGATGTAAAAGATTGTTTCAATTATGTTAAAGTTATGTATCAGAGTACAATGAACTATGGAATAAAGTAACAACTTTTAGGTATGACATTCAAGTAGACATTTTATGTGAACCATTCTGCGCTTGCCGTCTCGTCGTGCCGCTCTCATGACCGGGATTAGTGTCCTGCGTCGCTCCTGCAGTTCCCTCGGGAAATCCTCCTGGACAAAGATGTTGGTCCCACGAAGGCGTTGCTTGTTCCTCCATACCTTTTCCCTGTCCGGATAGAATGCGAAGCGCGCGATGATAGGTCGGCCCCAGGTCCGTTTGTCTCCAGACGACGGCTTGGCGCCCAGTCTGTGACAGCGCTGTAGCTTCATCTCGCCGTCCAGATCCAGCTTGTTCTTGATGACTTCTTGGACCAGTCTGCTGCAGTCTTCCTCTGGTGAACTGGATTCGCCGAGACCGTAGAAAACAAGGTTTTCCCTTCTGCTGTATGTTTCCAATGCGACCAATTCCTTCTTAAATCTGCCTGCTTCTTCTGTCAGAGTCTTTATCTTTGGATCCGGATCTCTCTTCTCTAGAATCTTTATTCTTTCCTTCGGCTCTCTGTCTTCTCTCTCTAATTCTAGAAGCTTGTTGTTGTTGAATTCGGCCGATTCTTTTAGCAGCTCCACTTCCTTTGCCATTTCCCGCATAGCTGTTTGCATGTCGGGTAAAACGGCCACCTTGTCAAGTATTGTTTTCAGCGTAGATTTGATATCGTTCATATCTGACAAGACTCCTGTCCCCACTGAATCCGCCATCGCCATATCCAGAGATTTAGGAGGTATCTCTTCAATATCGTAACAGTCTCTGATTGTCTTTTGCTTCTTATCTTCGATATTCGAAGGTGGCGTAGCTTTGCTGCTATGTCGTCTTCGTTTGTCGCCTTTCTTTCCTCCCATACTTTGAGATGGCCCCCGAGTTGGACCGACTGTTTACATGGCCGCTTGTTGACGGCGCCTGCCTGGCTCCAAAACACAACAAGCTTTTTACTTCTGATATGTTCGCGGTGTGGGTCTCCAGGTTATATAACTCTGTCTTCTTCTGTTGCTAGGTATCTTCAACAACCTGTCTGCATATTTCTATGCCTGTACCGTCACAATAAGCACTGATAAATAGGCTCCCAGTGGCACCGCTCGAGACCTACGTCTAATCGGTACCAGGCATTGGGAACTGGCCGTATAGTAATCGCGTGGTTTAATTTAAATAACGGACAATGTCGCTTCATCATAAATATTTGAATTTAGATCATAGCATTAAGTAATATTATATCGGGCTTATGACTCGCTACTCGGTTGCAAACTTATGGTTTCCAAACACGGGCACCATACGGGCATCAACAAAAAAGAAGACACATCAATACATACAGTGTTAAGTACATTTAGTATGGTTACCGCAATCAACTTACTACAAACTTATTTATGGTCAAATATATATGGGACAAGATATATCTAGGGAGGTGTCCCCATAGCAATTCAGCCATGATAAAAATGAACTGAAAAAATGCATATCTTAGCATATTGACCTTGCCTTACACGACTTCGCAAATATACGCTATATTGGAAAAGGCTTGACTGGCGCAAAGAGTTCTGGAAAATATTTTGGATCTTAATTTTTTCTGTTGAGATAAATACCATTTTTCCAGGTTATTGGCACGGGGTGTATAAAATTAATGAGCTTGTTTAAACTACATCCAGAGTACCTAACTTTTCATGTACATAGATGACAATATCGAATGTTTAATTGTCTGCATAATGTGTTGTCATGCGATGATGCCATCTTGACATCTCGCCAAGACCAAAATAATACCCAGAATGCATTCCACGTGCAGTGGCGTCTCAAAGTGGAATAATATGACCTACGATTAGCGAAGTCCTCTATTTAGTCATTATGTCAGCGAGATTGTTCTCCCACTTTCAGATTATCGACCTGTTGGTGAAGCTGCTCAAGAGATAGATGACTTGTCTGTAGAACAACCGGTTGCGAGCTCCCACCCTCCCCCCTCGCCCAGTGACCCAGGGTTCTCTCCTGCCTGACGTATCATTGTCACGAGATTGCCCTCGCCTAGGTCATGCTATATTCCCGGGACTGCCTAGGCATTGGTCATGTCATTGTCCCGGGATAACCTTGGCATGGGTCATGTCTTTGTCCCGGGATTGCCTTGGCATGGGTCATGTCTTTGTCCCGGGATTGCCTTGGCATGGGTCATGTCTTTGTCTCGGGATTGCCTTGACATGGGTCATGTCATTTTCACAAGATTTCGTTGGGCTAGGTCATGCCATTGTTCCGGGATTGCCTAGGCATGGGTCATGCCATTGCCCCGGGATTGCCTAGGCATGGGTCATGTCATTGTCCCGGCATCGTCTTGGCATGGGCCATGTCATTGTCACAATATTTCGTCGGCCTGGGTCATGCCATTGTTCCGGGATTGCCTTGGCATGGGTCACACCATTGTCCTTTGATTGCCTTAGCATGGGCCATGTCATTGTCACGAGATTGCATTGGCCTGGATCATGCCATTGTCCCGAGATTGCCTTGGTATGGGTCCTGTCATTGTCCCGGTATTGCCTTGGCATGGGTCATGCCATTGTCCTTTGATTGCCTTAGCATGGGCCATGGCATTGTCCCGGGATTGCCTTGGTATGGGTCCTGTCATTGTCCCGGTATTGCCTTGGCATGGGTCATGTCATTGTCACGAGATTTCCTTGGTCTGGTTTATGCCATTGTCCTTTGATTGCCTTGGCCTGGGTCATGTCATTATCCCGGGGATTGCCTTGGCATGTGTCATCTCATTGTCACAAGATTGCCTTGACCTGGGTCATGCCATGGTCCTGAGATTGCCTTGGCCTGGGTCATTGTACTGGCCGTCCCGCAGATGATCGTGGAACTCGTTCGCGACAACCGGAAGATCGTCGATCGCATCACCTGACACCAGATCGATGAATTCGTCGACCTACTACGCGGAAACAAAGTAGGAAATGTGCCGAGCTTTTCAATCCCTTTTCCTTATTGTATAGCGGCAAACCTTATCACGTAGCTCACCGGTATTATTCAAAACACTGTTTACTGGACTCATTTCTCATCACCATTTAAGCAAGTCCATTCGCATAAATTGCAGATCAAATTGTTTTTAGAAGAAAATCGTAAAATAAAAAATTCCAGTGTGTTTTATGCTTCTGTCTTGCAATTAAGTAATTAAGAGACTGCAATTACTGATAACAGTCAGTTCGCTTGCGGGTACTTTCACGGTAAGACATCGGTCACGTGTCAATCAATGACTGCTCATGTGATGTTTTTTTTCATGTCCCGTAGAACTACCACTATCTCGATCTGCTGAGCGTCCTAGCTGTGTGTGCGTGATGGAGTCGCCATTCCAGACAATCAGACGTATATCACAGAAAACTGGCTGATGAAAGACCAGGTGAGCAATGTTTTAACGATTATTGGACACCCAACAGTTAAGGGTCGGATACAGCTCAATAAAAGGCTCACGATAACCAATTTAACTTAAACAAGTTGCTTGACACATTGTCCGAGCACACAATGAGAATATATGTGTTCCTTCTTGTCACTCATTAAGGTTCAAGGCAAACGTGTAAATTTCAACGGTATGTAGCAGACACGTGGTGATAATGGTCACGTGACACAAACGTGACGTCATTGACCTTGCAGGGCGGCGTCTTCCTGACAATAGGGACAGAACATCCGACACCAAACCAATGTCATCTTCGTCTCTACTGACGTCGGACAGTCCTGGGTGACGCTCCAACATTTCATCAACGTCAGTAATAACGATTTGGTCATTATATATTTAATTTATCAGTGAATCAGCTTGCGTAATACTTGCATCAGATAACCGTCCAATAGCAAATTTCAGTGGGGTACTATTAACATGGGGATTTTCACAACATCTATTAAAGTTCGGGCTATTTACAACTTACTCGGATTGGTGTATCATATAAAATTATATTGGTATACACTTTTGTAAGATGCATGTAAACCAATGTGAATGTCAACCCAATAACAGAAACGTCAAAGTCGCTCTCAGTAATATGCAATATTTCATCGAGAGGTGATATACATGTATATCAATGTTCAAACGTCAGCAGCAGGTCTTAGCTTCGTGTTGGCGATACATCAATGTCAGGACGAGCACCTCTGGCCTGGGTTGTGGTATAGTAGTATCGGATCCCGTTGCGGAAGGAGAGCCCCTGCTACAACCAAGATGACACTCTCTTCCTTGAGCATACGATCGATCTCTTCCGGAAGCTCTGCTGCGTAAGTCGGCTTATAGATACACCGCTAAATACCGAATATAGTCAAGCATAACCGAAGAACAACTGCGCCATAGTTCGTATCCACGAATGCCGATAATATGAGTTAACGTGCACGCAGACATCTCCATTGTGCAAGCACGGATATTCTTCATAAAGGGACTGACAAAGGCCTTTTTCATTAATGGCGCCATGATATTTAACACTATAAATAGGATACCTGTATTCGTGTTTTACCGATTTTCCAGTGTCGAAACGAGTTTTCGAGGAACGTGATCACGCGGAATATGAATTTGCTGACATGGGAGGAGGCCTTCCTGTGCCTCCGACTGCCGCTCCTGCCAGACGACCTCAGGGCCAAGTACTGCGACCTCATCATCGGTAAACCCACGCGGCCACAGAGTTATAGTGGCGGGTCCAGGGGGAGCACCAGACTAGGGTGGTGCCCCTTCTAAATGCCACCCCCCCCTATCCCTCATCAAATAATGGGGTGGTGCAGAGGGAATTGTACCCTTCTGGTATTAGGAGTGGGTTAAGGTAGAGGGAAATCGACGAAATTAAAGCTGCTTCATGTGCCGTCGGGGTAAATATTGTGGTGACTGAACCTCCAATTTATAAATTTGTAAGATTTTTCCTCGTGCAGTAATATATTCGAAACAACCCAGTTGAAATGCTTATGGAATATATTAGCCACGCATTAATTATAAATGTTAAAACTATTATTATAATGTACTCTTGAAGCCACTGAAGGTTGTTTGTTACCTTATAAATGTGTGCATACCCTATGTTGCTGCTCTCTAATCAAGGCTACCCGAAGGAAGCACAGAAGATGATCGACCAATACAGACTGAAAGGCCACTACAACAGATGTCCGGAGGCACTGACCATAGTCAATGCCAAATATAGGTATCTATACAAATGGCCGGGAACACCTTTTCACTTTGATAAGAAGAAAGAAATTTAATTTTATAGTTGTTAACGGCATTCGTTCGTGGTTCTAAGGACACAAAATCTACATACCTTTCTGATAACCCACGAGTTCTATTCATATGACCAATGGTTGTAACCCGAGCAGTATGCTAATTTCATTTACAAAGCACTAGAGGTGTTGGATATCATATTGACGTACCAGTACAGTACCAGGCTGAAGGTTACGCTGAATATCATCTCTCGCCCCTGCTTTCAGTAACCGGAAAAATCTTTCGTAATACAATCCGATTTATAATATGCAATATATTCTAATATATATATACTATACTATTTTAGTATTTATTGGGCAAGTTCTGTTATAGTTGAATGTCGCTGCTCGGTGCGTCATGAATCCAATACCCTCTTGATAGTTCAGCAGGTCCCAACCCTGAAGCATGCCTCTCTAGGCATGCTCGCTAAACCGGCATGTATCAGGGCTGAGTAGGTCCTGACAGCGTGGTGCTACCGTGACGTCACAGCGTGGTGCCACCGTGGCTTCACGCCATGGCACGACAAAATGGCACCAAGATACTATGGTTGCGTCAGACAATAGTGACGTCATGGCTTCGTCGCGTCGCTGTGACGTAACTACTGCATTCGCCAAAAATAACGCGGGCCTCACGTTCTATCTTTAAACAAAACATTTTGACACAAAGCATAATTACGTGTTGTATGGTTGCCTTTAGCAGTGACAAGTACTCAAGTAATAACAGAGCAGTACAAAAAGAACTAATTGCCAAGATGCTCAAAACATAAACGTTAAAGCAATAATTTTAAACGGGTTCTTGAAATATTTTGTGTTATTGTTTGTGTTATTACAGAGTTGGCCATGGCGGACACGGGACTTCAGTCCCACCGACAGGCCAGTCCCCTGGCGCCGCTGCTTTGTAACACGTTCGACCCTCTCGACCAGAACAAGTATGAAGCAAACCTGACTTTGTTTTTATTGTGTCGGTTGATATTGACACTGTGGTAACGATATTGACCCAAACTAATGAGACCGGTGTGATGGTAATGTTTCACATCATTCCCTTGAGACCGATGTGATGGCAATGACTCACCTCATCCCCTTGAGACTGATGTGATGATGATGATTCACCATTTTCTTTATGACGATGTGATGATGATTTACTTCATTCTATTGAGATTGATATAGTGACAATGATTTACTTCATTCTATTGAGATTGATATGGTGACAATAATTGACTTTATTCCCTTGAGATCGATGTGATGGTAATGATTGACCTCATTCCCTTGTGATCGATGTTATGGTAATGATTGACCTCATTCCCGTGTGATCGATGTTATGGTAATGATTGACCTCATTCCCTTGAGATCGATGTGATGATAATGATTGACCTCATCCCAGTGAGACCAATGTGGTGATAATGATTGATCCTATCCTCTTGAGACCGAGGTGATGATAATAATTGACCTCATTCCCTTGCGATCGATGTGATGATAATGGTTGACCTAATTCTCCTGAGATCGATGTGATGATAACTATTCACCATTTTCTTTATGTCGATGTGATGATGATTTATTTCATTCTATTGAGATTGACATAGAGACAATGATTCGTCTTATTCCCTTGAGACCGATACGATGATAATGATTGACCTCATTCCCTAGTGATCGATGTGATGACAACGATTGACCTCATCCTCTTGAGACCGATGGGATGACAATGATTGACCTCATTTCCTTGAGACCGATGTGATGATAATGATTGACCTCATTCCCTTGTGATCGATGTGATGACATTGATTCACCTCATTCCCTTGAGACAGTTGTGATGATAATGATTAACCTCATTCCCCTGAGATCGTTATGATGATTATGATTCACTATCGATATGATGACAATGATTGACCTCATCATCTTGAGAACAATGTGATGATAATGATTGATCTCATTATCTTGAGATCGATGTGAGGATAATGATTGACCTCATTCCCCTGAGACCGATGTGATGATAATGATTGAACTCATTCCTTGAGACAGATGCGATGATAATGATCGATCTCATTATCTTGAGATCGATGTGATGATAATGATTGACCTTATTCCCTTGCGATCGTTGTGGTGATAATGATTGCCCTCATTCTCTTGAGACCGATGTAATGATCATGGTTCACCTCATTCCCTTGAGATCGATGTGATGATAATGATTCATCTCATTTCCTTGAGACTGGTGTGATGATGATGATTGACCTCATTCCCGTGAGACCGATGTGATGATGATGATTCACCATTTTCTATATCTCGATGTGATGATGATTTACTTCATTCTATTGAGATTGATGTGGTGACAATGGTTGACCGCATTCCACATCTTACTGTCGCGCATTACACTAATGTATGATGCGTGACCTCTAAAGGCAGGAACTTATATACACATAGTATTACATGACATATGTCAACTTTTCGGAACATCTTAATTAAGACAATGGACGTTGCGAGCGGTGGATTGTATATATAGATAATGTAACTCTGTGGTCGCCTTGCAGGAAATATCTCCGCGACCAGCGCAAGATGGCGCGATACATGAACGACATGTTTGACCGGACGGCTTTCTGTGATCCCGGCAAGGTCACGCAGGTCTTATTGGTGAGTGCCTCACGATTGTATTGCACGTCTGTTTGTTTTTTATAATGCACGCCGCTTACTGATTAGGTGAACTGACTTTCTTACTTTAGTAATTTACGGTATAACGCAATAAGGACTTTACGTCGCTGAATGATGGCGAATGATAAAATGATATTCAAGAGGTTAAGATCCCACACAGGGACATATTTTCTCTATCTCTGGCACTCATAATCTATATTTATAGTGACACTGGTACTGATAATCTATATTTATAGTGACACTGGCACTGATAATCTATATTTATAATGACACTGGCACTGATAATCTATATTTATAGTGACACTGGCACTGATAATCTATATTTATAGTGACACTGGCACTGATAATCTATATTTATAGTGACACTGGCACTCATAATCTATATTTATAGTGACACTGGCACTGATAATCTATATTTATAGTGACACTGACAGTCATAATCTATATCTATATAGTGACGCTGGCACTCATAATCTATATGTACAGTGCAACCCCGCTTTAAGACCACCCCGATAATGTGATCACTCCGCCATTAACACCACTTTTTCCCGGTCCCAAATTTTTGCCTATACTTTAACGTTGGCCTGAACCCCGCTAATGTGACCACCCTGCTAATCCGGTATTAAGACCACCAAGGCTAGACCCAACCAATCAATTTCAATGGAACTCAACCCCGCTAATACGACCACCAAAGTTTCGGCGATTTTTTTCGAAACAAAGAGTAACAGCTTACGACACGGTCAAGGGCTCTGTCTTTGTTGTTAGTGACATGTTTATTTTACGGCTTAAAGGATGCGGATTAACCTCTTGCGGACTGATGTACAGTATAAATGGTGCTGTATGTGTGAACATTGATGCGTACAAACCCATCATCATCATAACACACATCGATTTTTGATCTGTTATATCAGAGACACCGCCAAGGGCTCTGTCTTTGTTAGTGACATGTTTATTTTACAGATTTAACATTGATTGCACTCAACAGGCATTGTAATAGTAATCAACTGCTTGTAAACTGGCCGAGCAGAGCCGTTCGGGTTCAATGATTTATAACTGGCTCGATTCTAATAGATGCAGAAGGTGGTAACTGTTCAATACGGGAAAATGTGTATAAAAGGATGTGAGATTTTGAAGGTTCTCATATATGCAGTGTGTTCCTTGGTGTTCATATCGCTACCATGGCTAGTAATCCTCGCAAACGACCGCGAAATGAGTTGCAATGAGAATGACAGGATACCTTAATTCATAAGCCATGGTGACAGGCAAACTGCTAGAGTGTAAAACAATGAGATCGATAATAACACTAACCGTTGTTATTGGGCAAGTTTCGCTTGGACTCACTACGAGGAGGAAGGATTCAATCACAAACACACAAAGGAAAATATGAATTTTCTTCGTACGTAGGTTGTTTCAGTTATGATTAATCTGGCCATTGTGGCTTCTGTTGTGTGAGATGTTGGTCCAGCATGGATGTTATCGTCTTATCGGTGTTTTACGGGTCAAACATATGGCGATCTGATATATCATTATTAATCACGGTAAGCCCCCCCCCTCCCCCCATTCCACCCTCAACGTTATTTTCTCGGGCGACCTGAGAAATAACACCATGTTTATGCCGTCCATGTTGGTGTTTCTCGGATGTTGAACGGACATTTGTGTTGTCCCTCGTCTTTGACATCTTGTCTCGATGGCCGACTCATGGTATGAACACTTTCAACAGGTTTAATTAAAGGGTCTGATTAACACTTAGTGGGTTTTATTTAAAGTGGTCTCAGAACATGGATAGCTTTACCTGATTGTCAGTTCACTTGTTCCTACTAATCGGGGGCGCGGGGGGGGGGGTGGGGGTGATCATTTAATCATTTAACTACGTGGATCAGTGTTGATGTATCATCTGGTGAGCGAATCAGTCATATGTGACTAGTACAGAAGCCTGTCCTCTACGCATGGGCAAAGATACATTATTAGAAGATACCATCCATCACCTACATTAACATCAAGAAACTTGTTGGCGCAGAACTACATTACGTCGATGACTATCGTTAAAACCGTCACTTTGCTCGGTTAGTATCATCACCAACCTTTCCACGATGCTATTGAAAGTGTGTTTCATATTTGCTTCCCGCATTCAGGAGCAGTACCGCGGAATCCGTTCTATAGTGGTCCGGACAATCCGGCTCCAGAAGGCGCTCGCCAAGGGCAACGAACAGGTCCAGAGGAGGATCTTCGACCGGATGGACTGCCTACTGACGGCCAAGGTCGCGCAGGCCATACATGAGGTGAGGGCGGGGGTGTCCAGACCAAACACCCGCGGGCAAAGGGAAAAATGTTAAAATAAGAACACGTATTTCTCAAACAGTGAAACCGACGCAATATGTAAAGCCTAAAGACGAAACGATTGCTGGCGTAACATGTCCATGTATATTTTAGTGCTTGTAGTACGTGCACCATGTCCTCATTGGCTCTGACAACCACATAAAAGGAAAAAACAATTGTATAGAAGTGGCGTTTAATTAATATAACATAAAAAACGATTTAAATCCTATTGCGCCAGACACACCGCGTAATTCGCCCAAATCCCAAATATGCGTCCTTGTTTTGTTATTAATACACATGCATTACAACCTAATTGTTCTGGTGGGATTTTTATGGGATTCTGATCATATCGTGTCCATGAGAGAAGGAAGGAAGAGCGGGGCCATGTCCGCGAGGTAACCCCCTACTCTTTGCGAAGAAGGACATGGTATCTTTATCCTGCGACCACACGGACATGGCCATAGTTGGGCTCGAACCACCGATCCACGTGGCGTTAGGCCCCTGGCGGGTGTAGGGGAGATATATTACACCAATTAGCGTTTAAACTAACGCCGGCAAAATGAATGTTTCAATCGCAAATGTCGGTTAAATTCTTAGTTACTTTCTTGGTTTATGCTTCCACAACATTCTATGTCTATGCCGGGCATTTGTTATGTTAAGTTTCTTCTTCGATGTTGAGCTTTTTTTTCTATGTTAGAGCCAACTATTTTCAACATAGCTCACGTATGACTCACGCCTACCACTTACTATAATAAATTATGTTCTGTGCTCTGCACAGCAATGCAATCTCTGGCTTGTGTAGGGCGAGAATCGCTTCATCGAGTCGCTGTGCCAGACAATCCTGCTCCGGAACCCGTTGTCTCTGGCCTTTGTAGGGCGAAAATCGTTTCATCAAGTCGCTGTCCAAGACAATCCAGTCCCTGAACCCGTTGCCAAGGCGGCATGCGTCAAGTACCTTCACTGGGTTTACATGAGGTCTGCGGCCAGCTTCCTAGACACTGGGGCGTCCGATCTGACTCACTATAGGTCAGTGACACGGCGGGCAAGGCGTGCTTCAGGCGTATGTAGGGATGTAGGCCATTATCTGCGGCCATTATCCGTGGCCATTATCTGTGGCTATTATCTGTGGCCATTATTGGTGGCCATTATCTGTGGCCATTATCCGTGGCCATTATCCGTGGCCATTATCTGTGGCCATTATCTGTGGCCATTATTGGTGGCCATTTTCTGTGGCCATTATCCGTGGCCATTATATGTGGTCATTATCTGTGGCCATTATCTGTGGCCATTATCTGTGGCCATTATCCGTAGCCATTATCCGTAGCCATCATCTGCGGCCATTATCTGCGGCCCTTATCTGCGGCCATTATCCGTGGCCATCATCTGCGGCCATTATCTGCGGCCATTATCTGTGGCCATTATCTTTGTCCATTATATGTGTCCAATATCTTTGGCCATTATCCGTGGCCATTATCTGTGGTCATTATCTGTGCCTTGCTCAGCTGATGTTTTATGTGATTTTTTAATCGTTTGATGATTTGCTTTGTCCTGATCGATATGTCATTGTTTAATAATTATTTGTATGGGGTTGTGCTCTTTTCGTGGTATCTTTTCACACATTTATTGCTGCATAGTCACCACAGTCGGACTTACAGCCACCACTGCCTAGCTTTATCAACATTATCATTTCAACCTAGCAACAACCTAGACGCCACAGCCTAGCCGCCCCATCCTAGCCACCACAGCCTAGCCGCCACATCCTAGCCACCACAGCCTAGTCATCTCAATCTAGGCCAAACAGCCTAGCCGTCTCATCCTAGCCACCGAAGCCTAGTCATCTAAACCTAGGCCCCACAGCCTAGCCACCACAGCCTAGCCGTCACAGCCTAGCCGCCACAGCCTAACCGTCACAAGCTAGCCGCCACAGCCTAGCAGCCAGAGCCTAGCCGCCACAGCCTAGCAGCCACAGCTTAGCCGCCACAGACTAGCAGCCACAGCCTAGCCGCCACAGCCTAGCAGCCACAGCCTAGCTATATCTACCTAGGCCCATCAAACAACCAAAGAATCAAACCCCAGCGCCCTCTGTTAACGACGCTCGGACTCCAGCTGCTCACATCCATGGCGATCACTGTGCGGCTGGATCAGGGTCGAGTTTCAACGCACAACGTCAAGTCCACCAGGAAATGATTGGGTTTATCCTTGATTAGGAATGAACGCAATTGAACGTATATAATTGTTCTGTAATCACGCGTTCACCACACACGAGTCAGCGGTATAAACGATCAGCACATCGGCAGAAACAGACTTCATTTCGCTCTAACGAGAGACGAGAGAATGATATCCTAAGCCCCACAGCCGGTGGTATTTATGCTCCTACCCCCCCCCCCCCACCCTCTCCTATCCGCGTCATCCATCGCCTTTGATGATCATGCCGTTAATAACAACAACAAATCTGTGGAAGCCACTCAAACCCGACATCCAGTCCTGGATTCCTAACACCTATTCACATAACAAGCTCATTCGACGTATTAATGAAGCCACCTCACCCCGCCCCACTCCTCCCCCGCCCCTGCCCTCTCTCTACCCTAGGAACACCCCCAGCCCCTCCCTACCCTGGTTCACCCGCCACCCCCACCCTCCCTTGGCCCATCCCATCCGACTGTTAATCTTGTCTCCAAGCAAAGCGTTGCGGGCCGGCGCGATAGCTCAATGGGCTAGAGCGCTCGCATTGAGCGCTCTGGCCACCTGAGAGCCTAACGGCACGTGGATCGGTGGTTCGAGCCCTGCTGTTGCCATGTCTGTGTGGTCGCAGGATAAAGATCCCATGTCTTTCTTCGTAAAGAGTAGGGGGTTACCCCCGGAAACTCTCCCTCCCTTCCTTCTCCCATTGACGTGCTATGACCAACAGTGGTTAAAGCGTCCAGAATAACCAACCAACCAAGCAAAGCGTTGATCACATCGACCAACCAATCGTAAAGTATTCAATTAACGGATATTTCATTAAGATGTTCCAACGCAGCGCGAAGAAACATATTATTGCAAACTTATTATTGCACGCAGATATTAATTATAGCCTGTTGCAGTGGTGTTCAAACTCAATTAACAGTTTGCTGAGTGGTGTTTTTGTTATTGCAAAATCTTACATCTTTGACAAATTACTGAACAAGGACGCAGTAATTGGGAAAAGTAGTTTTTTGTTGTCTTTTGCAACAAGGCGTGCAGGGAAAGTTGAACATTATTTTGCTTTGGGGATTACAGATAAATATCATCTCAAATTAATGAAGACAGGCGTAAATGTCAATGATGCATATTCATTGTCTTCCCTTGATTTCTCAGCAAGATCTAGGCTAAACTATTTAATTAAGATCCAGCCTAGACTTGTTTATTGCCTGGGACAAACGCCCCTTCCCTTCCCCATACCCTGTCCCACCCCATCCCCTCCTCTGTCCTTTGTACGTGTGGCGCGTTTGAGTCACGAAACTCAGACTTGGGCATCCGCTCTGAACGATCAAAGCCGTAATTGTCGCGCCAAGTGACGTCCCAGTCAACATGTACATGATGGTCCCATGTGGGCCCCACGTGGGCTGCGCGGTGGGTCCCATCTGGGCTGCCCACCTGGGACCCACCTCATTTTGGCCGCGGGTTTGAAATGGGTCCCATGTGGGCTGGCCCATGTGGGTTGGAACTGGGCTTTAAGTGGGTCCACATGGGACCATCATGTACATGTTGACTGGGACGCTGCTCTTAACGTCAGTCACGGCAGTATCCAATTTTACAGTACAGTTAAGCGGACTACACGTCCAGGTAACAAAATAATATTCTCCGAATATTCCGCCAATGTTACGGGAATATTACAAAAAAATATTCCGGGAATGTTTTTCTGGAAAGTTTTCTTAATATTCGGGGAATGATTTTTTGGGAATATTCGCGGAATATTCGGAGAGTTTTTTGAATATTACGAGCAAACCTTCCCAGAACATTAAACGAATATGATGGTGCACTCACAGAAATGAAGCAGAAAACTGTTTAAAAACATTTTTAACATCTTTATTAGTATATTACCGCGTGGTTGACAGGTCAATGCGCCAATATAAACTGCATAATAAGTTTAACGCAGTCATTATAATTACATTACCGCGTGGATGACACGCCATTGCGTCAATACAAACTGTATAACAAGTTTAACGGTCTTTATAATTGCATTACCGCGTGGTTGACAGGCCATTGCGCCAATACAAACTGTATAACAAGTTTAACGCAGTCATTATAATTACATTACCGCGTGGATGACACGCCATTGCGTCAATACAAACTGTATACCAAGTTTAACGCATTCTTTATAATTGCATTACCGCGTGGTTGACAGGCCATTGCGCCAATACAAACTGTATAACAAGTTTAACACAGTCTTTATAATAACATTACCGCGTGGTTGACAGACCATTGCGCTACTACAGCGAAGAACCCTTTCAATTTGAAGGAAGAAGAAGAGTTTTGGGGTAGGGGAGACCCCCTAAGTTATGGGAGAGCAGAAACCCAAAGTTAAGGGAGGGGAGACACCATAAGTTAGGGGAGGGGAGACACCCCAAGTTAGGCAAGCGGAGACACCCCCAAGTTGGGAGAGGGGAGACACCCCAAGTTAAGGGGGTGAAGAGACCCTAAGTTTGGGAGGGGAGAGACCCTAACTTAGGGAGGGAAGACATCAAAGTTAGGGGAGGGGAGACACCCCAAGTTAGGACAGGGAGGGGAGACACCCCAGTCAGGGAAGGGGAGACACCTCAAGTTAGGGGAGGGGAGACACCCCAAGTTAGGCAAGCGGAGACACTCAAGCTGGGGGAGGAGAGACACCCGAAGTTGGGGTAGTACCCCAAGTTAAGGGATGGAAAAGACCCTAAGTTTGGGAGGGAATAGACCCTAAGTTAGGGAGGGAAGACATCAAAGTTAGGGGAGGGGAGACACCCAAGTCAGGGAAGGAGAGAGACTCCAAGTTAGGGGAGGAGAGACGCCTAAAGTTTGAGGAGGGGATACACTTAAAGTTGGGGGAGGAGAAACACCTAAGTTAGGGGAGGGGGGACACCTAAGTTAAGGGAGGGGAGACACCATAAGCTAGGGGAGGGGAGACAACCCAAGTTAAGGGATGGAAGAGACCCTAAGTTTGGGAGGGGCGAGGCCCTAAGTTAGGGAGGGAAGACATCAAAGTTAGGGCAGGGAGGGGAGACACCCAAGTCAGGGAAGGAGAGACACCCCAAGTTAGGGGAGGAGAGACACCCAAAGTTTGAGGAGGGGATACACTTAAAGTTTGAGGAAGGGAAATAACTTAAGTTAGGGGAGGGGGGGGGGGACACCTAAGTTAAGGGAGGGGAGACACCCCAAATGAGGGGAGGGGAGATATCTAAGTTTGGGATTTCTCTTTGGGGAGAATTAAGAGGGCAGAATTAGTTTTTTTTCAACATACTTCTGTATTACATGCTGCTTTGTCAACTTTTCTCAGTCAGCTTCAAGATCCTCCATCGCCAGCACCTATTAAAAAAAAGGCAAGCAGCGGTCAGTTACAGTTAGTGGCATACATGTGAGCTATCATTAACTCCTTTATTCACAAGCAAACATTTAAGGGTATCATTTCTGCAGCCAGGGAGAGACATAACTGACTGCCTGGGACAGTTTAATTACATGGTCAGACAGGTTAGAATGATGGTTGTATGCCTGACGGGGCAGGTTAAGATTTAGACTGTGATCTCTCTGTATTGAGCCATGTTCAGCAGTTACACTTAGCAAACAACCCTGCAGGCACTGATCAATGCGAACAATAAGTGCACAGTCGCCTTCGTTTGTTGGCCCCAACCATAAAACATTGGAAAACTAGGCTCAGGACTACACTTGCTTTGCGGAACATGACGTTGCAGAATCGTCGAACTTGGGTGTATATACCACAGTAAATAAATAGTTTCTTAGTTGTCGTTTTTAAATTTGATAGGACAGGTACATATTCAAGGGGGGCAGGTCAATCTCCACACCGCATGCTCGACAGGACAGGCGACATCCAAAGTTAATGTCTGTCACAGGCAGCATGTAAACAACGATTGTTACAATTTGTAAGTAGCCTCAGTTACCTCCATTTTCTTGATGTGTGGTGCAAAGCGCATCATCTCTGCAAGGATCTCATTGAAACAACACCTATCAAGCTGCTTGCAATTTGACATCTTGCTTCTGCAAAGACAGATTTAACATGAATTAGCGTCCTACCTGACACTAGTCAGACCTACAGAAATAAGAGAGCCATGAGAATGTCGGTTGCTTGCCTTGATTTGAAATTAGCACACTTTTGGGCATTGACTGCAGAACGTACAAAAAAAAAAGGCCTTTTAAAGCTGTCAAGTGGTTCATACCTTTATGGGTGAAAAGGCGACAAAAATGCCTGTAAAACAATGTATACAAGTAACTCTTTGTAATTATGGAACTTCTCTAATAACAAGTATTTACAACTTTTCCTTGCTGCCATGTCACTGTTACAACACCGTTCTTGTCTCACATTTCAGTGTTAAATTGCTAAACTTCTGTAACAGTGATATAATGGCGAGTAATAAAAACAATTATTAACTTATTGTAATGTTCTATAAATATAAAAAGTTATCAAAGTTATTTACAGGCATTTTCATCGCCTTTGAAACTATAAAGGTATGAAGAACAACTTGAATAGATTTCTAAGGTGCATTTATTTGTATACATTCTGCAATCAACACCTGATTGGTTGGTTGGTTTTTAAAATTTTCTACGCTCTATGTCAACACTTATTACATAGCCCCTGCTATTAGAAATCGCGCACTGATGGCTCAAGTCGAATGTCCTAACAGAATAAATATGCAGTGCCTACCTGTCAATGTACTCCACTCAGTTCCTGAAACCTTTCAGCCTTTATGACTTTTGTCAGACACAGTCATTTCTTTGGTCGGTAGTGTATTTTCTTGTAATCTGGGCAATTTTTATCACCTCTTGCCTCGTTGTCAATGCTTCGCCATTCGCTGGAAGTAAACAAGCGTAGCATGATCACCTCACTGCTAGGCGGCATTTGTCACGTCCGGCAAATGGAATTCTGTTAGGATCTTTAACTTAGTTGAGCCATCAGTCCGCGATTTCTAATTTTAGGGCTGGTGAATGGCATGGCTCTCACCCTTGCTTTATTTACGGGCATGGTCAGAGAGGCATGATGTACCCGGGCTAGCCTTGATACATGGCTCTCTTGACCTCGCACCTAAAGGAGACGAGAGAGAGCCATGAAGCCAGTTTCGGTTGTGAGCGTTGATTTAAAAATCAGCGCCCTTCGGCCGTCGATTGCAGAAAGTACAGAAATAAACGGTCCTTATCAATTTGTCAAGTTGTTCTTCATACCTTTATAGTTCCAAGGGCAATGAGATTGAAAACAAACAAAATCCACCACGTTTTGTACTGGTGAAAGTTTTCAACAACAATTTTCAACAACTCTTTCCGCCGCCATGTCGCTGTTACGTCACAGTTCTCGTCGATCTCCCGGCAGATGGAGCTCGTTCCTCGCATCACAATTTTTCCTAGGACTATGGCGTAAGAGTAACGCCCTCTGCCGGGAGATCGACGAGAACTGTGACGTAACAGCGACACGGCGGCGTGTCCCCCTTGCAATTTTAATGTATGCGCGCATATTAGGGCGCTAGTTATGGGGGGACACATTGTCATGGGCTGAATATATCTTAAGATACATGGGGAGGCGGGGGGGGGGGGGGGGACATGCTGTCACGGGTTAAAATACAGCCATGACCAGGTGTCCCCTTAGTTTAGCATTGGATCACTGATCCAGGTGGGTTAAGGGACATAGAGAGGGGGGGACATGCTGTCATGGGTTAATAATAGCCATGGCCATATGCCTCCTTAGCTTAGCACGGAATTACCGATTTATGTGGGTTAAGGGATATGGGGAGGGGGGGGGGAGGGACATGCTGTCACGGGTTAAAATACAGCCATGACCAGGTGTCCCCTTAGTTTAGCATTGGATCACTGATCCAGGTGGGTTAAGGGACATAGAGAGGGGGGGACATGCTGTCATGGGTTAATAATAGCCATGGCCATATGCCTCCTTAGCTTAGCACGGAATTACCGATTTATGTGGGTTAAGGGATATGGGGAGGGGGGTGGGGGGACATCCTGTTACGGGTTAATATACAGCCATGACCAAATGTCCCCTTAGTTTAGCATTGGACCACACATCCAGGTGGGTTCAGGGACCCCGGAAGGGGTGGGGGGGGACGTGTCGTCATGGGTTGATTATAGCGATGACTACATGTCCCCTTATTCTAGCACGAAATTACCCATCTAAGTGGGTTAAGGGATATGGGCAGGGGGGGGGGGACATGCTGTCACGGTGTAACATGACCAGGCGTCCCCCCATGACAGCGTGTCCCCCTGCAATTTTAATGTATGCGCGCATATTAGGGCGCTAGTTATGGGGGGACACATTGTCATGGGCTGAATATATCTTAAGATACATGGGGAGGCGGGGGGGGGGGGGGCATGCTGTCACGGGTTAAAATACAGCCATGACCAGGTGTCCCCTTAGTTTAGCATTGGATCACTGATCCAGGTGGGTTAAGGGACATAGAGAGGGGGGGACATGCTGTCATGGGTTAATAAGAGCTATGACCAGATGCCCCCTTAGCTTAGCACGGAATTACCGATTTATGTGGGTTAAGGGACATGGGGAGGAGGGGGGACATCCTGTCACGGGTTAATATACAGCTATGACCAAATGTCCCCTTAATTTAGCATTGGATCACACATCCAGGTGGGTTAAAGGACATCGGGAAGGGGGGGAACGTGTTGTCATGGGTTGAATATAGCTATGACAAGATGTCCCCTTATTCTAGCACGAGATTGCGGTTCTATATGGGTTAAGGGACATCGGCAGGGGGGGGGGGAGGACATGCTGTCACGGGTTAACATGACCAGCCGTCCCCCCATGACAGTGTGTCCCCCCTGCAGTTCTAATGTATACGCGCAAAGGAGAACAGTAGTTATGGGGGGACACATTGTCTTGAGCTGAATGTATCTTAAGATACCTGGGGAGGGGTGGGGGGACATGCTGTCACGGGTTAAAGCACAGCCATGACCAGGCGTCCCCTTAATTTAGCATTGGATCACTGATCCAAGTGGGTTAAGGGACATGGGAAGGGACATGTTGCCATGGGTTGATCACAGCTATGACCAGATTCCCCCTTACCCTAGCACGAGATTACCGATCTATGTGGGTTGAGGGACATGGGCAGGGGGGGAGGGACATGCTGTCACGGTGTAACATGACTAGCCGTCCCCCCATGACAGGGTGTCCCCCCTGCAGTTCTAATGCATACGCGCAAAGGAGGGCACTATTTATGGGGGGACACAATGTCATGAGCTGTATG